>WAAE01026346.1:0-162585 GCA_013400495.1 Nicator chloris
ATATACATATACATATATATATGATTTTGATTAAATTCCGAAAGTACTTCTGGAAGAGAAGCTACCCTTCAAGTTAAGATTTGCCTAGAGGTTTTTTCCCCTTTCTACATGTTACAATCTTATTGCTTGAAGCAATCATTAGCCAAGGCAGGCATAAAAACACATAGCTGAGTGTATAAGCACATATATGCCCCAGTATTCATAGCAGTCCCTGGACAGCACATCCCATTTGTCCAGCTCTCCAGCAAGAACAATGCTACAGCTCAGTGAATAGGAAGGAGCTATTCATGGAGAGGCAGAGACCAAAAATTGCACTCAAGTGTTACACCAGAAATGTATGTGGAGAGCTCTCCTCCACCACCACCATGTGGAGACTGCCATGGGGAGGGAACTCAAACACTGCTCTCTCACTCCCAGTGTGGAGCAGAGGAGATCTGTGCCAGGAAGGGAAGAGAACAGGATGATGAGGGGAAAAAAAAAAAGCAACCATCATACAGATGCACCACAATTTCAAGAGAAAAGCAAAACATGCAGAGGTCAAAATAAATGGCCAAACAGAAGGCATAAAAAATTGTCCTTTCTCCTCTTCCTGCCTGCCATAGCTTCTCACATCTGCTTTCTTTAAAAGTCAAAGTCAAGATGCCTTTGCCTTCCCACACATCATTCAGGATAAGTTTTACAGCTCATATTGTGAATTCCATCCTTTTCAGCAGGGATTCAGGTCTAAAGGCATTTGAAGCTCGATATGATTTTGTGTCTCTTTGGGAAAGATAAACAAATTGAGCCCATGGACATAATTCACCCATGTGCTTGAAATTTAATGATTTGAAGAAACTACTAAGGCATTCATCTGCTAAATCTATACACTTGTTACTATGCCAAAAGATTTAGATTTGTTGTTTCTTAAATAAGAACAGAACATGTGTAACCATAAAAGCAAGGCAAGAGCAGGTCAAGGTGGGTCCAACTTCAGTAAAGAGACCCTACCTAAGCGAGCCCCCCCTCCCAGTCCTGCCCCAAAAACTGCAGTAATACAACCACTGCCTCTGTATCAGACCTCACAGGCTGACAGGAGGCAAGTGCCCTCCCACAAGGCCTGCAGCAGAAGGTCACAGTTTCTCTGCTGGGCTATGTACACTCAAAATGTCAGGGAAGGCCAGGAAGCATACCTGCCTTTTCCATCTTGCCTGAAAACTCTTGTTTCCATCACATTCCTAGATCAGCTGGCAGGATTCTGGCATGAGTCAACATGGACTTGAGAACAAACAACAGTCTGCCTTACCATACACACCACTCCCCCTTCCCACTGTGTACACAGGTCTGCATTTTTATAGCCTACACCACAGGATAAAAAAATAAAAGTTGATGTATTGCCTCTCCCTTCCCATCAGTGGGAACATATTTGTTTTAAATAACTTGCAAGTTTAAAAATTTAACATGATAGGCGTCATTTAACGTGACATTCTTTTCTATCCTAACTCCCACGACAGTTTCTCAACTTGCTAAAAAAGAAAAAATCCAGCAGTGACAAATGTTAGGAACAAAAATTACTTCTTGCTGTGTGCAGTTGAATTTAAACAGTGTCAGAAATACAACCCCACAACAAAACCAGAGATGACATCGGTTCACATTCTGGGAACAACTCTGCTCTCTCTGGCACACAATCTTCCAGTAATAAAATCAGTTACAATCCTGGTAGTATACACATTTAAGCATAAGTTGAAGCAATCCAACTCATTTAGACAGCTAGAAGAAGATCTGAGATTTGCAGCTTCCTCCAGCTGATCTGCACAGAGCTCAAACAGCAGGCCAGCACAGCAAGAAGAGCAGTGAAGGAGGTTTCTGCTCAGTGGTGCACGTTTGTCTGCATACCGAGGAGAGTAGGGGACAGCTGGTGGAGGGGGGATGTACAGATCCAAAATGGCCGGCTTCTCTTTCCTCAGTGAGGTGTCCACGGTGATTTCTGGTGACGGAGCTGGAGCCGGTGGAGGACTGGCCTGAAATGTTAAACAGCTATCAAACATCTGAACCTTCATTTACCATTCACAAAAAGATCATTTACTAATCAATAGCACTGTTTTCATCCCCTAGGGAGCTACTATCTCTGTGATGTATGAACACTTTAAAAACTCTTAGAATCCACATTTTCCTCCACCCCCAGTCTTGGCTAGCTTTACAGGCCCTCCCACAGGAGTCCTATCATGAGTAATGCATTGCTCAAGAATATTTTGCTCTTTCGAGTTCTATTTTTCCTGTAAATTCCACAGACAAAAAAAAAGCAACTGAGACAAAACCCCCTCTTCTATTTTTAGATACATTAAAAGAATGCAATTTGTTAAATACAGATATGATTAGCAAGCCTTGTGAAGCTGGCATATGCTACCTTTATTCCATATACTCCAATGCCTGGGGCACAGACAGGAATACAGTAAAGTTCACCACAGATTGGATCAATGGATATAACTAGGGCCAGGGAAGCAACTTATAAATAGATTTGGCATTGCCCATCTTTGGGGCTCACATCTACATATTGTCAGCATCTTTCCAGGTTCCCGTCTGCCTACAGGAGAGAAAAGGTTTCAAAGACCTTTCTTCTCCAATCACTCCCTCCCCCAAGGAGACACTGCTGGGCACAGCCTATAAGCCAGCCCACCCCAGCTCTTCCTACTGGTGGTGCATGTCAGGCATGATGCCACATAAACAGGACACATGCATTGGTGAAAGAAAGGATGAACAAGTAGTCAAGTATACATCTTCTACCCGTTTTGAGAGAAACCTGCCTTCATGGAGACTTGTGATAACCCCCAGCATTTCACAGGTTTAAATTATCCCCACGCCTGTAGGAAGACCTGGATCAGAACAGGAGGAGGAGGGGGAACTCTCGCTGGTTTTATTAATTTCAGATAATTAGTTTACATTCAGTTAGGTTGCTTGCTCCTGCAAGCATTAAGCCCTAAGTTTCCTAATACAACAAGCCATTCCTCGACATGGCTATTTAAGAATTACTAACATCACTTTCTTTGTCTGCTCAGTACCCAATCTCTGAATTGCCCAACAACCAAATCTTATTTAAACAAGTAGTTTGAAAAATTTCTTGAGAAAAACACTTTCTCACTCTTCACTAGACTAAAAAGAAGACAAATATATGGAATAATCTTAAGTTATTTCAGCAAAAACATATTACTGTGATATAGAGAAACCATTTACATATTGCTCCATGCTGGTGAATTCCATACATATCAGCAGTTTTGCCTCAGATAAGTTCTCCCACTGGCACACAGATTGATTAAAATATTCAGCACACCTAGTCCCTTTGTGTACCAAGAGGGCATTATCTGGTTGCAAGGAAATAAAAAAAGAAAAGAGAACATCTTCCCTTTTATCTAGGAACCATAGGAGGACAGCCATTTCACCTAACCTGCCTTGAACCTATACTCAAACATGAGTACTTCGGGGCATTTCTGAGATTTCTCTTTTTCCTAGCTGCAACCAAGGCATTCCCATCCGGAGATCAGAGCGGAGCTGGCAGGCTCTCACCTGCACCAAGGGTGGTTTCCAGCGCAGGTTCTTCAGTGGAGCAGGAGTGAAATGAAAAGAGCCAGTAGGACGTTTCTTAAGCAGCAGCCTAACTCCAGCAGGATTCTCTCGCAACTTTGCTACCAGATTTTTTAGTTGCCACCCAACCTGGAAGAGAATAAAAACATCTTTCATTTAGCATTTCTTTTCTGAAAGCAAACAAACAAGAAAAACCCAAATCCTCCAAGTCAGACTGTTTGTTTTGACATGAACCTAGCAGAGATAAGGGATCCAAAAAAGCCATCCTAAAAACTAAACAAAAATTGGAAAGCTCTTTTTTGCAAGGTTCTTCATTTTCTTCCCAAGTTCTTTACTTAAGCTGTAAACTAAATACTGAGATATCAAGCACTGCTCTTTATACCTCAGTTGCAGTCCTAGAAGGATGCATGGATATGCTTGAATTGACTAACACAGGGATTCATAGTGAACTACTTTTGTCATGTTTCTTTCTCACATTGAAAGGCATTGCTTAATGTGCCAAGCAAATCTGTAATCATTACATCCAGATTCCCAGATGCAAATGATTGGACAATCATTTTCAAATTGGGGGGGGGGGCTTTTTAAAGCTCTTTATCTGCATTTCAGTGGATTGTAACAAGGCATTTTAAAACAGGCCTTAAATGCAATATGAACTATTTTAATATGATGCATAAAGCATTTAAACATGAAATACTGTATATTTATTTTATTGAAATATTGTAAAGAATAAAATTTGTCTTGAAAATAAGATGTGAAAAAGCCTCAGACATTTCACCAGGAAAACCCCAGAACTGCCTCCTGACCCCATCCACTCAGCCCCTGTGGTGCAGAGCAAGCATAAGGGAAGGTCTGTAATGCTGCAGGTTACTCACCACGGTTTGCCGATTAACCTGGATCACTTCATCGCCAGCGTGAATCTTCTGGGAGCGGTCAGCAGGAGACTACAGAGGGGAAAACAAGAGTCATGTGCTGCAGCAGGTCTCCCTCCCTCCCATAACAACCCCCAGCAGTCTAAGGCAAAGGCTGCATCAGCAATGTTCTTCACTATACATAATTTTCACATCTGCTGATGACTTGAGAAATGTAAATTAATTAATTGAATAATTTATTTTTATACTGGGACAACTAAAGGGGAAGAGAGAAGGCATAGCCCCCATCTGCTACAGGCCAAATTGCCCTTAAGTCATGGGCCAGTCTCCACTCTCCTTTTCCCTCTAGTTTGTACTATAGTTTTAGACAGTAATGGAAGAAGACTGACAAAGATTTCTGCCCTAACACAACAATCATCTTAAACAGCTTTCAAACAAATGTGTATTTATTTTCAAAAATACATTAAGATTTTGAATGTACAGAACAAAGGACCAAAATCCCTCCAGTCCACAAGATAGGTCCTTTGCACTTTCCCTTTTTGTTTTCCAGTGTAAATAAAAGCTTCTGACTTTAATGTGAAACGGCCTGCCTGAATCGCCAAAGTCGATAGGTAAAAATACTTGCATAGACAGGTATTTGAAAAACAATAAAAATAATACACTTTAAAATACAACTTTAGGTTCCTGGAACAAAACCTAAGCTCTGGGGAGCCATTAGCAAGAAACAGATAAGTATGTCAATATTTAGATTTATCAACAGCTGCTGCAATGCACCAGCCTTTGCTGCAGTTATTAAAAACACTCTCACTGCTGTAACACACCAACTCCCACCAGCCTTGACAATACACCAAGCACACAGACATGCTACCTTGGTACATGCTGCACCCTGGTCACAGGACAGCAACTCCTCCCATTCCCCCCACCCCATGAGTAACCACCAGGCAGCAGGCCAGCTCTTCCTAGTGACTCCAGAAGTAAGCACTTGGATTAAGGACTCCCTTCTCCACCTCATCACACCTTTAGACCTTTGCTATGAGAAAGAACTGTAAGAATAAACAGTGCAACAAAGGAAGAAAACATGGGGAATTTGTGGGAGGCTCCAGCTATCATGAGCAACCCCATTTCTTCATTGTCTTCTTGCTTCCTGTGAGAGGAAATGCCTCTGCAGAAAGCTGCATATATAGGAGTCAACCAAGATCACGAAAAAATGCTGGGCCGGAGTCAAGTTTGTGAAAACAAAGCTCATTTCAAGCTGTCCTTTGGGTGACCAAGAGCTCACCTGAGTGAGAGTGGGGGACCCTTGCACAGAGAACTCCTGCAGCAAGTGACAGGTCACAGCAGTGGGATCACATAGTGAGAACAGAGGAGAGAGCAAAGTTTAGCTCTAGGAGAACGTGACATGCAAAGCCACACGCAGGATGGCGTAACTCAGGAATCCTCTTGGCTGACTCATACTAAAGGGACTTCCCCAGTTCTTCCATTGTTCAGTACTGTCAATTCAGGGGTGCAATTCCATTGCATTCCCATACACCAGCTACTAAAATACCAATCCAAATCTAGCAAGAAAATTGAGCCAAGATCCAGCCTGGGTCATCTAAATGATACCACACCACCATAAAGTCATCAGTTGTTCGCAGATCTCTCAGTCACTTGTCAAGTTCTATAGCTCCAAAGGAAGGAGTTCCCCCAAAGGAAGA
Source organism: Nicator chloris (assembly GCA_013400495.1). Lineage (NCBI taxonomy): Eukaryota > Metazoa > Chordata > Aves > Passeriformes > Pycnonotidae > Nicator > Nicator chloris. The sequence goes on from WAAE01026346.1 coordinate 6,122, forward strand.
ACCAGTGTTGATAACAAAAAGCCAACACTTAGGTCAACACTCAAAGCTACAAAAGGAATACAGACCCAAACCAAGACCTATATGCAGGAGCAGGTTGTCAGCAGTCAACATTACATTCTTCTGCATTTATCAGATGTTAAAATTGCTGCAAAAGTGGATGCGGTCTCTGTGGCAGATCCTATACAGAGTTATGCCAGAACAATAGTATCAAAGCTATGGAAGTTTTCACTCTGCCCTCTGAACTGCAAGCACAGATTTCCATCCTCTCCTGCCTAGTCCCTGGACCTGGCAGGGGAACAGTCAGAACCACTGGTTCTTTCCTATTCACAAAAAGAAAAGCATTGCTGCAAAAGCCAAATTTCTCTGCTCTTTTTTTTCCTTCAGTCGCTGCTCCTGGACAGTAATAGCCTGTTTGAAAACACCACAGCATTACCTGCCAGCCTCAGTTGCTGGCTAAAGGTCCACTCTTTCAAGGGCTGCCCAGAAGCCTTCAATAAACTCCCAGCTACAAAGGACTCAGTGTACAAATAAAACAAGGAACTACCTGCTAAAAACTAGTTGCCTCTCTTGCCAACTAATTCCTTCCAGCTGACTACTCTTAAAGTCTTACTTGTTCATAGTCTTTTACTCTGCAAGGTAATTTTGTCATGGGACAGCTCATTGATTTCATTACTCATGACTGAACTCAGCACACTACCACCTAAATGCTCCCATTTAGGGGAGATTGCCTTTGCCAGTGGAGAGCAAATACATCCAACACTTTGTTAAGCAAGATACCATAACAGCTCAGAACAGCAAATACAGTAACCTATTAAAGCAATTACTTTAATGCCAAGCATTTGAACTAATTTTTGTACTTGCAGAAACTGGTTTAATCAGACTACCAATGAAACATCCAGGCACAAAGTATTTACAAACTGTGGATAAACAAATGATGGATCACACAGTGTTTAAAGCAGTAATGCCATGCAAGTCATGTCTAAAACAACAAAAAGTAGTAAGTCAAACTAACTCAATCAAAGCTGCTGTCTGAGAAAGTCTACATTTGCTGCACTTACGTTTTCTGTAGTTCCAGTAATTACATGCAATCCATCGTAAGTTGATTTGATGTACATTCCCTAAATATAAGGAAAAAATGAAAAAACAAGTTTAAAGGCAAAACAAATCATGTATCTTATCTGATGAAAACACTGTTGGCAACAGACTCAAAACATTATGAGAACCAGTTAACAATTCGTATATTCTCCCCTAGAAAAGTGTGTGGTCTAATATGACAACGCTAAACTTCTTTACAGACCACTTTTAGTGTAATTTATTATAATATTTATAATGACTTAAAACACCTAGTGTATGGAGTGAGACTTAGAAACGCTCTCTGGTTGGTCATACCAAAGACTGCTGGTTTTGCTGCCTTGTCAGTCTTTGGCCTTGAACAGAACTTTATTTCCTTACTACTCAACCTGCTTTGGAGAATTACAGGTTTTACTAGGTGGCCACCAGTTCTCTCCAAACACAGCAGACTCACACAGGTGGGCTACAAGTATTGCTGACATGTTCTTTTACAGCTTCTCTTGCTAAGTCAATACACAGACAGCCTCATAACCACAATGCTTACATAAGCACTAAAAGTTCCAGCAGAATATTTGTGGCTCTGTATGTTAATGCTGAGTGTGAACACAAGGACAAACTTGATGAAGTGAGTGTTGACTACAAAAGCATCAAATTAAAAATCACAAACAGGTTGTTAACTAATAATTACATAGATTTCCTGCAGGAGGTGACCAGCTCATCGATTTCAGCATTTATGAACAAATACATAACTACTTTTCATTTCTATATCTGTTGTTAGAAACACACACACTGAAAAGTAGAGAACTGGATGTCACTCAGGAGCTGAAAGCAGCTTAGCTGCCTGAAGTTACCACACTTGCTTTAAAAGTAGGTGGAAAAACAGATGATCTTTTTGACCCTTCCTCCCCAGCCAATTCCCTGGCTCTTTTCCTGTCAGTATCCAATGGGGTGCACCCACCTCCTTGTTTCTTACTTAGGCCAAGCAAGACTAACTCTGCTTCAGTGTATCTTGTGCATTAACAAAGAGGTTCCCATAATTTCAAGAATGCATGACTGATTCAGTGAAATCCACTGGTCTAGGTAAAACTATATAGCACAGTAAGATTGTGCAGCTTTCTCTAAGAATGTTCATTTCTCCTGCCTTCAGGGCTAGGGGTGAATACAAATGCATGTAGCAATTTGAATTCCCTCCAACTCATTCTAACACATCTGTTCCCTAGACAGAAAATCTACCAAGATTTCAAACTAAGTTTCTCATAACCAGCACTCAGCTGAATCCATTGAACGAACAAGAGTCAGTAATGCGACATGGCCACCAACCAGTTAAAAAATTCTCATTTTCCTGCTAACAGCAAACCTCCAAAATTCTCCCATTCATCTCAGTCTTGTTATAAATACACATAAAAAAGCATCTTTCAAAACACAAACATCATATCTCATTGCCTTCTCCCTCTCCCAGCCCCCCTAGAAAAACGGTCACTATGGTAACCTGAAAAAATAAAACTACTAGCTTCACAAGCATTTGTAAATTCTCCAATATCCTGATTAACACACAAATCTTCAACAGTTGAGAACCAGAAATTATATCTGGGATCAAGCCTACTAATGTGCATATCTGTCCCTGGCAGCTGCTCCAGCACACCACCTGACAACTAACCTTTAGGGTTCCTTCTTGTGCCGCCTCCTTTTCCCCACAGGTTATTATTGGTTTTGAAATACCTTATTGTAAATACACACCTGCATTGGGTCACAGGGCTACCTATTAAATACTGGGAACATCAGGACACTGAAGAATTGCTTCTTACCAGGCCTTCCCCAGGTTTAATGTTGGTTAAATGGACCTCCTCCAGACACGCACACTGGCTCATCAGTGGGTCTGTAGTTGATCGGATGGCTTTATCACAAATACCATTTAAAGTCTTGGCCTGCAATGAGACCACACAGAAAACAGTTAGGAAAACTCTCTCCTAGCTTCTTCCTCTTTCAGTTTTCAAAAGATGTAAAGGAAATGAGTTCTAAAATAATTGAAATAGAAGATTCATTTGTACAGATCTATTCTACAGCATGTTTACGTCCTTACTGTAACACAGAAACAACCTGCTTCCATTAGAGCCACCTTACCATCACTAACAGATGCTGACAAATCCTCCGTCTGTAAAAATAAACACACAAAATATAGCAAAAAAATTGGGTTTGGGGTTTGTTTCCTTTAACCAAAATAGAACTCATTAAAATATTGAAACATTTTGATGATTCCTTGTGGGAACAATTAAGTTTTTCATGTTGTTCTGTTTTTCTGCTATAAGAATACAACTGGCCACGTGTCCCAAAAAGTGATGTGCTGGCCATTGACATATATGCACAAAACCTTACAGCATAAGGTAGCATGATCCAGCACGTAAATGCTTCTGCAGTACTTCTCTCCACTGTGCCTCTGAACTGACCTCTTATGGAATGCTTACACCGGCAAGGTTCATATTTCCTTTTGACCAAAACATAACTGATCCTAAGCCGACATTATAACTGAAGACTAATTCTGACCTTGGTGTGTGTGTCAGTAAAGTTTGAGGCACAATGGCTTTGCCTTGTAGAACATGTAACTATCAGAATGTCTAACTAAACATGAAAAAAAGAAGAAAAAAAAAAGTCAAAAAATCTGTGCCCTCTCTACACTCACAAATTTCATTATGTCCCACTGTGTTTTCTGTCTTGACATCAACTGAAGCAGGGCTGACACTCAAAGAAGGTTACAAAATCTTAAAGGAGAGGCGAGAGAAGATTAGTACACCGTACAGTAGTTAGGTATAAACAGTTTGGGAACCTGCAAGATAAGTCACCTTTCACAAGGGGCTTGAATCCTTCAGTCAAAGTAGACACATGTACAGGAAGATACTGGTTTGGATTACAATGGTCCCTGGAAACAATAGCTCCAACGTTTTCTGTTTCATTTTACGTCAGATTTATAGAGCAGCAATAAAATAAATCAAAACAATGTTTAAGTGTGAATGCGAGGAACTGCTCAAACAAGGGAATTCCACACAACAATACCTACTTCCAGTGTGGGTGTGCACAAATGGAAAAAGAAAGATGCAGAAAACTCCCTTTTACATGGTCTCGTTATTTATGAACAAAGTTATTTTTACTTATTGTGCTACTAAATTCCTAAGCATCTATGAGCTACCGGAAGGCCTTATCAAAAAGCACAGCCTGGTTCATGTCAAAAGCAGGAAGCGATGATTAACTGTTACAAAATATAAAAAGCATTCCATTACACTCTGCATTTGGTCACAAGGCTGCTTCAAACAACCCTAGAAACTCAAGCCCAAGTACAGAACCAGAGCTTCAGTTTTGTGGCAGGGCAGTTCTTCTACATGAAGAAGCATAACAAGTCAGAGCATCTGCTTATTAAGGGGCAAAATGCACTTCACAGGCATAATTGGTTTATTTAGCCTGTGATCATTCTACAGTTGAAAATTACATTTTTCCCTTGAAAATCTGAGGTTAAATACTCTTGGAAATATAGCTGTGTAAGGAAATTTTAAGGAATACTTGACTCCATGCCATCACTGCACACTATCCATCTGCTGAAACTTCAATGATTTCCTCTACAGTAAAGAATATTCACAAAACAAATCATAGTAATGTTCACTTCTATGATATGCTTGTGCATTTGGGACTGAAAAGCTGTTGTCAATACAGCCAGCATAGAAGCAACCGAAATGAATGTGAACGCAGACAGATGAGTTTTAACAGAAACATAAACTTACCACAGTCTGGACTTTATCTTCCATGTCAGCTACAGTGCAATCCTAAAAATAAAGCAAGAACAAAACCCCTACATTAACCAATAAACATGGAAACAAATCATCTCTGAAAACTCTGCAAAACTTCCATTTTAACCTCAAATAGAGTTATTCATGCTGCAAGGATTAGTCAGATTAGTTTCACCCAGTAGGGCTCAAAAGGACTGTTAAGCAACTATTTTCTGGCCCTGTTAGAAAGCAATAATAAACCTCGAAAACTAAGAGAATGTGGGATTCAATTACAGCAGCTGACTCTTCCAGAAAAGCAGAACCCTGCACAATTAAATCAGATTCTCAGAAGGCCAGGCAGAGGTGTTTGCCTTACACTGAGAAACCCCAACTCAGGTACTCCTCTGCCCCAGGCATGAAAATGGATCTAAAGTGTACCGTTAAAAATAGAAGGGGAAGTGATTTTTTTTAAAAATATGCTACCAATGACATTCCTGAAGGGCAGAGGACTGCACACAAGGCATTATTTACACAGCCCAGGTATAAAAGTCTTTGAACTGGAACAAGTTCATGTAAAAATCTACAGAAGTCATCACTGTTCTCTGCTAGAATTATATTATTCTCAGATTAAAAAGTTAAAACAGCACGTAAATAATAAAACAAAATTTACAATATCTACAAGGAGAAAACCCCCAAATATTTTAATAAGCTTGAGAAGGAGTCATGCTAGAGAAGTTTGTGGAGGATGTTCCCCTTCTTTTCTCTGCTAAATACATCTGCACAAATAAATAGCAAATGCCATCTATCATCACGCAGCCAAAATGCTCAATATTGCAAAGTCCTTCTGTTCCCGCTCATTTCTGTTTATACTGTCTATTATTTCAGCCCTAAAGTTTCACATGGAACTTTAGGTGGAGTAAAATCCTGTCCTTGAATCTATATAGCCATCATCAAAGGTAACTAGAATCTTCTTGCATTCCTGCCCTGCTTTATTATGATATACTTTTATGCATCATTTATGATTATGCAGAGCAGCTCTGGTTCCATGAGACACCACTCTGGCCTCTTCTTCACCATTAGAACTGACCACCGGTTTCTAAAGTATATACCTTAATAAGAAATACTTTTGAAGTCTAAAAACCCTTCTAAAGATTTTTCAACTGTATCTCTTTTCCACATCAGGGGACTTCTTCAGACTATTCTAGTATATGTGCCCCATCCCAGGACAAAACCATGTGCAGTTGGTTCTTCCCCATTAATGCTTTTCTCGTATGCACCAACCCCATCTTTCATTATAGCTCATATCAAATTGGCAGAGAAGTAATCTGACATTTTTTAAAAGGCCAGGGTTGTATTCACAAATTCCACTCCCTTGCCATCAAAGGCTGATCTAACAGAAAGATTAGACACCATTTTTAGCAGTTTTATTAGCACATTCAGCAATCCCCTATCTCAGTTCCTGTAGCACTCCTGGGTGAACACCATCTGCTGCTAGAACCATGTACTGTTCCACTGCACAATCTGCACACCTGTAGCTGTAAATCACTGAGCTTGTGCGATTGCACACGGAGCACCCTGGCAAGAAGGGCACTGAGCAGCAGGCATGAGCTCCTTGGGCACTCAGACACCCTTTCACAATGACACAGCTGGCATAACTGGGTGGCACTGCAGCTTGACAACTCAGGATGTTTCTGTCCTTTGGCATCACCCCTTCAGCAGAGGGAGGGAATCACCTGTGTCACAGGGCATGGTCCTCCGGAGTTCAAACATTATATGGGCACAGAATAATGGTTATGAGCAAGTCTGGCAGTCACTGAAGTGTGCAGACAGTGCCACACAGGCACAGTAGTGCCATGCTCTCAGAACAGGCTCAAAAACAGGCAGCATTATTCAGAGAGCAAAATTATGTCAACTGCCAAGATTGCCACAGTTGCTACATGTCCTTTTAGCTATTATCTGTACATGCACTCATCACACAATTAAAGTTTTGAAAAATATCCTAGTCTTGCAGTAGCAGAAGCAGTCTGGCTAGTGGGATCTGTATCATAAAGGTGGCAGCTCCTTCCATTTAACACAGCATTTGCCATTTGATGGCTAAAACATACTGCATGGGACAAGATCTATGGAGTGTACAAACATAGGTATAAAAACCAACCGAGTTATATTTTTGTTCAGAGTTAGCACTGATAACTGTTTTTCAACATGCTGCTTGGAATGTGAAAATCTTCAAATGCAGATCAACTGTTTCAAAGACTAACCCTGTTTCCAGGAAAGATCAAGAAAATAAGAGTAGCCTTTAAGCTGCAGTCACTTAAGACATAGCTAGCAATACCAATATTGATAATTAAACTGAAGGGCAGGGGAACAACAAAAAAATCCCATGACTCAGAAACACAGACAACTGAAACCAACTTTCATGGACATTCAAAGTTAAAAGTAAGCTCTCATTCCCAGAACTGCCTTTCATTAGCACTCAGCACAAAGCAAGCACATTACTTCCCCTAACACCCCCTTTCCTTCCCTTTTGGAAAGCAGAGAGGAAAAGAAATCAGCTGACCTTTTGAACAGTAGTAGTGAGGTCCAAGCAGAGCTGAATGATTCTGTTCTTCATTGATGAAAAGTCAGCAATACCTGTAAATGGGGTCCTACAACAAGAGAAAATTCCCCTTAGATTGGAGGTACCAGCCTTCTCCCATCCTACCTTAGCAGTGAGGAGGAACATAGGAGAGTAAGTGCTGCAAATCTGGCATTGACACAGGTGTGAGGATAGTTTTACAATGTAAGCATTCCTGACTGCATAGTTGTGCTCCACTCTTGCACCAAAACTGGGAATTTTCTAGCCCTGTCCTTGGGTTTACCAGTGAGTAGACCTCCAACTTTCTGACTGGTCAGGGGAAAAAAACAATTCTCTAAAAGAAGAAAAACAGATTTTTCACATTTTACACACAGAGGTGCAGTGAGACTTAGAGAAGAATCATTACAGGTATGGCAGCTTTAGGGCCTGTAGAATCCTACCTCTGACCTTTCAGACAGCTGCAAAACCTAGAAGAAGGGTTGAGAAATAACCATAGCAGATCTGGAAATGGACAAGCCAGCAACTTCAATGACTGTGAGTTACAGAAAAAAATTTAGGGTGAGCTGCAGCAAGAGAGTGAGAGGAGAGGACCTGGTGAGAGGCACAAACTGTTAACATCACTGCCTGGACACAGATCAACTCCTCACTTGAGGACAGGATAAAGGATAAAAGTGCTCCTTGCTGCCAGTCCCCTGTGCAGTTATTTCTCAGGAAAGCTAGCAAGGGCTTTGAGAATTTTTGTTCATCTGTTGTCAGGGACTGCACCCCTGCCAGTGCCTGACCTGCTGCAGCTGTAACAAAATAACTCTGGCTCTTTCCAGGCAAAAAAAACAATTAAATAAGACCAAAAATAGAGAGAAAATGAAAGAGCAGAAGGATAATCTCTCCTACTGCTCAGTCTTCAAATCACATAGCTAAGGCCATGATTTCAGCAGAACATTAAAACATCTTTCAGGAAGGGACCTGCCAACAGCAAGTAATTTAGAAGCTGGGAAAACCATGTGTATGAGAAACTGACCTAAAAGGGAACACTCATATTTTTACAAATACCAGTTTGAGTGCAATGTTAACAGTTTCATTGGCTTTAGCAAGAGTGGAAGTGCAAGAATAGATACCCTAGGTTAAATTTATCCACTAGAGGTCTTCTAGCAACACCAAAAAAAGGGGTTAGTGACATTATGGTCTTTACACCCAAGCATCTAGGAACGGCCCTACAAAGAGAAACAATTCATTAGAGCAGCAAATGCAAATATAACCATTTTATTCTTACCGGTCCAACCACGCAAGCAAGGCTTTAGCAGCACCAATAAGCTCTACCACAGAAGTAAGAAATTCATTGGGGGGCTTGCGAGAAGTATTTCCATCATAATTTGAACTTTTCCTACGGCTGCTGATGTAGTTTTGCAGATTGTTGGATGACCCTCGCAGCTTGAGAACCAGGTTCTTCATATTGTCTGTTTCAAGGCCATAGTTCTACAAGGAACATTATTAAGCTTGATAAATATCCTTGTTGAATTCACCTAATTATTATAAAACAAGTTAAAAGCTCACATGGGATGAAAAGTCTTGATGATTTGCACAACTTTCTCATGGTTTTTGGCAAAAATGCCCTCAAAGATTTCTTTACGCTATAGCCAGTAAAGAATACTTTTGTGGGTGCCAAACCTCAGTTTCTGTCATTAATGAGATTTAAGGACACTTTTTAATCAGAATGAAGTCCCAATGTCCTCATAGATATCATTTACTTGCAATAACTGGATTGTGTTGTTTTTCTTTGTGTTAAAGAAGGGCAAGCATTTTATTTTTTTTTTTAATATTTTTTATCCTGTGGTAAACAAACACTGAAGTAACATTTCATTCACAACTAAAGATAAGTTAAATCTGGTAAGAGACGAAAACATCAACAGGAAGCAAATGCAATTTTGCAATCAAAAGCTTGAGTAAATATTTGGATCACCAGTTTTCAGTAACTGCTCCTTGGCTACAACAGTGCAATTATTTGCAAGTTTGAGGACAGTGTTAACTTCATACATAGTAATTAAACCCATTTTTAGACATCATATTTTTCATTCATTTACAAAACCTAAAAAAAAATAAATTGAGAGTCTTGCCTGTAACTTCAACTTTATAAATTCAAATTCCTACTTTTCGTGAGAAAAAACCCAAAACAACAAAAAAACACTCCCACCAGAACAAAACAAGCACGCAAAAATACAAGAGAGTCCTGCCCTTCACTATTCTTTTGGTGCTGCAGATTCTTGCAACTAACCTCAAAGTTCCATAGTTCAGTCAGATATACTTTCTACTCTTTCTACTTTCTTACTCCTAAAACCTAAACCAACTAAGGCAAATTTTAATTCCATTTAATTCCTAGTCTCCAGGAGTTCCTAATACCTCCACTCAGGATCTCCATCCATGCTGAAGGGAAGCTTCAGAGGTCTCAGACCAACCCCTCCTGCTCAGAACAGGCTCAGGTGTAAGCTCAGACCAGCTTATTCAGATTTTATCTTGTCAGGTCTTGAAAATCTCCAAGGACAGAGTGCACAACCTCTCTGGGCAGCCTGATCCACCTGGTCTGACTATCCTCAGAGTAAGAAAATGTTTCCTCATATCCAGCCTGAACCCCTTGTTTCAACTTCTGCCATGCACAGCCCAGCTCTGTCATCCTGACAACTGATCACCACGGTGGATGCTGGGGATCTGATGTTGGGCCTCCCTGGAGCCATCCCTTTCCCAGGCTGAAGAAGTCCCAGCCCCTCAGACTCTCCTCAAGGGCAAGCACTCCAGCCCTGACCAAGGTGAGAGCCCACCACTGAGCTTGCTCTGGTTTCCCTGTACCTTTGCTGTACTTAGGGGCAGGAGGCATATTTACACTAACAAGTGACAACTAAAGGGTGATAAACACTTCCGTCCCTCTCCCATGAATGCTGACCAGGATGCTGCTAGGACACACTTGTAGCTCCATCCTCTCCAGGGTGAAGCATCTGTAAAACAGGCTGGAATATTTCAGGTAAAGTAATTTACAAAATGTAAGAATCTTTGACCCAAAGAAGCACACATCTACAGTGTATGGAGAGGTTTCAGCCACACAGCTACCTTTAAAATACTACTACCTCCTATGGATAAGATCCCAGTGGGTTTAAGTTACACAAGTTCCTCCCTCCTCCACCTCAGGGCTCTTGGCAAGGAAATAAATACTCTTAAAGTGCAGCCAGGAGTAGGGGTTGAAAGGATATGTCCAATTTTAAAAAATGCCACTGTTGCAACAGCAAAGGATATCCTTAAATTTTCCAGGATCACAGAAAGGGAAATATCTGGATTACTAAACAACTTTAAAGCACTTGCACACTGTGATGTGTGAACTTACCACCCTTTAACAAAAACAACAAAAAACACCAAAAAACCAGCACCCCAAGAGTTAGCTTTATCCTCCTCTTAGAAGATTGAATATTAGTCTGTTGTTGAGGAAATACTTTTTTACAAACAGGTCTGGATGTGGGACAAGTTCCTATGACCACAAGAAAGTAGCCACGTAACAGAAATCCTCCCCTTAAAGAGGGGAATGAGAGGACACTGATCTCCTGCTTTCATAAAGGGACAGAAAACAGAAAATATTTTTTCTGTGCAGAGGTATAACCACCTAATCACTCTGATCAGAACTTGAGACTTTTCATGTAATTAAGTATCTCTGGATCTTTCTGTCATTCAAATGCAGAAACTGTGCCAACCACCTGTAGGTACTTGAGATTAGAGGTGGCACCAGCATTTAAAAGCACACCTGTTGATATACCAGGTAAGATTTTGGGCTTAGCCTTAAAACATGCCATACCCCTTATCACACCTGTTTCACCTTATTTATACCATGGGTGAGTCTGGTGTGACTCTTCCAGTTCAGGCAGTTTTTAAATAATTCTGTCAAGTAGTTCTCAGTTTTCAGGGTGACTTCATCAACTGAGGTGCTGCCTCTAGGGATGCAGGGGCTCCAGCTCATAACTGCAACTGGTGTCCCCAACAGACTCTCAAGAGCACATTGCAGCCAAGCCCTAAGTCACTGCTCTAAGCTCTCCTACAGCTTCCCCCAAAGGCTCTGCAGAGTGCACCTCCACTGCTAAACCAGCAGTTTGTGCTCCAGGAAAAGTCCTCCTGACCAAGCACCACACCTATCCAGCACAACACAGAGCATGCAGCTCTTGAGTACCAGGACACCAAATTGGACAACTGTGGATCAGCCCTAGTGGATGAGCTACCCCAGAAACAGGAGTCATCCCAACCCAAGCCACCTCTGCTCCACCAGTCCCCTCACTGTCTGCTCTAATACACAGCAAGCATTTTGCCCCTTCACCAGATATAGCAATGCTTCTATCCAAGCTGAAACGCTCTCAACCAGATCTCACATCACCAACTATTCTTTCTCCTTCACTTGCAATGTCCAGTCTGTTGGGAGAGTTGGCTTGAGGATCTAAACAATACAAAGAAATCTAATCCCTTGGTTTAGCTCCCTGAGGTAGCTCACTTCAGGGTCAGGTGAGTGCAAGCACAAAGGATCACTAATCAGAGGACAGGAGGGGGTGGAGACAGCAGCTGACTTGGATTAATATAACTTGTCATAGAACTGTAGCCCCAATCCAGGACAGATAGGAATGTTGATATTGTGGCAGCACACCAAACAACCTTCACAGTGACACACAGTTGAAGTGCAAAGCTTAGCAGGCTTTTCTTGAAATATTTCCACAGGACTAAGGCTACAAGAGCTAACTCATTATTATTTAAGCAACCAAAAGGTTTTAGATGTTGCCCATGAACCAAAGAAAAGGTTACATTTTACTATCGCTCCTGATTTTAAACATCAAAGTTGTTTTAATCTAAACACAGGCTGCAGCCAGCGGTCAAGAGCACCCGATGTCAAACATTCCCAGGCTATTACTCATTAACCTGGGGAGCCACATGCAGGGCTGGAGGAGAGGCAGCACCCACACGTGCAGGAGAGAGCACAAGCTCACTCCTTCTAAACTCCATCACATTTAATGAGAAAAAGTAATCTGACCAAACAATGGCTCAAGGTCAGGCAGCCAACATAACAAGAAAATTAAAAAAATAATTAAAAAAAACCAAACAAACGTGGCTAACTGAAGTCAAAAGAGCAGAGCAGTTGTGTCAGAGCTGAACTGGGCTGACAAAGAGCTCTGCTACTGCCCAGGGACAGCATCCTCTTCCCTTTCACAGCCATGTTCACATGCTGCAATGTGGTGAGTTGGACATGCTGGCTGATTGAACTGAAAACCTGCTCTGGGAAAATAAAAAAGAATAAAACCAGTTCAAATGCTTGCTCAGATGCTGAACCAACTCAGTGCATGCCTATATAAACATTTGAATTAACACATCAACCATTCTTGGTCTTTTCCTTTTAACAGAAATGTGTTCTAAAGGATCCTCTGGAGTAGCAAATTTCCTAATAAACACCACAAAATTTGAAGCCTCTAAAAAACCCTAAAATCTTACCTGGTAGCACATAGATATCCTTTAACAATGATTAGGACCTAAAGGGTAAGTCTTCATGTATGCATTTTTTTTTCATGTTATGATGTTGTATTTTGTTATGCTGCAAATATGCTGGCAGAACATTACCATCAGTAAAATTATCAAAGGCACAACTATGTCCTTTTTGGGTTTATGGATTTTTTTCTGGGTTTGGGGTGTTTCTTTAATAGTATATAATTAGTATATCTTTATTCTAACCTCAAGAAAAATCCACTGCTTTTTTGTTTCCAAACTCTCCCGTCATACAGTGTAGGCAAAGATTCAGAAATCAAATCCAAAGAACACATTAAAAGTGAAAATATTTGCATAGTTTCTTGCTTGCATTGTTTTATATTCATTAAGCCCTCAAAAGCTTGTTTTCTGTCCTTGCTTTTGTGGTTTGAAAAGCAAAGTTATGTATGTTTGTTCCCCCCTCCCCCAAACACTCCAATCAACAAAGAACCATGATCTTTCTTCCATCCCTCCCCCCCCACCAAGCAGTACTGTCAACAAAAAGTTGAAATACTCAAGTTGATGATTTTTTTCCCCTCTTCAGGGGGAATTCAGGTCCTTTGATATATCCTCCAAATTCCTCTAATTTAAGTCCTCAATACCTGTTCAGAAAACTCTATTAGACCAACTCAAGAGCAACAGAAATGTGTTTATCCCAGTCTCCACTCTCCTGCTGACTTGAAGATGCTGCATATGCAGCCACTGCTATGAGGACATGAGGGAACACTGCTTCATCACCAAAGCAGCAGAGAGATGCATTAATTTCTTTTTCACACCATAAACTTCCAGACATATTTTTAGCTTGGTGTTGCCAAATAGTACTTAACCCCTAGAAAAACTAAATTAAAAAAATCAGATGCATTTGGTGTCCTTTCTCAAGACAAGGACTATGTTCACACTCTATTATGTGACTGATCTGCTGAGGCTAGAACAAAGGTCTATATGGTAAATGCTTGAAAAGAGACACTGCAGGAGGCAGATGTTCCAAAAAGAGCTTCTTCACTGTCTTTAGAGCCACATGTGCTCTTGTGGTGTGAGGCAACCAAAGCACTGATTGGAAGGAAACTCAGCTGGCAAACTGCCAAGGCAAAACTAGATAAAAAGGGAAATTCTTCTTGGGAAGTCCAGGACTGGGAAACCACCAAAATCCCCTCTCAGCCTTTCTCCATCAAGAATGACAACCTTTCAAAGAGTGACATCAGGCTGGCCCAGTCAACGCCACATTTCCACAGCGTGAGCCGACACCTTACTGGACGTGATAGTGGGGTCAAAAAAGGGGGAACAAAAAAGAAAAAAAAAATTTAAAAATAGTTCCTTTGCTTACAAGGCCCCAAGAGTTGGGGAAGTGTCAGCATATGTACAAAACATCCACTAAACAATAAACATTCCCACTTCCAAAGAACTAATGCAGCTGGAATCAGGAAACCTCTCTCTTGCACAAAAAGAAGAAACAACAACAAAAAAGTTGGTTGTCACTAGCATTTAGTATCCCCTTGGAAACAAAACCAGTGGTGATTCTGTGCAGTTCCAAAAACTCGAGGGAACAGGCATCAAGAAGGTGGCAAAGGACATACTGAAAACACAGGAATTCTTCCTTCACCTCTTAAAAAGGGAACAAGCACATTTCAGCTGTAATATGCAATATCTGTCTAATGCATTAACTTGAGCTGCATTTCACAAAAGTTTTCCAGAAATGGGTCTGAGGTCAAAACTTTTGTCTACAAAGGAAATTAGAAGGAAATTGTAAGAGATAAAACACAGCTTTAGGTTCTGGCAGTTGTCCAGCTTTGTTCACTTTATTCTAGTATTTTTAAGAGAATAAAAAAGCACCTTTGGGGACTGCCACATAGATTACTTCAATCAGGACCATATACAGCCCACACTACATTTACTAACTCACAGACCCGTGCACTTGCCCAACAAGCTCCTTCCCACACCATGAACTGCTTTTCAGTCTAGTTACATTCCTCTATTAGGTTTTCAAGTTAATGTTAAAATTTTTTGGTAGATCAAATACCTAAAGGGAATAAAATGTCTTTCAAGTACAAGGGTAACTCTTTGAGAAACACTTTAGATGGTTTGAAGAGATTTCATTAAATATGCTTCTTTCAGTACAATTTGCTCCAGGTTGTGGAGTAGGAACACTCCCTGTAGCACTTCTCTGCAGCAAATAAAGCACATATCACACAGGCAGTAAGGGCTCTCCATTTTAAGAAGCATATGCTCGGTGCTGCAAGCCTTGCCTAATGTAGGGAAGACAGGCCAGTGCTGGCCAAAGAATCATCAGGCAGGCCTTTCCCACTCTCCTCCCTGATGTAATGATATATACCTCTGGTGCTCATTACACTGCTCTACATCAAACAGGCCTTCAAGACTGTGACCAAAGTATGGCTTTTAAATAAAGCCTGCACTAGTAAAACAATCCATAATATATTTACTCTTTTCAGAATATGTTTGTTTTCAAAGTATCTGCAGTTATATATCAGGAGAAGGACAAAGGAACAGCTTAAGTTCTGAATCCAAGGAAGAGTTCAGCTAGACTGAACTGAGGTGGCTAAACATCATCTCAAGAATTAATTTTTCTTCACTTCCTAGGTTTGCTACAGAATTACCCTAAACCCATTTCAACTGATATGAGGAACTTCTAGCACCTGCCATTTCAAGTGTGTCTTCTGCCTTCTAAGACAAGCTGTTCACTAACAGGAGCCACAAGATCTAACAATGTCACTCAGAAAACTTCGTCCTTTGGAAGTGCAACCAAATGAATTGAAGGTGCCTCTTATCAGGGAGAAAGAGAGCTATTAATACAAAATGTGCAAGAATTAAACCAATTCTTACTTTTTTCTTTTAGTGTGACGTGTAACAGAAGGCAAGAGACAAGGGTATTCTGGTTTTATCAATCTTACTTTGGTTATTCACCCCAAAAAGCCCTTTAAGAAATTCTTTGCGTATCTGTTCACAACTTAACTGACCAGGGCACACAGGAGATCCACAGCCTCTAGAACCAGTTCTTGGTGTCCAATCCGTGAGATACCTAAGTCTTCAAGGTCCTGGTGAGAAATCTGTAACAGTTGTTCACCATTTATCTTCTCCCGTTCAAATTTAGGGACATACTGCTGCAGGCAATCATCCAGGCCTACCAAAACACAAAAGAGAGACAAGGGGACATCAGAAACAAACAAACAAACCATCCCCCCAAAAAAGGGGGAAAAAAAAAGACCTTGCAAAAGGCAGAAATTTTAAGTTCATTAATATACAATGCAAAATTATGAAGGAAACTTGCAGTGTGACTGAGGTTGTACCACAGGAGCATAGAAATAGAGCATGTAAGTTATGGGGATGTTTGGGTCACCTAAGTCAATGCACAACTTGCCTGCTCCTTGTGGATCAAGCTCAGCCAGTAAAAATGTGCCTTTGTTGTCTGCACAGGCAAAGTGACCAAGGGACATACACATCAGGGTAACCCAAACCCTGAGGGGCAGCCATAGCAACAACAAAAAAATAACTGTCAAAAAAAAAAATCCAAAGCAAGGCAAGAACAAAGATCTTGCCCAAAGCCTGTTAAACAAGCAAAGAAACAAAAGCATAAAATTATGAGAAGGAAAATGAACAAAAAAATAAAACACGAATGTAAAGCAATCAAAAGGATGTTTGGCTCAAGTCTCATTATTACCTTGACTTATACGAGCCTGCAGCTTCCTGAAGCAGCCATTGCTTTCCCTTTTTAAGGATCAACAACACACAGCAGTAAGAAATCTAATTAATTTTTCTAGCTAGAAGTACTTTTAAAAGAGTTTAGACTATTTTGTCCCAGCAATATCCCCCAAATCCTCACTTTAAACTGTGATTCTATGATCCTGTTCTCTACAGTAGGTTTTCCCAAGTGATTACAGGAAGTGTTTCTGGTTTTCATCTTACTTTACTCTAAACTTCATGTGTTAATCCTGTTTCCTTGTGTATTTTCCTTATTTCCTCTGTTGTTTAAGAGCCTGTGAGCAGCAACAATCTGGGGGGGAATTTGGATGGATGTGTTATTTTAAAACTGTTTCAGTGCTCTTGTAACTCTGTTCTCCTTCAATATTTTGGCTAGAGCAAAAGGAACAGACCCAATTACGTCTATTTTGCAGGAATACACCACACTCATTGAAAACAGATGACATGAGCAAAAAATTCAGATAACACATTTGACATCATCTTTGTATGGTTCACAACAGCTACGTTGTTTCACCATTCCCTTTTAAAAAAAAGGGTTGAACCTTTACTTGAATAAAGGATGTTTATGCACAATGCTGGTTCAAAAGGAAACCATTGAGATGGACAGGATATCGAACGCAGCAGATGAGGAACACGAACAGCATCCTGAACCACAGAGAAATGAGAGCCAAAAGACCAGCACTCGGTTCCACTCGTGGAGCTGCAGCAGCAGCCTGGAAGACAAGCACTCCCAGTGCACTCCACCACCAAGAAAACACTTGACACAAATCACAACGGGGATTTGAGGAGTCATAGGGAACATTCACGTCCAACCAGCAGCACGAGCAGGCACTGCGTCCTCGCTGTGCCTGCTCCCAGCAGATGTGCAGAGGATGGGCTCCCAGAGGCACAGGCTGACTAAACACACACCACTTGCCTTTCTGAGTTAATGAGGACAGACACCCCTTTACATGACTCAGGCAAGCTTAATTATTCGAGTAAATCAACATCTGGCTGAACAAGCTCGACTCCTCACCTCCTCGACTCTCCACTGGTGCAGAGCTACCAGTGCACGCAGCTTGATTTTTAAGCGTAATTATCAATGGGAAAACCTGCATGCCAGACTAGCAGGGTCTCCCAGGGCTACAGTTGTGCAGGGTGCACTCTTGTTTCTTCCCATATGTCTTGGCAGAGCTGCACAAATTTTGAAAATTGAGCCCGCTCTTCTCTTTCCCACAGGCACCAAACTCCCCCTTAGGCTATACAAACTCTTTTCCCAAGAAAAATAATTTAAAAAAATAACTGGCCTTCATTGTTTAACAATTTATTTTTTCAAACAAATTCACAACCAAGGCTGACATACAGTGCGCATATTTGGCATTCCCAATTTTTACTGCTGCCTCACAGACCACTGTTTCCCATCATTTGCTCTTGTAAGCCCTTAGTTTCCACTACAAACTGCACAAACACCTAAAATAAAACACTTCATTCAGCGTGCAGTTTAGGTTTCATTTTTAAAGGGTTGTTTATGCAGTTTGGCTTTTGCTCTCCACTATCCTTTCTAGAATTTCATTCTGTGCTAAAACATGGAGACTCAAACTCATATAACCTCCCTAAGAAATATAACTGTGGCTTTTAGTTTGCCTGTGGTTTTTTTAACTCATGGTTGCCCATTCTTAAAGGTCTATTAAAACATGAAGGGCTACTTCTAAAAATTGCTTTTAATCAAGAGCCCTTAAAAACAGTACCCTTATAATCACATGGTAGGATTACATTTTACAAAATAAGATATTACAAAATTGCACAAATGTTGACTCAAAATAGCCAACACAGTGGCACAACTCCTCAGCTAGACACATATTTAAGATTAAATGACCAAAACTATGCAAAGCAGGAAGTGAAGACAGGCCTAGAAATTAATGTATTGGTAGATAGCTTAAGATGAGCTTACCAACATTAGGAACATTGTTATTATTTTTACTAAGAAACCTAGGGGGAAATAATAAACATTTTAATTGAGGTTGCAACCACATTTTATAGCCTATAGTTTAATTTCCCATGATATGAATGAAATGTTTAATCATATGCAAATCAAAAACATCATGTTCAAACCACACTTCCAAGAAGGAAGGGAGTAGGGAGGAAGAAGGACTCATAAACTAATTCAATAAATTGTAGTAATATTTAAGCAAAGTTTTAAAATCAGCATTCAAATGTCACTAGTAGTCTAAATGAACTGCTCATTTTTCCCTTCTTTCAAACATCTATATTCTTTCCATGTATTTTTCCCCTGAACTTCAGAGCCTTATGGAGACTTGCTATTGCCGATTACAATGTCTGGATATTGCCGAAGAACTTAGATGAACTACAAACTATAAAAAGCAAGTTGACATTACTTGGATAATTTTTTACATTACTTATAAAGATACTTTCTTACATGCCAGGTCATTTTCAACAATGCAATATTAGCAGGTTCAAGCAAGAAAGTAGTTTTCTGTGTCTCTGAAAAAAAAAAACAATTAAGACTGATATTGAAAAATGGTATCTATATTTATCTCCTTTATCCACTGAAGAGCCTTTCTCAAAGCTAATCTATTCATTTTATGCTCAAAGTGTGTTTAAAAGGCATTTGTCTCAATCATGTGTGTGAAATCCTTACATTATTTTTTGCACATACAACAAAACCACACACAAAATAATGTCCTTTCTATTTACACAATTGTTAGAGAATGAGGAAAGGTAGAAATTAAAAGAGCAATTGCAGAATATTATTCAAGTTTTAGAACACTAGTAGCAGAGATTTTTTGGGGGAGGGAGAATGAGAGAGAAAGACTAATTCAGTTAGTATTACACATGTTGTGAAAATCTTTCTGATGAACAGCAGTGTAATTCGAACAAAACTCACTCCCAAATTTTGGCAGGTGTAGAGATGTGCAACAGATCCTAAGAACTGTCTAGACTTTTTTGTCTAAAATAACCACCACGAAAAGCACCCCTGAAGACATTCAATACCTTGCATTCATGCAAAAACATTAGGACAGAGCTTACACTTAAGGATTTGGGCTGATACCAATCTCAGTCTGTTTCCACAATTAAGCAAGTTATTTTGTATAAGAATTGAGGGGAAGAAAGAAATAACTTTGAGGGAGTTATGGGTGAGGCTTGGGTCCAAGCCAAAACTATCAGCTTTCTATTCAGAGAGAATTAACATTTCTATAGTTGAGCGATGTCAGCCACCGAGCAGTGGCATACCTGACTCCCCAAAAACTAGAGAGGTGTGTTTTGTGAGCAGAGTCGTCAAGCAGTTTCATGCTTTCTCCTCAACTTCTGCGTTGGACAGAACCAAACAATTTACCTACCATAAAGCAACAATGAACTAACCTATTACAGGCATAGCTCACTCACCACCTCTTTTTTCCTCCCTCACTCTGTTTTGTGATTCTACAATCAACACAGAGTCTATACACTCCGACACAGCAGGGCAGAGGGGGCGGAGAGCACGGCAGAGGAGATGGATAAGGGCAAGGGACTGAGGAAGGCACGGCGAGGGGAAGCTGCAATGTGACAGGGATTGCTTCCCGTACATCCGAGAACTTGAACCGATTCTCAGGACAGCTCATGAAATGCCAAAAGTTGACCCCAGGAAGCGGGAGGAGCACAAGCCACTTGAACAGAGGAAGAACTCACAAGTACAAAACCTTTTCCTGCACCTAGCAGGAACACAGGGATCATCGCTCACTGCCTCAAGGAAACAAAGCATTATTATGATCACGTCCTCTCCTCTGTTGGGCGACTCTAACAAGCAGGCAGCACCTGGCATCTCAGGGCAGGACCAAGGTTCAACTACAACCCTCATCCCATTAAGGGGCTCCCTGGGACCTTCGACAGCTGGTTAGGACAGGACTGCCAAAGTCATCTTTGCCTCATCACCTTCAAACTGACCTTCCCACCTGAAAAAACGTCACTCTTTTTCTGGTCTCCTCTTCAGGGTCTATATAGTGGACGCTTTTGGTATCCAAGGATTCCCTGCACACAGCAATTTCATCCATCCCAAGCTTTGAAAGATAATCAGTTCCGTGAGAATCTTTGGCATACGCCACGATATTTGCCATTATACTTTCATTTACATTCCACATCATTTTATAAGAGTTACTGTGATAGCTTCCTCCCATCATTTCCTCTATTTCTACGACTGGAAGAAATTAATCCAAGATAAAGTGGGAGGGAATCAAGGCAGCAAATGAACACTAGAAAGGGAAAATAACTACTTCATAAGCAGATGAACCAGCACCTGAGAAGGCAAATGAAAATAAGGAAAAAGGGTCTGCAAGGCAGCCAAAAGCTGAAGCAGCTCAGTAGGACAGACACAGGGGGTGAAAAGAAATAAGAAAAGTTCAAGGAGAAGAAAATAAAGATGTGGTTTTCTTTAATATAGAACTCAGTGGGAAGTTTTACACAGCAACATCACAGATTCCATTCTCCTCCTGCAGTATTACAAACAGAACCAGGGATGACTTTAACAGAAGAATTCAAGGTTCTTTAAAAGGAGGATAAAAAATTAAATCTAGAACAGTAGTAGAAACTTATTTCACTTATAATTTGAGCCTAGGTAAGAGCTGACTTCCTAGGATCCACACGCCTGATTGTTAGCTATCATCAATGTTTCCACATCAATCTTTCCAAAAGCTTCCAAAACAAAAGTTTAGTTATCAACTAGTGTGAGCCATTTTTAGGGGCCAGAAAAGAGCTCAAAGGTCTTAGTTTTCCAAGAAAATGCCTTCAAGAGATCTTTGTATTACTGTCTAGTACAAATGTGAAAAAACTCCCTTATTCCACTTTTTACTCTCATGTACTTTCACAATTAGTCATAACACTGTCACCATCTGAAGTATCAATCACTTAAAAAACAAAACAACACAGAATCAAAGAGCAAGAGCTGTTTATTATCACCATGGAAAAACGTCTCCTGCCTAAGAAAATTGTTTACAAAGTAAGCTCTCCTCATGTAGTCAACTGTAAGGAACTCTTCTATGGTTTTGTCTGAGCACCTGCATCATGATGAAGCAGGCACAACGGGTACAGCTTTGCTGAGGACAGGCATTGCCAGGAGCAGCAAAACGGTACAGAAGTTTCTTGTCAGTCTCCCCCATCACACAGGGATGGTACTAGACAAATTGCTGGGCTCTGCCTGCCAGCCTGGATGCAAAGGGCAGCTCTCTCATTAAGGTCACAGCAGGACAGAGGGAAATGGTGAAGCCTTCAACCTTGATAATGACTGCTTTACTGTCCCCGCTGTAATCCCCCCTGACTGACAGTCACACAGAAAGGCTTTTGCAACATGTTTCTATTTCCAGTATTTTCAACTAATATATTTAGCCTGGAAAAACAGGCTCCATACTCATGCATTCACGTTACCTCAAAATAAATCCATTCATTCCATTCAAATCCATCCACAAATCCCTTGGCTTTTTTTTTTTTTTTTTTTAAACACAAAACTGAAAGCTCTGCCTTGTAATAAAATAACTCCTTGGCAAATTTGGGTTGTAAGCCAGAGTCATAGTCTCTGACCAGAAGGAAACAGAGACTATGTTTAACCTTTAGTTGCTCAGTATAGATACAATCTCAGACTGACAGACCTTGTGTTATGCTACGCCTTTTATCAGTCCGCCCTACAAAGCCACTGGTTGCAACCATTCTGGCAGTGCCTGTTACCTTGATCCAGACAGTAAATCTGAGGACAACTCTAAGCTTTAGCACTTCACAATCATGAAGTATGTTCAGGAAGAGTCAAAATAGCTTGCTGAACCCTTCCAATACTCCAGAAGTTTTATAAGGCAAGACTTCTCTCTGCAAAAGCCAGAAAAATTTACTCAAATTTTTCTCAATAAATATTTTCAGGAAACTAAGCAGGCATGGAATAAGTTTTACAGAAGCAAATGCTTTGGGGAGAAGGACATGGTAAAGGCCTGTAAAGCCAAAAGTGGCCAGAAAGAACACCGATTGCTCATCATCTCTTCCAACACAGGAATCAGAGAGTGAAGCAAGCATATAACAGGTCCAAACAAGTAATAAAGGAGTGATTCTTGACACAGTAGTATGCAATTAATGTTCAACATCCATACACAGGTTCAGAGAAAGGTGAAGAGATTCATGAAAGCAAGTGCCACAGAAGTCAAGTCTGACCCTGACAGAGTCAAACAGAGATGGTTTAAGGCTTGAGGAAGCCTACAGGAGGAAATACATGTCATCTTTCTTCTTACATTGCTTCATTTACCCTTTTTTGGCAAGCATTCTGGGCAGGACACTTAGCTAGGCAGCACAGAACACAGGACTATCACAGCTGTGCCATACACAGCACCAAAACGTAGATGGCAGCTTCCCTTTTAATTACTTTTAGAACCATAAGATGGTTTGGGTTGGAAGGGACTCTAAATATCACCTATTTCTAACCCCTCCCTGCACCCCCCCAGAATGGGCAGGGACACCTTCCACTAGACCAGGTGGCTCAGAGTCCTATCCAACCTGGCACCGAACATTTCCAGGGATGGGGCACCCACAACTTCTCTGGGCATCTTTCTCCAGTGCCTCACCATCTGCACAGTAAGGGTGACCTCCTATTCTAAAACTTAAGACAACTGTCTCTTCACTCGTGAAAGCTACTCTTGGTTTTGATATTTTCTGTAATAGTGACTCAAGGTTTCCCCGAAAAGGTAAAACTCTATATAGAGTAATTGGAGTTGGGGAGGTAGAGTGGAAGAAGAAAAAGCTATACACTAATATTGGACTGTGATATCAATTTAAGCCAAAGATAGAACCAAAGCTTTTACAGACTGGTTAAAAAAAATACAGCAAAAAATTGACCCTAGTAATACCAGGAAATAGATCACAGTGAATCACATGAATCACACAGCTGTTGTCATGGGTTTAGTAATCCAGCTTGAGATATTAGTATCAAATGGAAAACTGCTAGACTGAAGTAATTTATAAATTGTACCTTTGGTTGACAATGAGTGAACTTGCATCAGAAATCCAAAAAGAGTTTTGACACGGAAAAATGGTAGTGTACAATAAACAGCAATAAAGGCAATTCTGTAATAGTTGAGAATTTAATGGTATTTATAGAATTTCAACTAAAACTCAAAGTAGAGTTGACTTTTCTTTCTTTTTAATAGTTCCTTTTCAGATAATTCATGAAAAAACAAATGAGGTAGGGAAAGAGGAACTTTTTTCTAACCTTTTCCATAGGGGGGTTTCTTATTATGACATAGCTTTAAGACTTCAAATTAAAGACAAAATTGAAATGTAATGTTACAGAAAAGTGAGTTGTGATGGCATGTCACATATCTAAAAAAAAAAAAAAAGTAAGAGGGAAAACATAACTGGAATACAGAATAACATCACAGAAGTTTAACCAAATAAGTCTTTATGAAAGAGATACAAGGATGAAGACTGTAGGTCAAACACACTTTATTACATTGAAAAATAGGCCACTGTGCCAGAACCAGAGAGAATGAAACTAAAGTGGGCTATACCAGGAACCAAAAAAAAAAAAAAAAAATCTGTTTTATTACATTCCCACCAATTTGAAGGTAGGTATCAGAATATACATGCAGTCGCACTTTTCACCAGCAGAACTGGACTGGATATCTGTGCAAGGCTGTGGGGCCCTAGGCCACAACCCCGTGTGGCTTTGTTGCCATCACACTCACCGGTATCACCCACTTCCCTAAGAGACTGACTCATCTGTGAATATTCAGCCATTAAGTATCATTTGGCTTCAAATGATACTTAAATTTGGTGACATTTTGACTCCCCTGGGAGAGAGAGGGAAGAGGTGAGGCACCCCCTTGTTCAGGGGTTCACTCAGCCCCAGGCAGCCAGATTGCACAGTGCTACCCCAAATACTCATCCTGGGAAAAAAAGGATTTCCAAGAGCAGAAACCACAAACAAGGGTTCACATTCAAATGCCCAGCAGCATGATACCTCGCTGCCAGCATTTCAGCTGTAACTCTTTGCTAATCCCTGCCACCACCAGGAAGAGGACCCCTGACCAGAGAAAGATGAATGGTG
This sequence comes from Nicator chloris, assembly GCA_013400495.1. Classification (NCBI taxonomy): domain Eukaryota; kingdom Metazoa; phylum Chordata; class Aves; order Passeriformes; family Pycnonotidae; genus Nicator; species Nicator chloris. Next base: position 30,813 of record WAAE01026346.1, read on the forward strand.
AAAAAAGAGAACTGATGCACACTATTTTTTCCTGCTGACCTTGGCCTATGTTCTGTATGCATCAGGGATTAAGTTCCATATGATGCAGTAGCTTCACACAGAACAACATTCCTGCTTTGGTTTTCTCTTTTAAGAATCAACTGCATCACTCATTGACCAGTTATGCTTTGCAAAATCAATCCTTCCATGCTTTAACAGATTTTGTTTGGCACATTACATGAATGAGATGGAAGCAGAGCATATCCATATGTTCTGTGCAGACAGACCTGGCACTCTTAGTTTCAACAGAACACACAATGAAAGCCAACGCTCAGCAAATGCATGCAAACACATCATTAAAATAGAATACTCACCTGCTTTAGGCAGACAAGCCCAAATAGCTTCATAGCTAATGCCACAGGATGTCTTCAGGGACACTTCTGACAACACCCTCCCTCACTTCACAGTAAAAACAATATCCTACTTGTGGCAAGGTGCAACCTGTCATCTGCTGGGTGCAGCACAAGCAAGGCAGTATGAACCAAATACAACGGCAATATGTTGTAGCTGTAATGAGGCCCTTTTATTTATGCAACATTTGTTGCTCCAGTATCACTTAAGAACTACTATGAACGCCAAACTGAAACAACAAAACTTTTTCCCCCCCCCCAATATACTATTCCATGTAAAGGTGTGCCTATTTGTCTGTTGGTTTCATTTAAAACAGTGGTAGTTAAATGGGTTTAGAATGGCTCTCAATTGACACACAAGCACTTCAGCCAGTATGACCCAGACCTTGTTATTCTTTCTCACCCTAATTCTTTATCATTACATATCTACAACCCACTTATACTCCCCCAAAATTATTTTAAACCCACAGAGATTGGCACAGCATATTGTGGTAGACTACTGCAATGGCAGAAAAAAACACACATTTTAATAAAAAAATAAGGAGGTTTTAAACAAAAAAAGATTGTTCATGAACTAATTCATGCAAACTTTTGATAGCTATCATGCCCAGTGAACCAAACCTAGTGTTTGTCACAACCTAATAAAATTAATTTTGCTGGTGAAGGCATGACTGACAGTGTCAGCAAATACAGAGCTTTTAGCACTGTAGAAGGATAATCACTCGGTGGGACTTCACAGTTGCATACATTATGTGAGGAAAGAACGACAACCAAATACTTGTACTGAGAGAGATGCAACAGGACTTAAAACACTGCAAGCTTCTTCCTACACCCTAAAGAATTCTCTTTAGTGGTTTGTGACTGATATTGTGAGTAAATGAAAGATCTTGCTTAAACAGGGCATCACCAGAAGTGTGTAACTTTATTACATCAGCATACGGCAGCTTCATTAATTTCACTCATGCACCGAGTGTAGAGCTGTTCTACATATGTCAGAATATATTAATATATCCTATGGACTGGTAGAGACACAACACATCATCCTCATGTACTGTGCCGAAACTCTGACAATGAAACTTTCACCAAAGTTTCAATATGGGGAATCTGTTCCACCCTGGGTTTGAAAACCACACTCCTCTTGGAGACCAGCAAGTCGTTTCCCAACAACTCAAAAAAACACTAAGTCTTTCTCCACCAGAAAAAAAAAGTGGTAAAATCAAAAGCAAAAAGTGGAGAAAACCAGATTATTCCAGTATTCATTTCTCTCAGCCCACTAAGGCTTTTTTTCACATTACGCTTCAAGGCATGCTGGCTGAGACATTTTAAATTGCACTCAAACAGGAGTTTGCAACTTCTATAGTCATTAGACGTAGATCTGTTCACCTAAAAATTGTTTTGCTTCATTGATGCCAACAGCAGCTTTGCCTAGGCACAGCAGGGTTTTGGCAAGAATGAAAGCACAGTGGTATCTGGCTATTGAAAACTGCAGTTGAGAAAAATCTACAAACAAGGCCTTTGTCCCTCCCTCCATACAGTGCTTGGCTTTATAGGGAATCAATCCCCTTCACCACGCGTTCCCTCCTGTACAGAGTACACAGGATGACTGCTGCAGAAACAAAGCACCCATGGGCATAGCACAGCATTTGTCCCCTTCTGCAGCTAGGTGGCAACATGAACAGGGGTGGGAGAACATGCCATTTCAGCTTCAAGCTGGTCCAGCACCCTGACTCACTCTCTTAGCAAGGAGGCTTCACTCAGGAGGATGACATGACCTCAAAAGATTCCCAGGATCCCAGACAGGACAAAGAGATGTACAGGTGGTTACTGCCAACTCACTTCACCAAAAACTGAGGCAAAGCTCCCCCACACCACCAGAGAGACTTGTCCTGACCACGTAATACCAACATCTTGCAAGCAGAAGGCAGGCCATGAGGATGCCTATGCCTCGACTACCACAGCAGGATTTTAGAAGCTCAGCAGCACCAGCTTCAGCCAGTATAACAGGCTGCAAATTGGAAAAACACATAGGAGGACACAACCCAGCCTGCCGGGTCTGCTGTTGAGTTACTGCGAAACACAAGGGCAGAAAGATGCAGGGGATGGGGGACGGACAGCAGAAAATGGCACAAGTATGACCAGGAGAGCTCCTCTATCAGGCCTGACACGAGCATTGCGAGACCCCCCGCACGCTCCTCACTAGACTGGCTGCAGACCCCACCTAGAGACATGTATTTCCTCACACCCATTAACAGCTCCAAAGAGAAGCACGAAAGAAATCTGACTGCTGCTACTAGCAGATACAGATGTTTTCACTAAATCAATGCAACCGCAGAGGAAATACATTTCCCAGAATTTTCCAGCTCACACAACTATGCTGAATTTGTTGTGTGGTTTCTTTTTAATACCACTATTCTAACACACACATTTTACAGGAGAATTTTTACTCAAAACAAGTCTTTAAAACACTACCATTTTGCTTGCAGAAGTATAATAGCACTGAACATAAAATAATTTCAATGTTAGCTATGGAGTCATTCACAAGATTACAAGAACCAGATTTTTTTTTTTTTGTTTAAGGAAAACAATTTAATTTTGTTTTATTGTTCAAGTGGAATACATATTGCAGCTTAATCCATAGCAGGAATAGGAAATTGTTTCAGTCTCCAGAGGCCAAAACTCTAGAAGCTGTGGAAATTACGGAATTTGGACTCAGTCTGTAGTTCATGATGTATGAAGACCACCTCTTGAGTCCATTCTTCCCATCGTCTGTCTCACTCCTCTCTCCAACACCCTGGTCCCCTTCTTTCTCACCTCTGAATCACAGAACAGGTAAAGTTGGAAGGCACCTGCACCATACTACTGGCCCCTTGCCAGAAAAACTTCCAGGTCCATAGCAAAAGTGAGGAAAACAGGTGATGATGGCGTCTCACCATGCGCTCTGGCTGTATCTGAGCATATTCTGGGAGGCATGCCAGGGCACCAGAGAAACGCTGCAAACAGCAGGCTGGACCAACATTCCCCATCCCTGGCACACTAGAGTACCACCTGGCAGCAAACGACACCATGCAAGGCACAGCTTTAGGCACAGCTTTGTGGGGTTATAGGTGCCATACAGGGGAGAAGCAGTTGCAGGACTGCACTTGGCACCATGGATTTAAGGAATATAAGGCTCTTTAATAATTGATAGGTCACTGGACAAAATACAGTGAATGCTACAAAAGAAAGGACAGTGAAGAATACAGTGTGGTATAGGATGTAGGGTTGCACTGCTTGCAAAAAAAAAATTTGAAAAAAATCATCTAACTCCTTCCAAAAGGGTATGTCCTTTGGTTTGGCAGGTTTCACTCCAACCCTCACATCTCCTTAATCCAGTTTTCCAAGCAGCAGACATAGAAGTTAAAATTACAAAAAGGCAGCTTCCTACCATTGTACTTTTCCAGTTTACCTAACTTCATTATTACTGTAAAGTAATTCACAACGAAATTCAAACAATTTTCACAAGGGCAGACACAGGAACACTCCCCATGGACAACTTAATGAGCCCTTTCCCTTGGAATTTCAATTGTAATGTTAATGCATTCACAGTAACAGGCAGTTTACACCAGCACCATCACAAGATGAAACTTCAAGGTGTCAAAAATTCAAAAATGTCTGAAAGAGGAAGTGTTTCTGCTTCACAGAGAGGTAACCTCAGTAGAACGGTCACCTGTATTTCCACCTACACTATCTTTCACTTACTGATGCTTCAAAGCAGTGCTTCTTCAGTTCATTATTTTCATGCATTTAACTGTTCTCTTTGTCTACATTGCATCACTGAATTCTTATGAATAATCAATTTTTCCTCATACTGAGATTTTTCTGTGCCACTACACAGTTGGGCCGGGGATTTTATTTGTTTTGTATTATTTCGTGTGAGTTTTTTGTTTGGCTTTTTTAATTTTAAGAACAATGTTACATTTAGAGCTTGTTTTAGCAAAACATCATTTTCTCTGTAGGTTAACTTTTTTATTAGGGATGGCTTTCCTACTAAACTAATTAATCAAGTTTAAAAAAAAATCATTCCCATGCTTGTGGCACTTAACATAAACTCAATAGCTGAAAGAACACCAACTGGTAGATAAAGGAAACCCTTGCAAGAGGCACAAACTGGCAGATACCTCTTAAAACCCTCAAGTCATTCATGGAGAAAATGTGCTACCCCAACGGCTCATCCACCTTGTAAGCACCATATTCTCCTGCATCCTAAAAACAACTATTCTTTATTTCAGTTATGCCAAACTTCACATCAGCCACTTTACTGCTGCATAGTAACCAAGGGGAAGGATTTTCTAAATTGGATTTTAAATAAGGCTGGATGGATGGATTGGATAACATTTGTGAAAGTGGTACATAACCACTTAACAGCTTCTCTTCCGAGAGATTATTATGTGGACAATCTCCCCTAAATGCTTTGAGCTCTGTATTTGCAAAACAGATGCATGAAGGGATGAAAATCCCATAAATGGTTTGCATTCATAATGTCTGACACAATTTAGTCGTTTGGGAGCACCCTACATGTTTGGATGTGTGCACATGGAAGATTGCATGCAAACTTTCACAATAAGGCCCTGATGCTGAACCTGTAACATTCCTATAAACACCAAAAATAGCCTACTGTCATCCTGCTGCATTAAACAAGTAGAAAACAGGCTAGAAACATATGGATGCATACAGATGCTGTCCTAAAAACAATGGTTGCAATAATTTTTACACCTGCTTTTTAATGCAATATATTCCCCTCCCCAATTTCTATTCCTAGGGTCACCTAGGCATTTTCTTATTTTTCTTCTACTTACTGCTGCACTTACATTTCAAATAGCATTAAGTTTAAAGAAACATATGAAGCATTCTCTTAGGGCTCAGATTTTTTGGCAAATCAGTACCAAGAATATAAACGCGAGGTTTCGTGTGAAACTTAGTGTCTTGTATGTACTAACACTATACTTGAAGAATGGGGTAGAAAGAAGAATTAGGTTCTATTTCATGAGCACTGTAAAATTTTAAATGTTTTTCTTGTCCCTGCAATACTGATCTGGAAGAAGCCAGGACACTTATTCCTAACATTTACGTCATTTTTTAAAAATGTCATCCAATGGGTATAAGGGCTGTTTGAAAGTGGAAGGTGCAAAAACTTAGAAGCAGTTATTTGCCCATTAATAAAAAGATATTCCATCCAATCTAGAAATAACAAAAGTTGTATTTAAATGCAGTTATTTGTTTGTTTTGACCAACTTCAAGTTTTCTGAGCAGCCTCTCTCCTGGATGCATGTTGTATTTCACATATTACAGAGCCTTATTTCCAAGTTACCTAAAGAGATCAAATAACATCTTCAAAGCCTCAGATCGGACTTCTGTAAGTCAATCTGCCACATGGTCATTGTGTAGCAATCTCCAGTCAGTGATTGACTTCTCAAACTTCCAAATCATAAGAAATTGCTCACTGAGCCCAAAGTACTTGGAAACATAAATTCAGAAGTAATACTTTGGTGCAGTACTTTGCAAGGGAAGACAGAACCTGCAATCAGGTTGAACCTCTTTAACCCCTGAGAGTGCCCCTATTTGTTAACTTCATGGAAATGAACTTTTAAGATGGTGATTTATGGAAGCTTGTTTGATCACTCTTTAGTCTTCTCTTACAGGCACTGTACTGACCTTATTTACACCCAAGTTAATCATTAGGTCCTTACAGGAGGTGGGGAATGGTGGGGGCAGGAAAAGAAGGAGGGGCAGAGGAGGAACGAGGAGGGTTTATGTTCTAAATTAAGGCATTACTGATATTTAGAAGTTATTGAAACAGCAAAGAGTGTCTCACACATTAATCTCTGTTTAGGCAGACTTGACTTCACATCCCCAAACCAAGACCGCTACCAGAGAGTGACACCTTCCCCACCTTCTCTCTACTAAAACTTCCAGGAAACCCATCAACTCCAGCAGTGCCCTCTGCAGCAGTAAGAAAGACCCCTAAGCAGAAAATTGTGAACAACTTATTTGCAAGCTGTCATCACAGAAGCCACCAAGCACTCCTGTCTTCTGCTTACCATTAGCTCGAAAAGAATGAGGGCTCTCCATACAAGGGCTAAAGCACTTAAATTTAAAAAAAAAAAATGCTGGCTGCCTTTCATCACGTGTATGAGCATCTTCTTTACGATGAGAAGAAAATGTCCAAATGTCTGAAAACTGCTACAAAACAGCCAGGAGACAAGGAAGGTATGTCAAGTAAGTGACAACTTAAGTAAGACCAACGTGAAAGAATATCATCTGGGAAAGATCACATTAACAGGAAAATACAAGGAATAGAGGGAAGTACAGCCAAAAGACTAAAGTTGATGAGAAATTACTACTGAAAGTTTTCATTGCAGACATTCACCCCAAAGCAATCATTTAACAGACCTTTAGACAGCCACACTGCTTCAACTGCAGCAAGCACAAAAAAATTCTTTGCATTATTTTCTTCTTAATGTTTATTTCAAATCAACAAAAGTAGCAGTATCTCAAAAGCAAGCAATCCACAGGAGAACATTACAAGCATATAATACACAGAGCAACATAGAAGTCTTCTTATCCCAAAGTTACCCTGTCTAGATATTCCACCCCACTCATGCGAAATATGAAAGACATTTATTTTAGCCCAATGTTTTCAATTCTAAGAGATATAAAACTGTCATCAACCTCTCGGTCTGCAGACACTAAACTTCAACTGCTGTTACTCATCTCATGCACACACACATCCTGCTGAAAAGATGCTGGAATGAGAGCCACAGAAACCAAAAGCATGTATTTACTTGCAAGCCAGAGCTAACAGCAGCTCTTCAGTCTCTGTTCCTAGATGGTAAACTGCTCAGGCCTGGAGACCTTATGGACAGAGGGGACAGACCAGACCCCTACCCATCTCCACGCCAAAACCCCCAGCAAAGGAAGCCTTTAGAGATAACTGCAGAGCAAAACTTCCTAGCAAAGCAAAACTCAACTTGAAAACAAACAACCCATCCCACCTGGAGGCAAAAATCAACCTTCAGTCAATTTTATCTGGAGTTGGGCTTTCATCAGCCCATACATTATCATCACCAAGCCTCTGCCCATCTGGTTTACTGTTGCAAAGAAGTTCACAGCAGCATAGAGAATTACGCTTCCAAAGGAATAAAATGAAAGTAAGTACAAGCACAGAATTCAATCACATGCAATATTAATATTAATCACAGTATTTACACAATGACTGCAGGTAACACGAAAGAACTGTCCCTTTCAAAGCATACCTCTTAAGGTGCCTGCTTCCATGCCTTGTCAGCTGTAATAGGTTATGGCCCTTCCACGAGCAAAGTAAGTCAATATCTTTGCAGCAAGAATAAATTTGATAGTCATTATTGGTCTTTGCTGGCCCTAAAAATAAATACTATCCTTCAACAGGTCAAGCACAAAGTTACTTAATTTTCCAAAAGCAGCAACAGTACGCTGTACATTACTTGTTTGCCTGTCTAGCAAATGAACCTTGTGTGCCTGATAACTTTATATGCTTAATACGAAGTAACAACCCCTCATGCCCTAGAGCCACTGCACAAATTAAGAGCTTGCCTTTTGAAAGTTACAAGGTTTTTGTGGCTGAAGGAGCAGTTCATTAGTGACAAGAGCTCCTTTTCTTGAACTCAGTCAATTAACACTCTGTTGCCTGTTCCCATAGAGGAAACAAAAAGAAACATTGCGAAACTGCCTGCCTCTTGTCTCCCAAGAAGAAATGGGGTGATCCCTTTAATTTGGTTTGGCGCTTCTCGCGGGAGCGTGCGGAACTGTTTTGGCTGATTGCAGCGCGGTCCATTACTCACATCTGCCTCTCCTTTGTGTGTGCACCCTTGCAAACATTGTGATTACTGTTCCACCCATGAGCAGGTCAGGGAGCAGCCTGCTGCAAGGCAACAGCTGATGCAGTTGCCAGATAGCCAAGCTTTGGGATGACAGCCTCCTACTCTGTTACGAAACACGGATGCTTAGCACCTTAGCTCTGGCAGTCACCACGGAGGAATAAGTACAGGCACATGAGAACACCAGCCATCAGCACAAGCTGAATGACATTAACAAGCTGAATGACATGACATTAACAGAAACATGCTGATGGTGCATACACCTTTCCATCATGGACACTACTGGATTCTCCTAGGAGATGCTGTCATTACTTGGGCGCATAAATTACTTCATTTTAAAAAGCCCCACAACATTTCCATCAGGAATTCTATCTTCTTAGAAGTTACTCCTTGGATTATTTTACCTAGCCCTCAGAGTGCCTTTCAAGAACTAGGACATACCGCCTTGAGGCACCCAATACAACAGGCATTTCAAAGCACATCACAACTGGGTCAAAAAACAAGGTGTATCAACTGAGCAGTCGAACACCAAATCTTTGAGCTTCTCCATAATTTTGTAATCACTTTAAACATTGAAAGCAATTGCTTGAAACAATTAGCTGCCTGACCCATTTTCATTATTGTGTCTCTTTCAGCCCTAGTTATGATGCTACTTCCTAAAATAGCAGAGACCTCAGAGTTCAAGCACAACACCTCAACCACAACAAAGCCAAAGGTATCTTAAGATCATCAGTGGCAAAGCTGAGGGCTCTGTCTGAATCATAGGCAAGTCCAAAATACCATTAAACTGACCAGGAGACCTACCACCTTCCTAGACAAAAAGTAGAACAGGAGAGGGCAGGGAAGAGTCCTACAAGTACCTCAGCCAGTCCATCTGACATCCTCATTTTTTGTCCTGATGAAGAGGCACGAGTGTGAGCAGATATTCTACCCTACTTGTGGGGTGGTGTCAAGACATTTCTAACCTTCTGCTGAAGCTCCAGACAAGCCTCTCTGATACTTTGAAGCCACAGCAAAGCACCATCAGATATTTGTCAGGAAGTCAGGCAAATTGATGGCTATTTGCCTCTTTCTGACAGCTAAATTGGGTTTGGTTTGGGTTTTATTGGAAAAAAAAATCTGTTACAGAGTACAATTCTTTTTGGTGCAACTTCCAGACAGTGCATAATTCCTAGGTGCGAGAAGCATCACAAGGGAAGGCCCATGCACACATGGCTAACAAACCTGCTAGGGGGATAATGGGCAGAATGAAAATAGTTTAAATCTTAATAGAAAATGAGTTTTCAGAAGTTAACACATTTTTGAGAACACCCAATGACAGGGAAGAATAATAAAGAGCAAAATCTAATTCAGTAAAGCCACAAAAGATAATTAAGTTTCCAGCTATCATTTCAACGCTCTCTTAACCCTTGGAAAATTGAGGATGATAGTGGACAATAAAATTTACACGCATTATGCTCAATTATACATGTGTTAGAAACCACACAGTCCATTCAGCACTCTGCAGCAACCAAGCCATGTTAATTTGAGCAAGCCTGCAAGTGTACGTACAACCTGACAATTCTGGAAATTATAATTTCCATGAAAGGCAGTTCAACAAAAGTCTCCAGACATGCCTAGCATATGACTGACTCTACTGGGAGCTGGAATTCCTCTCCAAATACATCACCTTGAGAAGACAGTAATAATCTTACCACAAGAAAAACTGGCACATATTGTTGCTACTGGTACCATTGCCACATCCAATGGGATTGTCTAATTGTCTTGTTGGAAGAGATAATTTTATACACCAAAGATGCTAAGTAGTTTGGAACTTATACACCATGCTGTGGTCTAAAAAGATGTGTTATAAGGAGATAAAACCAAACCAGCAAGATATAAAACTGTTATTGGCAGGTTTGATTTCCAAGTCCTTGTTTAAAGCACATATAGATTTATTTACCCAATCTTATTGTCTGAAATAGAATAAAATAAAAAATGTGTAACATCAGGGACACCATGATAATGGTATGTTAATTTTAAATTAAGACAAAAATTGCATAAGGTAACAAAGCAACACTTCATCAGCTCCCAGAGGTTTTGTTTCTCAAGGCTCTACTTCAGTCATCTTCTCTTGATGTTTTAAAATCTGAATAAAAGTACAATTGGCCAGAACACTGCCAGTCAGCATCACTCTGATACATCTACTCTCAAAGCAGTAAGGAACCAAATATTGAATTAGCATGAAACGACCATAAGAGCAACCATAAAAATAGATCCCCTCACTACTCAGAGCACCCACTGGCAGTGAGTACCTGCTGTGTAAGGACAGCACCCACCTCAGTCCATTTGAATACTCCAGCCTCGGCACTGCTGCATCAAACCCACACTTACCCTCACAAATAAGCAATGAAACTCATTCTCAGTCAAACACCAAGATTACATGTTCCTCCAAGATTATCCTTAAATTATAATCATAACTAAGGGCATTATTCATCCAACGTTATTGTCTGAAATAGTGTGATGTAGGTATAGCTAAGAGAAAAGATGAACTGTTTTGAAATACAAGGAAACAACTACAATGCTCTTATGTTGACACAGGGATTGTATTTCACAAGAGGTATAACATTACACTCTCTGACAAAATCAAGTCCAAATACAAGAAATACTACAAATTTTGATGAAAAAAGACTACAAACATACAGAATTTATAGCATATTTATCTTTTGTCTCCTCTTTCTTCCAAAGTTTCCATTACAGCTCACCTTAGGAATGTCAACAATTACTAAGTGTAACTTTTGCCATAATACTTCTATAATTCTGTTTGGTGAAATTGACAGAATACAAACAGAATCCAGCACCTTGCAAAGGATGCAAGTGAAGTAGTGAATACATAGCTTGACTAGAACCAGAGAGGGAGGGAGGAAAAAAAAGTTTCATGTCGGAGCAGGTATGTGTATTTCACTAGGTTCCCACTTTTCCGCTGCAATACTCTCTGGGCACATCTCCATCCACTACACATGTTTTTCAGGCCACATTCTTCAGGCATGTCTGAACTTGTTCTTAGAGCAAGTTCTATTAAGAGGGGAAAGGCAGAGGAGGGGAAATAAGTCTTTATCCCTTTTTGTTCCCTTCTCCCTCCCCACCTGCCTGGCCAAGCACACACCTCAGCAGTGCAGTGCAGAGGTACCTGCTCAGGTACAGTGTTCTGCCTCCTGCAAAACTTTTGAGTTCTTCTCTTCTGGCTTGAAAGCACCTGTACCAGAGAAGGTCTCTTTTATTTAATGACAAAATGGGCTTATTGCAGAGCTTTTAATAAAGCATTCACCCGGCCAACTTCATTTTGCTAGAACAAGACTGTGAGATAAATAAACACAATAAAAGGATGGCAACCTAAGCAACATTCATTTTGCACACCCAAGCCAGAGACATCAGGATGATTAGCCCAGAAGCGTGTACCAACACTTGCTTAGCAGAAGCCTTAGCCCTTGATGAGCAGCAATTAAGTTTTTTCCTTTGATCAAGGAGCAAGATAAGATCACATTTATACCTCAAAGCTTTGATCGCAAGAGGACATCATACACTTTGCTTATCTACACCCAACCACTAGCGTAAGAAACAGTAAAAAAAAATTTTGTCATTACAGTGACAAAGAACATTCTTCACTCAAAAGGGTGGACAGAAAAGCACATATAAGAAACTACTTTAATACAGCACTGTTACAGTATTATAACAGAGTTCAGCCAGTGCTGAACGCATGACTGTAAAGGAGCTACAGAGGTCAGTGACCTGATCTCACCAAATCAAACACAGATGCTTGGTTTGTCCAGCATGTGTGATGTTTGATGAAAATTAGCTACGTTTCATAATACCATCAATATCTATTTTAATAGATAATTAATGTTTTAAGCCAGCGAAACAGATCATGCTGATTCAGTGTACCTCCTGCAGATCCTCCAAGCTGTGAAGTGTTACTGCTTGTACTCTGAAAAGATGGAGGCAGGCATATAGAAACCCACAGGCAATTTCCTCCTGCAAAGCAAGCATGGCCCAGGGACCTGAATTATAGACTCAGACTCCAAAGTTATCCCACTCCGGTAATGACAGCCCAAATTACACAAGGACTCTATACCGTGTCTAAATTCAGTCAGAGACCCACAGTCAAACAGCATTTTTATTTGAATCTCCTATCTCTTACTGCAGCCCTGTGAACAAACAGACTAAAATCTTGAGCTACCCCATCACCACAAGCAGCTGAGGCCTGAAGAACTCCCACAAATGTGTCAGAGGTTGCTACAGCGAGCTCAGTTCAATTAACAGCTGTCCACCCTTCCTTACCTCTCCTCAAATGTGCCTCACCATCTTCAGTACCGCACTACCTCCTCCTTTTGACAGGACTTATTTGGGATGTGTGGAGGACAGAGCAAGGAGAAACACTGCAGATACACCATTCCTCTAGGAAGGTAAGACTTGAAGGCGTGACACCGTTAGGCAAAGACAATGTGCAAATTCAGAACAGTATTAACACTTCTATGGAAAATATACAATGGAAATCAACATCTTTCACTTAATTCACAGAGACACTGTTTAGACCTATTCATTAACATGCCTTCTGTGTGAAGCATCAGTGAAAATCTTGTCCTAAGATGACAGAGCAAACAAAAAACTGAGCAGTGTTGCCACAATTCGTGGCAAAGTTGGTCACAATTCGTGACCAGTCATCATCTGTTAGACATGCGTGGAAGAAGCTCCATGACTTACACCAGGCACTTCAGAAATGTTGATTTAAGAGACAAAAAGGAACGAACAAACAGCACCCAAAACCCCCCACATACTACTGAGTACCTGATAATAGGCTGTATTCACACACCACTCATAACTGCAATTCATCCTGTAGCACATATTGAGTAAAACCTTTTGTTGGGGTCTTTTACTAAAGAAAACAAATCATCATGGCAAATTTCAACATACATTTTTACCCATTGCCCGGTACTTTGTCTTCCTGTAGTTCTTTGAATGTGCTAATGAGTGTAAACACAAGGAGAGGCATGATTCTCTTCAAGAAGTTTTGCATGCTGAAAACACAGGGATCCAGACAAGTGCAAGGAAGGAACACATAAGAATTCTGAAAACCTGGAGCCCAAGCGATATTTCACCTAAATAAGGCTTTTCCTATAGAAGTCTCCAACAACAGATTTGAATTACGTCCTGACCCTCAAGTTTTAAAGAAAGAAGGAGAAAAGCAGGCTGCACAGTGGCCAATCTCTGCACCTTTAACTAGGCCGTTTCACCACATTCTATTAAGTTACAAACAACTTTCCGCTAACACCTATTGTGATTTTAGCTTTTAAAAGCTGCTTTTCCAGACATTATGCTGACAGCATTCGACTTTTAGATTTTCTAATGTTTGGCTATAGTAATTTGAACAGCAATTTAACGGCAAATAAACATAGCTGACTGTGAATATGAAAAAATCCAGGGGAAAAGAAATCACAACCCACAAGCAGCTCAAGAAAGTGCAACACAGCAAAAACCATGAAAACGTGATCTAAACACATGAACACAGAGGCCAACTTTGATTTTACGTTTTCATACATAGTCATTCATCCTGCATGAATGCAACAATGCATGGATAACTTGAAGACTGCAGTAGTACAAACTTGTTGTACGAGTTTTTACTTTGTTTCAGCCCACAAATTAATATAAATAGATGTATTTAGTATATTCCACCTTTTGCTAGTAAAACATTATGGGCAAGTTTGGATGTGCAAAGAATGGTTATTCAATACCATTTTCTGATCTAATTAACAAATACTCATACAGAGTAGTTTTAGGTAACCAAGAAAAGGTTAGGAAAGAGATTCTTCTGTATCCCAAGCATGGGCAGCTCTCCCTTGCTGTTCCTCACTGAAAGCAAAATAATTCTGTCTTACAAAATAACTAGGAGTTTCTTAGTGTTAGATTTTCCCAAATAACTTTAAAACAATAGCATCCACTTAGGAGTGACTAAAAAGAAAAGCTAAAAAATAACTCCAGGGCTAAGTATCACTCATAATTTGTTCTAAAATCCAGCTCTGGTTTGCAGCTCCCAGCACACACAGTTAACATGACTGACCTTGTTGAAATCTCCCTAGGAAAGCAAGATAGCTCTAAAAAAAGAACACCAGGCCCTCACGATTAATTGCTAACTATTAATAAATTAGCATATTTCTCCCTCTTCTCCCAGACATACCTATAAATGTTGTTGCCCAACAGCTTTACCAGGAATGGAAATCTGAGTATTTCATGACATATGCAGGAATAAGTAATGTCCATGAACTACTGAGAAAGGGAATAACTGAACCTGGAGTGCAATAATGAGCCCGAAGCAGACGCCTGATCCCCAGCCAGCTGAGTCTACAGCTCCAGTGACAAAGGCCAGACTGTAATGGAGCCTCACAACAACAGAGGCTCCTAACCACAAGCATGTCAAACTGTCTTTACCGTGTAAAATTTTGCTTGAAGTCACAACTCACACAAGCATGTGAAGCCTGGGGAAAGGGGGAAGAGACAGATCAGGCTACAGCAAACAAAGAGGAGGCACAGCGATGCTCTCTAAGACAGCAGTGACATTTCTCACACAGGAGCTCTATGCCAAACGCTGCTTTCCTCTTCCTCACATCTTTGGAGGAAGGACCTTAGCTGAGGGGTTTCCAGTAGCCTGGGGCTTCTGAGCCCAGAAAACGTTTCACTGTACCATCGTCGTTTTGCCAGAAAAAGTAAGTCACTTTTAGACAGTGTACTGCAAATGTGGGCAACTCCTGTGGCCACTCACCTGCTCTGCAACAAGCTGAAAAACTCTAGGAAATACCTCTTGAGGAACTCTCACAAAATTCAGGCACACAAGAGAGTGCTGTGATATACAGGTGAGGACTTTGAGCCCTCAAGCATCTTACACTGCACAAAAGCAGGATCACAGGTCAACTTCAACACTATCCAGATGTTAGTCTGTACCACAACAAGGATCAACCCAAAACAACCCAGAAAACAAACCCCAAACACATCTTCTCAGCAGTTAGGAAACAGACGATATTGCTCAAAGAGCATAAACTCCATGTCAGCCTAGGCACAAGTAAATCAACACAGCATCCTAGGCAAATAAATACGTTTTCATGGCTGAATATGGCCCCTAAATGGTATGTGAATTCCTTGTGCTGTAAGAGAAACCTTAAACTACACCATCACCTCTTCCACACAGAAACCAAGGTGGTGCTTATAGAAAAAAATCAGATCATTTTCAAACATCGATCCTGTAGCTGAAAGTTATCACATCCTTGGTCAAAGCTTGAGAAATACTTCATGTACACAGAAAACTGTTAACAATAAAAGCACAAGAAAAGCACAAGTCCTTCTCTGCAGCTTCAGTTTAACTAGACCAGCTCTTATTAGCTGCAGAGCCTGCTATTGCCAGTACAGTGCCCTGTGCCAGAAAAACACCCTTGTTCACAAAAAATAGCAGCATTCTAGTCTGAATTAGCAAGAGCAGACAAGCAACTGCGTTTTGTGTCAGCTGTTGCTGGTAACAATGAACAGAGCACTTTTTATTTAAAACCTGACTACAAATATCTAAAAATATTTATATTCAGCTTACTACTTCTTGATAGGTTCTATTTTAAATTCTAGATTAATGTCTCTTACAGTATTTACCAAGGACTGAACAACTCAAAATCTTAGAGCAAAACTCTTCAGAACAAGAGTTACCTTGTTAAAAGAAGTTACTTGGAAGTAAATAAAAAATAAAAAAAAAAAAAAAGTAAGTTGACCAAGAGAAAACAACCTGTCCAGCAGTGGCCATACAGCCCACTTTGGGATTTTGCTTTTATGAGTTTGTTTCATGGAAAAGGGTAAACTTCCATGATTTCTTTTGGTTTGGAAAAGTCACAAAAAAAAAAAAAATTTAATTTATCAAAGTTTATTGGGGGGTGGGGGGGGTGGTAGAGAAAGGGAAATTTTCCTGGACAAATATTCTCAGTTTCACATTGAACATTAAAACGGACTGAATCAGACCATTTATTTCCACCAATCTCTACATTTTACCATGACATTTTTTATCATTGTATGATAAGTAAGAATCACTATCTGCAAAACCAATCTCCCCACTGAGAGCTGGCATCTCCCAGCAGTTTTTTACATCACGCTCCAAAAATACATCTCCATGGCACCACAGCACTAACTACTGGCAGCAGATATCACCAGACAAATAATTTTTCCCAGAGTTCAACCAGTTCAGTTAAGATCATGGCATCACTTCTCAGAGAAGGCACGTGCAACAAAACAAAGAGCATAAGCTCCCTTCCAATCACTTGCTTCATAAACCTAACCTTGAGAATTAAAGGTAATATCCATAAGGTAAAATTAAATTGGTCTTAGTCAAACATGAAACCCAGAGCTTGTGAACTACACAGTAAATAACTATTTCAGATTGAAAATAAACTATGGAACATAGTGCTATTAAGGCTGATAGCTAGCTATTAAATTGTCTGTTTTCCTGTGCAGAGATGAAAGTATAACCATAAAGAAAAGTTTTCCACATCTCATTTCTTTATTACAGTCTTGTCATGCAGGGAGTAACATAAAATTACTCTGTGTACTAAACAAGTCAAACGCTTACCTAGAAACTGAAAAACAACAGCACAAACAAAAGTCACCAGCAGTCTTTAATTTATTCCTTTACATTTCAAAGTACACGTGTTTGCATTAGTCAGAAGATCCACCTCCAAACTACAGCCAGCCCTCAGATTATTCCGAATAACACTAATTTAGGGTCCAGCTGAAGAGTTACCTGTTCAAGGAACCTGCAAGTAAAATAAATTATGCAAGAAAGGAAGCCAAGCATGCTTAAGAATAATAAAGGCTTTTACAATGATTAGCAGGTTTACTCTCTAATCTGGCAAGGTAACAAACTTTCAGCACCCAAGAGAAAAAAACACAATGAGGGAAAAGCTTTATATAAATATTCCACATGCCAAAGCAAAAGGCTTATTTCATTGGAACAATGCACTCCTGTTTAAACCAATACCAAGCATAAAAAAAGAAGGATCTTTCTGGGGAAGTTATTTATATGTTAACGCATAACTTCACAGCACTTTTTTGTGGAATCCTCTCCTCACAAAGGCTGCTTGGACAGTCCCGCACTGGCACCGGCCCCTTCAGGCACATGTTCGCGCTCAGGAGGGCTGGGAGTATCCATCTCTCGCTGTCTGAAAACACGAGCCACTTTCCAGGCCGGCGCTGCTGCCAAGCGCTGACCACAGGCGGGCACGCCGTCCAGCCCGCGCCGCGCTCCCCAGACACGGCAGTAATGGCTGCTGGGAGCCACCGCCGCTTCTCATCCGGGCAAACTTTCACCTCTCAAAACACTCCTCACTGCTCATCAACTTCAACTCCAGCCAAGCCCGTGAAAATACTTTATGTAACCAAAGAGGATCACACTAAAACGCAATGCTGCGAGAAAAAAAAAAAAAAAAAAAAAGAAAAAAAAAAAAAAAAAAAAAGAAAAAAAAAAAAAAAAAAAAAGAAAAAAAAAAAAAAAAAAAAAGAAAGAAAAAGAGACGTACACTCCAGAAGTCATAAATCCCTCACCTAACACATAACTCCACTTCCCTTTTGATTCATCCCCCGCAGAGCGGGAAGGGCGACAGCAACACCCCGGTGGGCATTCGGGAAGCACTGGCAGGGTCCGAGCGGAGTAAGACAACACGAGGTTGAAGCTGCCCTCAGAGGCAGCCCCAGCGCTCCCGAAATGCCCGCGGCAGGAGCGGGGCGCCCGCAGCCATCCCGGCCCCCGGAGCCCCCCGGGGGTCCCGCCGAGGCTTTCGCTGCTGTCAGCACTGCGAACAAACCTCGAAGCAGAGGAGGATGTTTTTGCTGGCGGGAGAGCGGGAGACACAAGCATACACCCGAGAGATGAGGGGTGGGAGGGATGGACGGACAGACTGGTGGACGAAGGGGCCGCTATTCACATCTCCCAGCCCTTCAGTCCCATCACCGCTGAACATGATAAAGAGTTCCTGCTTAGTTGAGCTAGTTTAAAAACTTCTTGCTCAACTTACAAATCTGAAGTTTTTTCGAACCGTGAACGGATTTCGCTTGAGAAGCTGAGTTAACTTTCGCGGGACTTTTCCGACCTGACCGGCTCTGTGATTCCACGATCCTACCTGCCTGAAGGAGCACGGTAAACCCCTCCCGAAGCAAGCAGGCTGGCCAGGACGAACAGAGAGAAGGGGACCGAGCCATGGGTAGAAACCACACTGCAGATATATAGATATATACACGGACCTCGAGTCAGCCAGTCTTGATGCAAAACTTTCACTTTCCCAGTGTCAGAAAAAGACAAAAACCAAAACAACACCGAAAATCCCGCAAGGCGAAGCAGGCACAAGCAGGCACGGAGGAGCGCCGGCAGGAGGGCGCGGGAAGCCGCCAGCTCCCGAGCACCACGCCGGGGAGCCCCGGGGCTCGGCCACGGCCGGCGCTGGCCAGGGCCGCGCTCCCCGCGCCGCCCACGCAGCCGCCCCGCCGGGCAGAGGAGCTGCGGCGACAGCGGGGCACCCTCAGCGCGCCGCCGGAAAGTTCCCCCGGCGCCCAGACGGCAGGGCCGGCTCCCTCTTACCCTTAGTCCAGTCCACCACTTGCTTCGGGCTCCACTTGGTCACCGGCTCCATGGCGGATTCGAGCCCGCCGGCACCAGCCCCTGCGACAGACCGCAGCTCCTCGGGCCGCGGACTCGCCCCCTCTCAGGCTCCCATCCCGGCAGCGCCGCTCGGGGCTGCCCCCACCCCGGCCCGGCTCCTCCCGCTGGCCACGGCCGGGCCCGCCCCGCTGCCGCTCCGCCCCCAGGTGCCGTGTCCCGCCCGGGCCGCGCCGGCCTCGTGCTTGGGAAAGTGCCGAGAAAAAAGTTCCTGGGGTTCGCGCTCCGGCAGGTCCGGAGAGACGGCGATCTGGGAGCCGCCCGGCATCCTTCCCCGGGAGCGGCGGGCGGGCCGCGGGGTGGAGAGGCGGCCGGGCTGCGCCCCGCTTCGGTGGTGGCTCCGTGTGAGTCACAGCCTTGGGGCAAGTTTAGCAGCAACTGCACAGTGCCTTGAGCCGCGCTTGTCCCCGAATTGGCATTTGGGGTTTTTGTGTCTGAATCCCTCGCTTAAAAGCGTCCTTGGGTGTGGAGGCTGTTTCACCAGAAGAGTTTACTTTTATTTTGCTGCCTTCTCTTGGGAGCTGCATTAAGCCATCAGCTACATCTCAGAGTCGCTTTCCTTACGGGAAATATGTCGCTTGTGTCCTGGCCGCCTCCCGAAGCCCATGTAAACCCTTACTGAGTGTCAGCCTCTTCTCAGAGGTTAAAGGCCTGACCTCCAGAACTGTGTGCCCAGCATACCGGCCTCTGCCATTCCCTAGCACTGAGCATATAACTCAGCCTTGCAAACACTTTTCCATGCAGCAAGGAAACATGAAGAAAACAGGAGTTTTTACCGTGACTATCACAATACTATCTGGTTTAGCAGCAAATTCCAGCCTGAAGCCCTCTTGTAGCGTGCAAAAATGTCTCACTGCTCCTCTTCCTCAGTGAGGAAGAAACAGAGTAAACTCTGCTGTGACAATAAGACTGTGAAATTTTAACTTGGCAACATTAGAGTGGGTAAGCAGCTGGGATTTGAGACTGTCCAGGATCCCACTATTTTCATCGTCTCCCATCTCCACCCATCTGTTATCCCCAGTCATGCAGTTGAAATGTAAGCTCTCTGGGACAGGGGTTGTCAGTTCCATGCATGGCTGTGCAGTGCCCAGCTTTCCCACCGCGGCACAAACAGCTGCCTTCTGGCACGCACTGCTGCAGACCCCTATTGGAATCAGGAGAAGTTTTAGTTCTAGTCTGGGAAACCAATAGTTTTGAAAAGGGGGGTTGTGCATGTATACCTAAAAAGCATAATTTGCTCATTTCTTTTGTTACATGGTGGTTGAAGGTATTTTTACTTCTTTATTGTGTGGTTATCTCGTTCTAGCTGATTTCTCTATTTGCCTTCTAGTTTGTGAAATACAACAGCTGTCAGTTAACCTCTCTGCCTGTTTGAAAGATTAAAATGCTGTTCCTCACAGCTTTAATATTGGTGCAACAACCAAAAGTTTCCTGATTCCCCATTGAATCATATGCCATTCATGCTTAAAAACAACAAAACAGCATCTCTTCCCCCCTTGCAGAGGCCTGAGTAAACAGATGGACCTTGCTATGTGCCCTGCTAATGGTTTCACATCGGTTAATGTAACGGCGCTTGTTTTAACTACACAGATGCTTCCCTAGGTTGCAGGCAGGATTGCAAATGTTTCTCACCCTTGATATTCGGAACACTCATCTGCTGTCATCCTTCTCTGTCATAGGTCTTGGGCCAGTCCCTCTGCCTGATTTGGGTCAGATGAGCACCCTATTTTGTGAGGAAGGCATGCAGAGATGGTCACTTGCTAGCAGATTGCCAATCCAACAAGTCCATTATTTTTTGTCATTTTCAAAGTGACAAATCTATTCATTTGTTTTTTAAGCACGACAACATTGCAGTGACACTCTGTTCTTTTACTACATGATGTCCCCCAACATCAACTGCTTTACAGCCTGCTCTGGACAAATGAAATGGGGCTGACAGGGGAAGGCAGCATGTCTCCTGTTTTCAGAAGGACTGTAACCACATTGCTTACCCGTGCTATTCTTTTCAAACCCAGATTGCAGCTGCCTTTGAGTTGATCTTTCTCATGATTGCATCACCTTAATCTGATCTTTGAGATGAGATTAACTAGTAGTCCACTGGCATGACACAATTAGAAGTTCTGTCTACAGAATAAGATATTTTTGTTTAAAAAAATACTCATTGCTAAATAAATAATAATAATTATTTTTAAAAAACCACATAAATTCTGTCTGATTTCTAGCAATGCCAGATTAAGAAATGACACTTCTCCTTTGAATGTCTCTAGATGCTCTATAGGTTAGTTTATGAATTTTTAGTCAGTATCAACTATTAGGAAAGATGTCCATTCCTTTTCTCTGCTTGCAGCCTTGCATGGAATCCATTGCTCTGCCAAGGACCAGACTACCAGCTCTCCAGAAATGCACAGTTTTTCTTTTATTACCATTTTCCAGTGGTAAAAGTGATTTGATATGAGAAGATGATTCGGACCAATTGTTTGCCGATTCCCTGTTTTGTTTTCTTCCTTTTTGCTTCCTCTTGCAGGCCAGGTTTTCGAAGGGCTCTCAGGCCATTTTGCCTGGCAACACAGAGCTCAGTGTGGACCATGATCTTGTTTTCATAGTCTTAGGCACAGCAATATGCATCCTCCCATCACCTCAGAGGAAAGACAAAAGAGACTTTTATCTAAACCCACAGCCACACCCTGTCAAGATGGCAGAAGAAGCTACATGGTGTTTGTCACCTTCAGGTTTCCCTCCTGGCAGCTGATCAGCAAGAGGAGGGCAGATGACTCTCTATAATATAAAGTCTGTGGGAACAAATTATCCTTTCAAGGAAAAAATAAAGGGTATTTGGATAATTGAAAAAGCATCTTTCCATCAGCTATATTGGCTGTACTCTGGCTTAACTCTGCATTTATCTTTTTGTCTAAACACAATCTGGTTGACCCTGCCTCATAGGCCTTAGTTTCCCACACCAAATCTGTGAGCTACCAGGTTACCTGCCTGGACCGGATTTTTTTGGACATATAGATGGTCACATGCTTGACAAAGTAACCAAAGTGGACAACAAGGATGGCATTCAAATTTTTAACTAGCACGAGGGTGAGAGACAATAGGTGACCTAGCACAAATACCTGCTGATACAGAGAGAACACACCAAAATTCCTTGAACAGTTGAGAGTTAAGTGAGTTTGTACCAGGTTCTCTCTTCACATCACATTGCTGCTTCTGAATGCTGCATCTGTTGCCAGACTTACTACCACCCTTCAGAGCTGTGCCTCATGTCCCTTGGAGTTGTGCAGATTTGCACAGACAGCAGCTCCTTTCTCTAAGAGAGGTAACTGCTGCTACTCATCTGTAGGGGGATGAATAAACAACTGCTTAGCCAAAAGTCACATACCAAATTCAAAAAGTGTGCGTTTTGTTCAGGGCCACAAAAAGTTAATTTTCTTACTGGATCAATTTTTAGGGACGTCAGCCTATTGCTGTTTGTATCTTTGAGTGGAAGGGATGTTTATGTTTGGCAAAGTACTGTCTAAGCAAGTTTTACATTACATAACATTTTAATTACATTATTCATGAAAGGCTCAAGATTTATTTATTTCATATTCATTGCTGAAAGCTGTGAAAATTGACAAACAAAAAGTATGCAGAACAAAAGCCAGTATATGGGTAGAAAATCCAGTTTGCCTCTATTAACAATCCACAGATGAGCAATTACATGCTCATCCCTGACCTTTCGTTAGTCATAATGCTTCAGAGACCACCTCAATGACTGTCAAAAAAGAAAGAAAAAAAATTAAGATTTACCTTTGCAAGTATTACCTTAATCACACACACAGGCCACAGAAGTCAGTTGGACATTTTGCACAACAAGAAGAAAATTCTACCCTACATAACCGGAACTGAGAACTTCCCGGTAACATCAGTGACTACCAAAGTTCTTTTGGAAATTGCAACAGGTAACTTAACTGAGTCAGAGTGAGTCAAGTTCAGAACTGGGTTTGGTTCTATGAGCATGTAATTAAAAAAAACTCATACTAGTGGGAAACTGTTGTTGAGCAAGAATCAACATCCTATTTCTCACTTAGATACCAGTACTGTTAATGATGGATCTCTTCTGTACATGACAGTGTGGGAGATCTTGGTGTGGCCTGATGAGAGAAATAGGTCTGCCTAGTGGTGTTTTGAATAGAAGGTTACACCTGGTTTATCAGTAACCAAAGTTAGCTTAGGAAGACCTACATATATGGCTCTATTTATAATGGATCTATCAGATTTTTTTCCCCATAATGAAGTTCCTGCACTACTTATTTCCTAAGGATAGGAGCCCTGTATTTGGATTGTCCTTGTTATCTTCCATTCAACTTTAAAACTACCTATACAAAGTTCCTAGTCGGGTGAAAGTTGCAACTGCCTACTGCAATAGGTGTATATATATATATATGTCTGCATAAAAATATACGTATGTGTGTGTATGTACACGGATGACTCTGCACGAATCTGACGTAGGCTGTAAGGAGGAAGGTCTTCTCCTGAAGTTTTTCCTCAGGAAATATCCTATAAACTTTAACAAGTATATTTTTTTCCTTCAAGAATGCAGTTATAGGACCTGAATTGCTGTATACTGGCCTTTTTAATTTCCTAGGTGGTTTTATTAAGCCGATCTCAAATCCCTGCATTTGAAATAATTTCCTCCACTCCATCTTGTACTAGGGTAGCATGTTTAAGATCACAAACCTGTTGTGCAAAATATAAAGGTATTAAAAATGTATTTCATAGTTATTAGAAATTAGGTCATAAATTTATTTTGGTCCACCTTGGGTCCCTTTACCTGGGTGTGAAACTATCTGACTCTTAGATGAACAAAGCGCAAAAGTGGTTTGTGGAAAATTACAAAACTCGCCAATATCAACATATAAAGTGAAACTTAAATGACAGCGTTTTTATATAGAGAAATAGAAAAATTATTTTATCTGGTCTTCATTTCCCTGCCCAAAAGGCACACAAGAGGAAAGGTTTGTCTTGAATATACTTTGTCAGTGAGTTTGATCGGCTGCGGAAGTTTTACGTTCCCAAATGGAAAACAAGCAGCTTTTGGGAGTTTAGCAGTAGCAAGGAGACATTTATGCTGCTAGAGCAGGGAAACCACTTTGTGAAATTACCGGGAGCAATGTCTGCCCCACCAGCTGTGGATGTTTGTCCGGCAGTCATTTATCACAGGCACACAGAAGCAGAGTGGGACCCAATCCTGCCTGGTGCCTGGAGGGGTGGAGGGAGCGAGATGTGGCGCAGTGCAGGTGAAGCAGATGTGGCACAGCCGAGTTCCTGGCTCAGGGCCAGAGGAGGGGGCTGAGGTACCATTCAGCTCCCTTCAAGCACCACGCTGCTTTGGGCTGAGGATGTGTGAGGAATGAGGGTGCAATGGGCAGCTGGTGCAGGGGGAAAAGGGGTGCTGGAGCAGACAGGATGTTCCCACTACCCCCAAAGCCACACACAGGTGGTGGAAACCTCCTCCTGCTAAAGGGATACCTGTGGGCCAAGGCAGAGAAGACTGTCTCTCATATATCAGTGGTACTGTCCACACAGCTTGGGCCATATTTGCCTGGAAACTTGCTCAAAATAAGGTCTGAGAGAGATGAATTTGTGGAAGGAAAATCAGAGTTATTCCTACATGAATCATTCAGAAATATTGTATAGTTTTCTTTGAAGACCATGATTCAAGAAGCCTGTGTTCTGCCTAAGTCACACTAACTCTTCCTCCCCCTTTTACTTATCTTCAGACATCAGAAAACAACAGCCAAAGGGATTTTAAGGCTAGTGCACATACAACCGTAGAACCACGAGCTAGAAAGATTTCTTTTAAAAGCTATGCAACCTTGACAAGAAAATGTTTTGCTCACTTTTGCAGTCTTCTTGCTCCTCCTTTTTAAAGAAAGTTAGGTATACAAGTATTTTAATTAACCCGTTTATCTCAAGCACCTAAATTTATCTGCAGACTCTGAAATGTAAGAAAGGTGCATTAACTCTACCTGGTAGAGTTTTTATTGCCAATGAAAGCTATATTTTTGGAAGGCAAAAAGTGAAATAGTAATTAGAACAATTCATTTGAATATCTGTTTAGCTTTAAAAAGAATACCTAAAATAACAGAAGAAGGTTTGATTTTTAAATTTTTTTCCACTAATTGTCATGTATTTAAAGCTTTTAAGTAGAATTGGCAGCAGTATCACAACTGGTTAGTGTGGAAATCCACCCATTCAGGAATGAAAATCCCCAGTAACTTAATCAACAGTTTCTCTAGAAAGCTAGAAAGCCAACTACTATTGCAGTATCTTCTATAGAATTCTCAAATCTTCAGATCTTCAAACATACTGCAAACATTAATTAGCAGTCTCTAAAAATACCTGTGGTCTTGTGGTTAAGACAGCCTAGAACAGTTTCAAAAGAAAGACATTCAAAGCCTTGCTCTGTCACATACCAGCTCATACAAGATTAAGACTGGTCTTGAAATGCTTTATGGTTAGGGATGAGAATAATTCTATTAAATTCAGTGAGAAGAATGTGCCTAAATGTTTTCATATAAAGGGGATTTAAAGATATCTTTGGATTCAAAGTCCAAACTACCATCCTGCAGCTGCTAATAGCCTCACCTCCAACTGTCCATTGGAGCACCTGAGGAGATTCCAAAAATTATTCTATGTACTCCTTCTCAAAGGGAGGATCTGTGGCTGAGGGTCTGCTTTAAGAAATAGAGCAGGGGTAGGAGGAAAAGCAACAATGTCATAAACCATGATTTTTGAACTACTGCCACAGCTGTCGTGTCACACATCTGCCCAGGCCCTTGGTCCAGGCTCGGCAATGACTATTTTTGAACCAAGGGCTGTCCTGTTTTCAGGTGCTAGCTTTGTTCAGTTCTTTGTGGCACATGGGGATCCTGAAATAATGGGCATATTCAGAGTAGGTCTGTTCAAACCAGTTGGGTGAAAACATTGGGGCTTCATCCAGCACCTGGGTGAGCCCCAGGCTGCGGGGCATCTCAGTTCAGCTCCCCTCTCTGCCCCACAGGATTTCAATTTGCTTCCCGGGGCTGTGTACAGCTATAAGTTTCACTCCCTAGTCCAGCCCTGGCAATATTCTTAACAGACTGGCTCAGCTAGTTCTTCCAAAGCTTTTCAGATTTTGTGGTTTATACCCTTTATGTGGCCAGGTTTCCTCACGTGCTGTCTGTGCAATCTGAGGAGAAAGCACACACCTCTGTGGCCCTCGCCCCGACAGCAGGTGCTGTTGGTACCGCTATTATAAAACACAGCTTGAAAATGAAATTATAAATCACACACAACAATTTTCTTGGGATTTTTTTATCATCATTGCTGAGAAGTGTATACCTGTCACCCCTTTCTTCAATGAGCAACGCTGAAATATTTTCTGTACATTCATCACAAGCTTTTTCCTTTAATAAATTACTACATTCTACATAATAATTCCTTAGATTGTATATTACTCGTGCTTCTGTAAAGAGTTGACTCGTTGGTTGTGTTGAGCCTGGGATGCAAAGTGAAGCCCCAGGGAAGAGAAGCTCTGAGGAATGGAGAGGAAAAAGTGGTCATTTAATCCCCTGAAAATATGGCTTTGCAAAGACCAAAGACTAGGTCTGTCCTTTGAATCAATGACTGCTCTGAGAGCAATAAAAGTCACAAACAAATGTTGGTACCACAAGTGTTGGAAGACCTTATAAATCATATGAGAAAGGTTAAAACAATTATCTGAAGTACAATAGTCCTTTTTGAAACATACTGATCTTCAAAAACAGGTTTACAGCCTCCCTTCTGGACCATAATTTTCATAGCAGAAGTCTGGCAAAAAGCTTTAGAATCTGCATTCAGTAACTATTCTTTGTCTCCACTGCATAGATAATTATGTTTCCTTTCCCCCCCACTTTTAGGACTTTTTCCTCAACGTTTGATAATTTAATTAGAAAGTGTAGCAACAGGCAAGAAGTTTATCAGACAGGAATAGCAAGTTTCTGCAAAAATCATGTTTTTAGTAAAAGAACACTTCGGTCACCCCTTCCTCAGTAACAGCATCCTAAACATGAAGCAGGAAAATTTGAGAAAAGTTAAAAAAAAAAAATCCCAGGGCATATTAAGACTTGAATGTAAAACAAAATAAACAAACAAACAAAGGTCATGTAAATCGCTCCAAAACAGCATATTCAGTAGACAGAAATCAGGCCAATACATCAAATATACATTGTTTGTTGTTGATGCCTGAGGCCGCAAAATTATTTGGAGTCTTTGGCTTTCTGTGTGTACAAGATGACGGCAGAAACCAGACAATGGGCTGATGTTTGTTCTTCAAACCCAACCACCAGCTGAGTGGAGTTGTTGTTTTTATACACTTAGTGTTTCGTTGGAAGGCTGGCACCTCTCACATGCTCCTTGAAAGAGAAACAGCAATACAAGGATCTGGTGGGAGTTCAAAATCCTCATTCGGCTCTCAATTATCCACCCCTACCACACAGACAGAGGTGTATTTGCAACAGACTTGTTTGGGGCCTACTGTTTTTTAATTGTGATTTTGGTTTAGTTTATGAAAACTTCATGGTCGTGGGAAGATGTAGAGACCAAAAACTACCTGAGCAAAGCACAGAAAGGTGTGGTGTGCTGAGCACATTAGCAGCAGTGGCCTTTAGCGCAGACTCACGTCAAAGCTGTTTTCACTACACAGCCTTGCCAAAGCACAGCAGTTCTGCTATGTACAGACAGTTATTTGTAAGGACCTCTGCTTTTGTTTTCCCCAAATGTTGTACCTTTACAAGAAAGCAGAAGAGAATTGGCCCAGCCACTAGGAGATGCTTGTTTTAATCCTAAATCCCATGTGAGTATCTGAACATCAGTATTCAAAAGAAGTACAAGAGGAAGACACATCTCACTTATGGTCAGCCTTTCTTCATGGCTTCCCTCCCTTTGTGAGGTCAAGAGGAGAGATCACCAGAATGCAAATGTGCTCTGTTGGGAAGGGATTGGAATGAATTCCTCCTCCACTGGTTTATATGTGAAGTTCCTGTCTACCACTAGCAAGATTTATTCACTTAAGATCTTGCAGTGTTCTTGAAATACTTGTCTTTTAATTTACAACCTGATTTGGGACTTTTTCTGATGGTTTCGAGGGAGAACTAAAGAGATTTTAATAAAAATTTGTGCAAGAAGAGAGAGAGGCCAGTGTTCCTGTAAGGTCTTGTATTGTTTATTTTGCCCTCCATGGCTGAAAACAGAAAAACTGGGCAGAAATCTCAAAGGTGAAGACCATCAGGTCGCATGGGACCAAATCAGATGCAATTTTAACCATGACCTAAAAAATGCTACAAGAATTAAACACTGGAATTGGAAAGGGCAGATTTCCATGCGGGATTCCCATCAGCTTTCTGGGGTAGATTCCAGCTGTGAAAGCCACAGGAGCATCTTCTCCACTCACTGACCCTTTTTGTGGTCAGGATTTGCCCTATAAAGGCCTAATTGACACTACCGTGAATGGATTCTTAACTCACTGCCTAGAGCAGGTTTAGATGAAGCCTGCCTCCTTTGGATCCCTGGCAATTTCCTCCGCACTCTTTGCGTCAAAACGTGAACCTCTCCTCAAAAAGGCGAACATGTACACTGCACATGAAAGCAATCAACAGAAACCTTTTCCCCTGAAAAAGTAGGGAAGAGTAGGCAGCCCTGTGCATCCTTTGTCTGTGTTCTGAAAGGAGTCAAATTCAATGGAAAAACAAAATACATATCCCAAAGGCTTCGTGACTCCCTTTTCATTCAGTGTTACTGCACTGAAAAATTCTTTTATATGGCAATATTTACTATCTTTTGAGAAAGTTCTAGCTTTAGCGTGACCAATTGCTCTGGTTTTATTGCACTCTTATATGTTTGGTGTCTCAATCTGTAGTTAAGGCTGCTGAATGTGTTTGAACAAAATAGGTTTAAAAATGGGCTACTCGCCTGGTGAGGCTCAAGTAGTTTTCTACCTCTGTGTGTAATCATCTACTAACAGACAGAGTTTCACAGTACCGTATATTTGAATGTTTATGTCTGTGCTTTGTGTTTACTGTCAGTAAAATAATGGATTTTTTTCCACTGGTTTTCTTGTTTTGAAGGCCTATGCTATAAAAAAAAGAAAACAAAAAGAAAACAAGAAAACTAAGTGACAGACACAAATCTGCCAATTTTACTGAAGCTGCTGATTCAACAAGGTCTTTCAGAATTTGCAAATTTGGGGGCATGACAGATGGAGCTATTTTTGAAACAGTACCACTAGTCATATGTTTAAAACTGCACTTGTGTTTAAGTGCTTTGTGGAATCAAACCTTAACTCTGTGGGTTAAACTGAGATGACTCATTTAAGGGAAAACATCATATTATGTGAAAAAATATTGCCACTTCCTGGTAAGTCATCAAATGGCTGCTTTTGTTAAAATTCCAAAGATGAGTTTGTCTTAGTTGACTCTACCATTGTAAGTCAAGAAGCTCAAACCTCAGTAATATCATTAATATGAGATGTAAGGAGATGCAACCCCACAAGCAGAAATAAAAATGGCTAATGTAAATAAAAGATGTCTTAATAACTTCTTACGTAAAAATCTCTCTAATGTGAAACATGGTTGATTAATGAATTTAGCTAACGTCAAGTGAACAAACAATTCTGAGAATGTAGGTCCGTGGCTTCAAATGAAAAGAAGACCAAGCAGAAAGTACTGATGACTGATAATTTACCCCTTTGTCCATGATTTCTGTAAGCATAGTGTAGTGTTGAGTGTTAAGTGTCAAACATCCCGAAACCTTCATCAGCATTTTCTCCATCAGCAGGCAAAATTTCCGCTCTGTCTTTAGATGATCTATTATGCTGCTCCTTGTTAGACTCACGCTGCGACGGTAGGTTGGGATATCTCTGGAGACAGGGTTGCTCATAGAACACGTGGTTTATTTGTAAGGGTCGTGGGTGACAGAGTTTGCCATCAGCTGCCAGCCCAGCTGCTGGCGTGGTTCCAAAGAGGAAGAATTTCCTGTTACAGTAAGTTTTATCCCATTCCATGTTGAATATTCTATTTACAGTGACCAACCAGTGCGAGACACAAATGCTACAGAATTTACATACAGCCTATGAGAACTACTAGATTTGAATAAGGCACTACCTCCTTATGCTAATCTCTATAATCCCTTCTTCCTGCTATCTCTGCAGACCCCTTTTCTGCTTGGTCACAGGTACTGCCCAATATCCTGTCCCTGGACTGGCATCCCTTCCCATATCAAAAGTGACTGTCATTTCTACCTCACTTACTGGCTTGATGTTTTCCAAACCTATTGCTAAAGAATCATATTTATAAGGTTTCCCTGTATCACCTTTCCCAACAGCTCCTAACTGCAAGTTCCTCCTCTGTGTTGTCTTCGCTGCTGCTTCAATGTGAAGGTAAAGTCTTTAACCATTAAACAGCTGGCACAACTTGTGTGAACAATGTTTAACACTGCATTTGAGAATGTTTACAAAATTTATAAGGCTCACACGGACATCATACTCTTAATATTTAGTTTTCTATACAAAATATTTCAGAAACATAAACATTCTCAGCTCTTTGTCAGTCCACATGCTTTTTCCATGGATGCTATTTACAACAGGTAGCTCTTTCAAACACTCTAGCTGCAGGAACAATAAGTGATCAATTTCAACAATAACAGTAAAAACCAAACAAACAGACAAAAAACCAAACCAAACAAAAACTCCCTGTTTAAATTATACTGTCTTCTTCTGCCGAGTAACCAACAGTCTCTAATGACTGCACTTGGGGCTATTTTTCACAAATCTCTCTTAAAAAACCCAAAAGTGCAGGAATGTGTTAATGGAGTTAGTGGGATTTTATGTTTGATTTATCCTTTCTTTCTATGGCAGCACAGCAATGCATTTTCTTTCCTTTTTTTTTTCTACCATCCTTCTTTGCTTTTTTTTTTAACTTTTAGAATTGTGTTTCAGAAGATTTTCTTACATGTGAAGGTATGAAGTCTTTAAGATATTTGGAACCTTTGAATGACTTCTTGTTGACATCTTTACTTGTTTCAATCCAACAGAAATAAGATGAAATCTGCTGAAACTCGGATGAATTTCGCCCTGCATATATACCACTACACTAATTTTTCTCATAGTCCATTAAAGCATCCAGTGTTCTTGTGCTTATAGAGGCAGCTTTGAGATATCACGTGTGGTTTATGGCAACTTCTGTGCAAACTCTCTGGGGTATACAGACCCTCGTTAAAATCCTTAGCAACCACAGTTTCTAAAGATCAGTGGTCTTATTTGAATATTTTTAAACAAACTAAGATACGTTTGGTGCTAATCTCAGACATCCCATGTCGGTCCTGCTCTTTGCCAAAATCTGCTGAAACCCAGTCGAAGTTGTAAGTAGTGATTGTGACATTTGCTGTCACAGCTTGTGGCAACATATGCATCATTTTTCCAAATGCTTAAGTAAGGATATTTCATCGTAGCCTCTGTTGACACAAAAGAATGTTTTGTATGGAAAACTAGTGAATGATCTCTCACTGATTTCAACATAAATAACAATAGATTCAGCACTTTGGACTTCAATAGGTAGTTATGGCCAAATCACCAAGTTATAAATTTAGCTAAATGGAGCCTCTGAATATTTTGGGAAGCTTTAACTACCATTGGTTCCCCATTTAACTCCTCAGTCTACTGAAAACTGGCCAATAGCTGATATTAAGAGCTTCTAAATCTATTGAGATTTGGGGTTCAGTTTGCATGTGATCTATTGCTTTTGTGATTGTAACTGTACTACAGAATTTGCTTAAAACATGAGGTTGTAGTAATTATCTCAGTCTTCTTGGTGGCTTCAGCACTGACGTGGCAGATCTTTTTTAGTGACAGCATCTCTATCCAGACAGTTCTTGTGCAGTCCTGGTATGTTCAACTTATTCAAAGGACTATAAAAGATTGATCTGTTTTTATTTGTCTAAACATCTGGCTATTTATACACTTCTGAGGAGGAAAAAGAAAGAACTTGAGGCAGCAAAGTGCTTCAACGAATCAGTCAGAGCAGGCAATATATATTCCATCTGTACTCAGCTCTGAGAAGCTGAATGAATTTATATTAATTTTTAAAAATATTTTCTCCATGCTTATTAATAATCTATTAAACTTGACTTATTCCCCTTCCTTCAATATGACTCATAATTCCTTAAGCACTTTACTTTTGACGCTCACAGCTTGAAAAGATTTTAACATCATAACAGCTCCTGATTTTTGTGGGCTGGTCTTGTGTTTATTCCATGGAGCTGTGTGCCAGTGGTGCCCTCGGGCTGATACAGGTGATAGCCTAAGGTTCACCTCTGCCTCAAGGAGCTTGTCTTCTAACCAGACCAAGACAACCCCAAACTGCAAGAACCTGCCTGGCATTGCAGTGGACAAGTCAGGTTTTCCTGAGTGTGGAGGTGTGCAGGAAGGGCAGGATTGTTCAGTTTAGGTTAGTAGTAGACTGGAGCTGGTACTGACATTGCAACAGTCATGTGTTTTGGAGAAAGAAGTGAAGGCTCAAGGGGTCAGCAATCATGGCAGGAGGGTGTTCTGGCTACCAGAGACATCAGGATCAAGGAATGGAGAAACCCTAGGGAAAAGAGCTTCCAGGCCCAACATATCACATTGGAAAAAAAGCAAAGCACGTAAATAAAACCAGAAATACTGCAGAGTAAACTAACAACATCCAGCAGGGCAACCGAGCAGTCAGCCTCCAAAGCCTGCTTTTTGGCAACTTAAACTTTTGTGTCTCCCAATAGCCACCTGTTGTGATCCAGGTCCCAAGGAAAGAGATAATGGAAATGTTCATCCCCAGAAAGACCCCACTCATGTATATGAGTCATGCATACAAGGAGTGAGCAAGACAGCCACTTGAATTACATCCCATAATTCTGAAAATGTGTGAAAAAAAAAATTTCTATAGAGCAAGAAAGGAGATCAGAGAAATCAAAAGGAGAATTTGCTTTTTGACCAAGCAGATAACAGAAATTAAGTATTACTCATGACCTTTGGCCATTTGTCTATACTCGTTTTTTCTCAAAGGTCATTTTCTCATCCTGGGCTCAGCAATCCTGTGAAATATAATTATCTTTGCAGTCAAAGTAAGACAGAATGTAGTCCAAGTTTAAATAGAAAGACAGTGGCTTTTATCCATTTTTTTTTCCAGCACTGTTGACATAGATCAAAAATCCGTGCTGCCAAATAAACACAAGGAATTCCTTGTGCTAGTGGAAACTGCAGGACAATTCGTACACCAGAAGTTGAGATGGACATCTGTATCACATGCATATTAGCAGAGAAGAAAGAAGATTCACGTATAGCTCAATGTCACAAGTATTTTAATAAAGTAAAAAGAGGACTCTCATTCATTTGTTTTTTAATGATATTACAAACATGAGGATCATCTGCTGAAACCAATCATTTTAGTAGAGCATCACCTTTATTTTCATTACTAGAAGATATTTCAAAAACATTAGTGCAAAAGGCACATTGAGGTCTCACTGATATTAGCAAAGGTCTGGTTTCAAAAGGAAAGGACAAATACAATGATGACATTATGAGACAAAGATAAGCAGAAGGAATATGTTCCTTTCACTGAATTACATCATGATAGTACATTTTGATTAGTCTTTGCATAAACTTTCATCTGGAGTTCAAGGAAGTTCGCAAATATCTGCATGGTAGAAGGAATATGTTCTTTTCACTGAATTACGTCATGATACTGTATTTTGACTTGTTTGTCCTTGCATGGACTTTCATCCAAGGAGTTCAAGGAAGTTCAAAAATGACTTTGTGAGTCTCAGAGAATACTGAAAGTGATAAACATTGACTGATTTATACACAATAATTCAAAAACCAAGAGCAGAGAAAGAACCAGAGCTCACATTTTCTGACTGCAGCAACAGTCATGGTACTGACTCATGAGCACACTGAGATTATGTCTGGCTTGAGCATCAAGGTTCATTTTGAGCACCTGAGCACTACTTAGGTGCTCAAAGTAGAGAAAATACCTAAGCTAATTTCTGAATCGTGATCTAACTTTGTTTGCTAAGAAACTTGGTGAACTTTGCACCGCAATGGACTTCTGCACCCATTCAGACAGCAAACAAAAAGCTCAGTCTCCAGCCTCATCCAAACACAGTCATGACTACAAACGACCAAAGAAGACAAGTCATCTTTGTTGCATGAGAGTGGCCACCATCTACTGATGACTATAGGTGAAATGGCTTAAATTAGGACATTGAAGTTCACCTGAGCCCTGGCTGAAGCCCCTTTATCTGT
Source organism: Nicator chloris (assembly GCA_013400495.1). Taxonomy (NCBI): domain Eukaryota; kingdom Metazoa; phylum Chordata; class Aves; order Passeriformes; family Pycnonotidae; genus Nicator; species Nicator chloris. Next base: position 65,139 of record WAAE01026346.1, read on the forward strand.
GCACACCGGGACAGCCCAGGCTCAAGCACTCAGGCTGAACAGCAACTCAGCAGCTCAGCAGCACATTAGATGAGCTCCAGCTGAAAGGTGCAGTGGGCAGCTGGTGGGGGGACACAGAAGGGGGACACAGATTCATATAGTGCAAGCCATTGGGCAGACCCTCAAGTGAAGCCTGGACACCTGGAAACTAGTTCTGGTGTGATTTCCAGAAGTGCCTGGCAAGATATTCTATAGGTTTCATACTATTAAAAAAATCAATAAAAGATGGGCTAAATAGTGTTCTAGATATCTAGCATCCTATACAACTGTCTTGTTTTAAACATCGGTGTAAATTGTTCAGTTTTGTTCTGTTTTTACCAAAATAATATTTGAACAGTGACATATGCCACATAGTTCATGTAAATCGAAGAGACTAGCTGGTAGTGGGAGCTGTGAAAGTCAGTTTCCTATGTGTCTTATTGTGATTATTGTGATTTATTTCCTCTGTAATCAAGTGCAGTGTCTGATCAGAATGTTTCTGGATTTCCATCATCTGTTTCCCAGGTGGCATTTTCTTGTGGCTGGTATTACAGTTGAGCTCATTTATAGAAACTTCCCTCAATAGGGGCACACATTTTCCTATACTGTATCAAATAACTTTACACCTTGATGAGAAGTTTATAACACAGAGTTGCATTTTCAAAAGTACTTCATTCTCTTATTCTATATTTTTTTCAACCATCTGCCAAAAAATCAGTAGGTTTTTGGTTGTTTTTTCTTTTTTTTTTTTTTTCAGCAATATGTGGAGTAAAATGAAGCAACTCTAATGCTATGACCTTACTACACTACACTATAACGCTAATAAAATACATTTTAAAAAAATATTCATGTTCTCTTAAGCCCTGCCTGTTTACAAGAACAAGCTAGGTCTGTGAAGACGAGGCAGGGCTTTGCATGTCATAGAAGACTTATTTTGAAACTTACTCAGTCACATGGATCATTTTGCACCCGTTTCCATCAACAAATCATTGAAAAATATCACCAGACAATTTGCTCCAGATTTGTAAGCCCTGGAGAACTACATTTCAAGAAAAAAAATAGATAATGAAAGGAATATTACAAATTACACTGAGCCAAATCTGTTTCCACTCTGTTGCCAGATTGGCAAGTAGAGGAGAAAGTAAAAGTCCCTTTATTTAATAATTATATAAGTCCTAATAAGTTTCAGAAACCTAGGGAAGGGAGTAAACTAAAATCCTAGATAGAGATGAATTTATGTAGACGTTTTTCTATGGTTTCTAGCAAACAAGTATAAGCATTGCAGGAAAATATTAATTTGTGTGGTGTAGGTAGAAGACCTACTCCCATAGCACTTTCAAAGCACTCAAAAAAGTATCCTCTTATATCTGCAGATATCATAGCTACGGAAATGTATTGCTGCTACTATTTCTGTGCTTACAAACAGTAATTGACAATACATTATGTTAGGCTTTGAGAAGAGAGTTGTTATGTTGTGAAAGACCCACCTGCATCCCATTAAAAAAAAAGTCAGAATGTACCTCAACAAACTATATAGAATCAAGACAAAGGAGCAGAGGGCATCAAAGTTCCATTTTTGAACTAACCTGAAGGCAGCAATAACAAAATATGTACTGATCTACTTTGGTGTCTGCTATGTTCATACAAAGGGCACATTGACCAGGCTGGCATAAGAAACTGGATGAGTAATTCTGTCTTCACAACAGCTGGAAAGGAAAGTCAGGCTGACACGGGGGCTTAATGAATTAAAACTTTAGCCCATTAGACCCTGGTGGCACAGCTAGGTCAGCACTATTTTTATTGTCAAGCTGAATCATGCCCATATAACTTCTCTTTCTGGGAAGCAAGAAATATTTGCATTAATTTATCTTTTCACTGAGAGGCAAAAGTTCCCATGAAAACCACGAATGACTTGCTGACTGAGTTTTGCAGCAAGAATGCCTAACAGTGAAGGCAAATGTGTTGCACAAATTTGTTTATTCCTCCAGGTCCATCCTGATTCCATTTTGCACTATTCCCTGAGGTGGACAAGACTCTAAAGTTTGAAAGTAAAACTAGGGTCAGAGCAGTATGCCATCATTCCCATATGGATCCAAGTTTCACAGTGTGGAAATCCCAGCTGGTTGGAAAACAAGCTAGAAATACTATGAGAACAGATTATTTTTCTGACTGTTGGGTGTGTTTGTTTTATCTCCCTGGGGAAAATGTGGGTTCCCTAAGCCACACTCTGCATTTAGATTCTTTACCAGGAAACCCTAGAGAGGAAATTCTAAATTATAGCTTTCTACTAACTGTATTTGGCAGCTGAGTCTTGGAAACGTGCAGTGTCTGGTGCTCACCCAGCTGAAGCCAACAGCATTTCTAGACAGGACTGAAGGGATTTCCCACCAGAGGTCCATGAAGTCACTACCAGCATGAGTTATGATGGAGAATTCCCATCCTAAGCATTCTCCTGTGCTTCTCTTTTACAAACAGGGAAAACCCCACCTGGCTCATTGCAGGAAGAACAAGCACAATGGCATTGATACAGGCTCGTGTATACCTGACCAGGCCAGGTGCAGATATGAAAGGCTTTAGATAGATACTATTCTTTCTCTCACTGATTTTCTTATCCTTTCTTCACCTTCCTCACTAAATACAATAAAATTCGGCAATATTTTAGATCAACACCTTCAGAAGTTTTAGAGAAGTTAACGTTATTGTATTTCTGTTTTTAAAAGGATTTTGGGTAAATCAAACACAATACTCCAATTAATTCAGAAATGTTTTGGCACTTTTCACTTTCAGCTTGTTGAAAGAGAAGACTTGATTTCACTGGCTACCTCAACAAACTACTGCCCCTTAGTCTATTTTGCCATTTGATTTGATATCTGATAATCCACATTTTAGGAAGTGTATTTACCCTCTCGTCTTCATAAAATATGTACAACAAAAGGGCCCTGCCTGTTCTCTAGGACTGTGTCATTTTTACAACTACTTATAAGAAAACAGGAACATGAGCTACTGCATCTTCTGGAGAATACTGAGAGGTAATTACATGCACTAATATAATCATCAAGCAACATCACCTATTTTAAAGATAAGCCAAGCTTAGTCACAGCTGGAGATGAGAGATGAAAGGTAGAAGTTGAAGGTAAGAAAGATTTCAGGACATAAATTGTCTTCACCTAAGCTCATTTCTCTCCCTTGTGGAATCTGGAGGTTGTCATTGGGAGTAGGCCTGTCACTCTGGACATCTTAGGTGTTCTTCTAAAACATCTGGACCCCTGCAGCATGACCTGCTGCAGCTGACCATCCTGCAGAGCCACAGGAACTCACCTACAGTTCATCACACAGGTCATGCATCCCCAGTGAGATGTAGGCTGGGGTTTTACCTCAGACCTGATGCCATGTGATCATCTGTGTTTCTTCTTGTGGGAAAGAAAGGTCTGGGGATCCTATTTGTGGCAGAACTCTCATTTATTTGAGCACAGATGAAAAGCTGCATGAAGCTAAACAGTGTTTAGGAACATTATTATAATATGAAAATCAATCACTGAAAACATACAGGAGTGAACTTTTACTTAAACTGGTTTGAAGGTAGTGAATAGCTCAAAGCAGTTAAAACAAGAATAATGACTTCCAAAGTCTAATGATAGAGAATAGGAACCTGTACAAAAACAAATAAAACACCTGCCTGAACTTGAGGGTGGCAAGGGAATTACCCACAGTGAAATGTATTTCCTGAAATATGTTTACATGAAAATTGCTTGGGGGTTGGGAGCACAAAGTAATTAGCTGAGAAATAACTAGATGGATGAGGTCAGATGATCTGTTTGTCTAGTCAGCTGTTTGGGGCCATTGCAAGGGAAATAGAGAAAGGTCACTGCGGGTAAAAAAAAAAAGGGGGGGGGAACAAAGGACATATTTTCTTTTTTGCCAGAGTCAGCAATAACACCGCATAAAGCTACACAGCTTAAATTATTGGAGCTGATCAAGGATCTCTCACTGCAATACCTTACCAACAGAAAATGCAGTTCCAATAAAGGTGTTCATTTCCAGAGGAGCATTATATTTAAATGTAATTTTCTGAGGGAAATAATGTTTTGTGTTGTTGGCTTGAGATGTTTCATTTTAAGTAAGTTAGCCAAATTGGTTTTCTTTCCTATGGCAGATAGCCTCCTCTGAGCTGTAGACTAAGCACCTCACCGTGCTAGGGCTGCGCTGGACATTGTGGTTTTACAACATCTCCAGTGATGCAGAGCAGCCATCACCTGACTGTGTGATGTGGGGCATCACAGGATTCACTCAAACAGAGTCTGTCATGAGAGATATAGCTTAACCAGAAGGCTTGTTTCTTCAAAATAGAATGACTGAGTCAAACTACCATGAGGCAAACACAAGGTTCAGCTGCACCAGTTGGTTACACACCGTGCTGAGTATTTATGGAATATTTACAGGAATTGTGATCACAGCTCCTGCCACACTCAGAAAAAAAAGCCATGTAAATAAATAAATAAATTATTCTTATATTCTTTACTATATAGTACCTATGCTCTTACATTGGAGTACATTTTTGTCAAAACAGCACAAGATGACAGCAAATCTTCTTTACCCTTTCGTGACCACTCTGTCAGTATTTATCACAGCAACTGTCCTGGAAACAGGACCCTTTCCCCATATTTTTGTCCATTTCCAAATGCCTTTTTGGAAACTCAGTGACCCTGGGTGCAAGTCTCAGGGAAAACTGGTTGTCTATTCTTTCTGAAGACTAGAGAGCAATGCTGTGGTTTAGCTAGAAGGAATGAAATTTAGCAAAGTCTTGCTTCAGGAAATAAGCAAATCCTTAAATCCCACTGACTTAAAGCCTTCACACTACACTTGAAGGGAAACCTTACCTGAGCAGGGGTTTGATGTTTTACCCAACTTACAGTGATCACTGGGGCAATAGGCTGCATGGAGTCCCTGCAGGTGACTGTAGGCTGTGAATTTAACACCCTTTCACCATAATGGAGCTCTTCTTAGAAACTGATAACCTTCATCACTGTTTATGGATGTTTGCCCCTATTATCATAATGCCAAGTGTAGGCAAAGTGCACAGGTAAAGAAAGTGGTAAAAGCTCTGACCTATGCCACCATCTGCCCACCCCACCCACTGATATAATAAATTCCCGGAATTTTTCCAGGAATGCTGGCATAAGGAATGCTAAATTAAGTAAGTATTTCTGGCTGTGCACACTGGAAGTCAGAAAATTTGGACCTCAATGGGAAAAAAGAGGAAATGAGGTAGCATCTCAGGGATTTTCCACTAAGAACTTTCTGTTGCAGCACCTGGAATTGAAATCTGGGGAGTAAGCCTAAAACCATACTAGGAAATATCATGGGCCAGCCCCGGTCATATGAAAAGAGAAGAGCCCCGAGGCCCCAAGACTCACTCCAAAAATATTGGAATACTTTTCCAGAGGAAATCAGTTAAATGCAGGGACATTCAGTAGTTTATGTCAGCAAGCGCACGTGGGAATTAAGGCTCTGGGAATTTATGATGGACAAGGTCATCCACTTCTCCTTTACATCTCTGGTGTAGAGTCTATCCACAGACAGAGCAGACACCATCTCAGCCTGCAGGGACAAGAGCTGTGCCAAAGAGGAGACAGGACCTGTAACTCCAGTGTGACAACGGGGGCAGCTCCCTACAGCAAGTAGCATTACACCCACTAGTGTGACATCCTGCCGTGCCAGCTCTGGCTCCTTCAAGAGGGGAGAGATGTGAATGACCTTGTGCCTTGCTTTTCATTCCAAGAAGACTTTCCACAGGCAGGGATAGGGATCATTCAGAGCCCACAAAAGCACAAGCAATCCCTATTTCTGCATCATTGCTTCTTTTGACAGCCAAGCACCAAACATCAATAGATCCCCAGAATAATTCTTCTATCCATCTTTCATTCTGCTGGTTTACACCACTGTAATTAAAAGGACAATCTGACCTCCCATTTCTATTCCACGTATGACAATCAGCATCTAATGTATTTGATACACAATGCAGAAAATATATTTGATACATAAAGTGTTCATCTATCAGCTTTAATTTTGTACTAAGAGGAGCTGCTTTTAATTGTTACCAGGAATGTGTGTCAAAGGGGAAGGAACCAAAAATAGCACTGGATGCAAAAAAAAAAAAAAAAGAAAAGCAGCTCCATAGCTGCTATTCTAGCAACACATGTATGTCTGTTAATCTTGAGGATTTGCCAACAGTAAGGGCACATGTTTTAACTTGCTATAAAATGAATGTGCCTATGGGCCAGATTTTTATCTTAGTTATAACTATGCAAAGCAGAAATAAACTGCTTTGAAGCTGTTAGACTTATTTTGGATTTATAGTACTCTGAGATCAAAATCAGAACTGCATTTTAAATTGAGATGGGCAGAACAATGAAAGAGGCATAAGATTCAGATGGCAGTGAATATAACAAGATCTCCAGCACAAAGCTCAATTTTTCTGTGCACAGTGTAATGAAGCAGGGGAGCATTGCTTGCTAGATGGTTCATGTTACTACGTAATGTAGTTAGTATATGAATTATTGTATGCAGATGTACACTCTCACACACTATTTCTTTGGCTTGGATTTTCATGAGTTTCTTTGCAAGCAATAAAACAAAATATAAAACTGAATAATATGCATCCAAGTGCACACATATTAAATCTACTTGGAAGCATAATGATTACTTTTTTAATCTATTTTCCTTGTTGTGTGCCTCCTAGAATACACAAGACAAACAAATACATGTCCTTCACTTCTTATAAAAAAATAAGTTCCAAAGCCTCTCTATTTTAAGCAGAACAAAAGAAATACATAGAATTCTGGTATATGTAAAGGAATGCCTTCAGCCAGCATTTTAGAACATCACAGTACCAACATGGTGTATGTCTTCTCCTGTTTACCATAAGAAGAGAAAATTAATTAATAAAGGAAAATGCTGGTAGTCAGTGAAGCATCCCGTGTAGTACTTTGACTTTGTTAATCTTGTGAGATAAATACAGGCACTAAGACAAACACATGGGCAAGGAACATAATTAATGGTGGGTGAAATGAATTTAAAGTTCTTTTATGTAATAATAATGTATTTATGTTCCTACAGGCACACAAACAAAAATAGTCTCTTAAAAACATACCTCTTTGACAGAAATTGTTTTCTGGTTGCTTTGCTTTTATGGAGAGCTATATATATATATCATAGCTGAGATGATAAATATTTCTGGTTCATTTAATGGGATCTGAATATATGCAGTCCTCCAAAGTCAGGCTTACTCTGCTAAGGAAGCATGGACTCAAAAAAGCATCTTTACCTCTGATGAATGTACCTGCTTCACAAATGGGTAACTTTTCACTCAGATTCCCAAACAAGAAGCCTGGCATACAGAAATAATGACACCAAAAATGCAGTGATATCCCATACCTGGTGCATATGGAGGATCCTTTTCTGTGTCTTGCATGTGAATTTGCAGTGTGAATTTGGGTATTTTAAAAAAAATCTATTGAGGATATACAAAACCACCCCAGCAACAGGGTGGCTTGTTCTTTCCTCAAACAGCTGGTGTACCCTTATGTTCTGCCAGGAAACTGCTTTTGGTGGGGACACTGAGTGGTTTGGAGAAACCTGACCACAAAATGTGTATTGTTTTGAAAAGTTCGTATTTCTGCTGTTCACATGCAAGTAGCCATGGCACACACTGTTCACTAGGAAACATCTGTCTGTGGGTTTTCACAGTTGCAAGCATTCTAAAGCATAATAATGACTCTGAGAGTTGATAACGTTGACACAGTTATATCCAGGCAGGTTTTAGTGACTAAACAGAAGTCACACGGAAAATTCCTGTCACCGATGAAATGTCAACATGCTGATGTACAGGAAGACAGGGAAGAACATCCAGCCCCATAACTGCTTTGTGTTTAAAGGCCAGAAAGGTATTTCTGTACAGCAAAGAGGTTCCATCTGTATTTGGAAGACATATCTGTTGTGATTCACAGAACAAGGCTAGGTTGCTCCATCCTGATTTTGCCTTTATAAGGCTTAGGGATTTTCAGTAGTCTCCATAAGAAGTGCAAAAGCATAGCTAATTTAGGAAAGATCATTTGATGATGCCTGATTGCTTCTGCAAAGAGGACTGGTTGATCTGTGTACAGTAGGAGTGGCAGAGCTGCACAAAAGCAACTGCACAGGACAGGCACAAAGACGAGTGGAAGAGGGACTGTATCCCTCTGGAGCCATCTGATAGAGGAGTGTCTGTGTGGCCTGAGAATGTAAAATTTCCTGCAATGGCCTACTTCAGAGTACCTACAGCTCAGCTGTGTCTGTAGTAATCACCTCCACAGTATGAGTGGCAAAAAAGTGATGGACAATTGGGACAGTCAAAAAACCCAAGACATTGAGGTGCCATTAATGCATCTCTCTCACAGTCTAAGCATAATCTTGATCATTTGGAAAAGCTCTTAACCTCAGAAGCAAACTGTCAAGGTGCAAGAATCTTGTTAGAGTATATCAATGTTGACACTCGAAGGGTATGAGCAACAATTCCTCAACACCTGGAACAACCCCTCTGGCAGATCAATCATTGCCAAGTTATTTACCTCCTGCTACCTCTTCCCCAAGTAAAACACAGCAGGATAACTGTGAGAACCACAGGAAGGTGAGAGGGCAGGTTGTGGGATACATATGGTTTGCAAAAGTGATGTCTTCCCTGCCATCAGGTCACACTTACAGTAGCTGCTGAAATACTGAATATCTACTTCCGTGCCTTGGGGATGCTGTCACATCACACCAGGCAGGGGCATACACAAGCTGTAATGCTACATTAAAATCTAAAGAAATTGAATAAGGTGGTGCAGCAACATACCTGAAACCTCATCTGCTGGAGATACTGGAATTCTTTCACTATCACGTCAGTGTGCCTGCAGGCAAATAAAACACGGTGGGTAAGCGTTGTGTGTCTAGAACGCTGCAATCTCTAAGCCATACAACTTTGCCGTGGAGGAGGAGTTCTGCTACAGGCACATTGACTCTCTATGCATAGCCAGAAGTTTCCAAAATTAGGCTTCGTTACCCTTTCTCTCCTGCCTGCTGAGTAATTTCTTAATATACCAGATTTTCTTGAACTACAAATACTTGATAACAATAAAATACATACCAGGTAGATGCAAGATCTAGAAATTTCCACCTATAATATACTTCTTAATAAACTCAAAACAAAATATAAAATATTTTTGAAATAAAAATAAAGGTATAACTTAGCTTTTGCTCTTTACTATAAATATATAGTAATGAAATAACCTGTTGAACAAAAGAAAGTAAAAATAAATTAAATAAGAAACAAATTGCATTATGTTTTTATACATTTTCCTAGCCTTGTTCACTATAATCTTATTTGGTTTCTCTACTATCAGCTCTGATATTACTCCAAGTCAAAGACAAACTCCTCCTGTCCTTTTGCTGGGATTTAGTGTTTAGAAATAAATGTTCTTAATCCTTAAGGATTTGTAGAACAAGCTGTCATTTTAATCCATCGTGATGCAACTTGCCTAGTATCTGAAGAAACCTCACCCATTTCTTTTTAGGTGAAGTAAAACATGATGATTGTTACATGTGAATAAAACCACTGCTCACTTCTGCTGCAAGAAAATTCAGGTGTGGATGAACCAATCATGTCTTGCTATCCTTTCCTATATACAGGAAAAAGGACAGTGCCAGCCCAAGCAAGTCTGTCAGTAGCCTGGAAACAGACTTGTTTTTTATATTTCCAGCAATTGTAAGGATCAAGCAATAGCTAGGCTAGTGTACCCTTGTACAGCTAAGCACTGGCTTTCACCAGATCAGCACAGGACACAGAAATAGAAGTCCAGTGTCTCAGTGTCCCCACATACACAAGGGCACAATGCACAAGACACATACATCACCCATTGTATTGGCTGTGGCTTCTCCGAAGCGTCTCTCATGCAATTCCTGATGAAAATAATGTTATCCATGCCACCACACATATTAAAAGTGATTTTTATACTCCTCATCTTCACATTAATATGCTTTGTTCATGAAATTAAATGGCCTGGGGAGCTGCCATGTCTTATGTATTTGTGGCACTGGGAGCTGGATGCTGTTCTCATCTCTGTCACTTCGAGCGACTCACATAGTCTTTGTCCCAGTTCATGCAAGACATCAAATGGTGACAATAACAATTACCTGCCTGACAAGAAAGTTGTGAAACACTTTGCATTAATGTTTGTAACCAGGTTTTAGCATTTCACACAGAAGCTTTTCCAACAGGCCTTTTCCAGGTCAGTATTTTTATAGCACTGAAGCTCTTCTCCTTTGCAGAACCTGTCTCATTAGAGAGGAAGAAAATGGCATCCAGATGTTTGCAGTCACATTGGAGGGGTAAGAGAGGATGATCCAAATAGTAAGGTTTATGCCCTTACCCTTTCAAATTATGAGGCTATAGCATTGTTTCCTGCCTTGTTCACTGAGGGGAGAGCCTGCCTTTGGGAACAGACAATAAGAAACAATTAATTCCTCCCTTGGTTCCATGTGTGGGAACAGTTGAGTGTCCTCTCTTTATGTGGTGATAATTGTTTGACCCAAGGACTCAGGAAGAGCCCTGGAAAATTTAGGTTAACAAAGTAACGACTGCCTGTGAGAAACACTGGCTGAACTATCTATCTCTTCATAGGAGAGAGGCACTAGTTATTCCCAGTACAAATTTCTGTGTTGCTGCTTGAGTTCATTTCACAACAAAGGTTTTCTGTGTTGAGAAGGTCACACGTTCTTCACGCGCTTGATCTGCAGCCAAGCCAAGTCTTTGGGTTCAGTGACTGTAGAGGACTATAACCCTTTCAGAGCAATGAGACACATCCAGATAAAAACAACGAGCAGCTTAACTTGGGAGTGCCATGCTCGAGTCCAAGGTCTGCACACTCTGCAGTTTGCTGTCCTGCTCCCGGTGTTCTCCTGCAGGAAACAGGCAAGAAAAAAAAGATGCATTCGCAGCCTGGCAGTTGAGGGGTATTTCCTGAACCCTACCTAAAATCATCATCTGAATGCAAATACTACAACGTGTCTCTTTCCGTAGTAATTATTTTTTTTTTTTTGTCTTTTAAGCCTGCAAGTGTAACAAGACAATTAGAAGGACAAGCTTGGAAAATTCTGTTATGGGCTTGTTTTGAAATGCATTTTCTATCTCTCTCTTTCTATTTTTAAAGGGGATCTGTAAACCATAGTGTCTGTCAATGATATTGAGCCAGTGGAAAAAGCCAGGAACCGAGATTTGGATGATCATGGTTTCCCTCATCAGGACTCCCAACCGTGGGGTGTACTTGACTCAGCAGTGCCCTTCAGCTCCTTGCACTTCTGTCTGATTTGGCAAGTTTGTTAGAGGTATTGGAAATATGAACACTGTTGAACACAATAGGGTCTTCATCAGCATCTTCTGCAAATACTGTATTATGAATAGTAACTCTTTTGAAAGCCATTCCCAAATACCACCTAAAGAAACAGACAAAAAACTCTCTATTGGACATGAGGATGTATCACTTCAGTTAGGATGATCTGAGTGAATATGCTTTCCCCTTGTGGTTGTCCAGCAAGGGAAAAAAGAAGTTATAAGATAGCTGGAGGTTGGGAATAAATGAAAATCTATTTGTTCCTTATAGATATATACTGTCAAGCATAGCATCCTTGACTCCTGTCTTCCAGCCTCTGCCACTCAAAGAGGTATCAGAACCTCATGGGGCACTGTCATCAGATGGGAAGTAAATTTGGGGTTTCCACAACTGACCAGCTATTATACAAATATGAAGAGGCCAAATAATCTTATTCATGTTCTGGCCATCTAAGCTGCATTAATTAAGAAAAACAGAATGAAAAAATTTACTAGATTCTCAAAGGTGAGAAAACAATAAACTGGCAATTTCATTGCACTCGGTTCCTTTTTCATCTGTCAGTGAAAGCATGGGATTTTACTAGTGCCTATAACCAACATGACTAGTTGTGCAAGTGCAGGCTTTACAGACTGCAAATAGAAACAAAGAACCTGCAACAGCTGAGATAAAAACGAGTCACAGGATGAATCAGATCGGCGGCTGTGGGAATGGATTTCAGGACTTTTATGAAGCTATGTGACCTGGCAGGAGCCCAGGAAAGAATAAGATAAAGAAGATTTGATTGAGGAAGACACCGATGACACATCTGGTATTATATAAGAAAGTGGGAGAGGTTGGAAATAGATTTTTAGAGTCATCATCACAAAGGTGGCAGTTAAATCTATGGGAATAACTCAAGTAATCTTACTTATTCATTTATCTACCCACACACGTACACACCCTTGCTGACTTCTTAATTGATATTGTGGCCAGAGAAGGAACATTGAATTCAAATAGAGGCCATTTGTATTTTATTTCTGATCCAGCTGTACCCAAGAAGTGCCAGGAATCTTGTGAGAAAGGCTCCTTTCAGAAAGAAATTGAGCTGCATTTCAGGCCGTGTGAATGATGGTCCTCTGAATCCTCCAGTAATTCGAAAAATACTTTTTTTGCTCACTAAGGCATCACGGTAACTTAACATGATAATGTGCTACACTATCAGATAGAGAATTTTTTTAATTAAACCTGTGCTGGGATAATTTTAAATACCAACAATTAATGATCCTATAAAGAGAAAACCGCTGAATAATTTTTTTCCTTTCAAATTTGCATTTTTCCACGACAACTTTTTACGGCTTACCCTTTCCATTAAAATTTAACTTCCCCTCACCTCAGAAAGCCCTCAGCTTCCTCACTGTGTTTTGTCACTAATAACTGTGGAGGGGCAGGAGGCAGTGTGTCTGGCTGGAGGTACTGTCTCTGGGCTGGCCAGCCAGCTGCTATCCCCACACCACTGGCCAATGGACACTCTTATACTCCAGGCTTTTCCTCAACACGGAGACCCCTCTCAGTCTTATTCCATTCTCCAAACACCAGCTTTCCTTAAGTGTGTGGAAGTTTCATGTCTCTGAGATCTTTATGCCTTTTTTCAAAGTGGCTGAAATGGTTTGAAAGTGTTAGAAGGCCACTGAGGAATACAGCAAAAAAGAAAAAGGTAACAGTTGTATTGAATTTGGAAGCCTTGAGTTTGAATGTTCCACGCTGTTCATGCCCTTGGCTTAAAAATTATATTAACATGTATTTTTTAAGAAAAACAAAATTCTGTTACATGACTTTTTACTGAGATGTAGTTCATGCTTGTCAGATATCCCAGGGAGCTACCATTAAACAGTGCCTATGCCATGCCCTCAGGACACACAACCAAGCAAGAGCTGCTGTTTGATTTCAGTGTTAGTTTAGCTGATATAGTCTATTTTTTCCCCATGAGGTAGGTATGCACATTAGATTAAAAAATTGGGCCATGCTGTAGTGGGTGCAGTCACTGGTCCTTCTTGCCTAATACTTACATTTGTCAACCTCTTGTCAGATCTGTGTGATCTGCTTTAGATGAAGTCAAGTCCTCTTCTGCCCTGCTAATGCCAGCTGTGTAGCGATGTGTGTGAGGGAGTACTCATTCCCAGTTCATCACTGACAACTGATTTGGGATACAGAAGGGCCAGCACAAACATTTCATTTCCTCAAGAATTGATACAAGTAACTGAATAAAATTCCAGTTTCATACCTTTTCAAGCACTCTATTTAAAATATTTCCCTACTTAGGACTAGAGGATAATTGGGCACATCATTTTTGCCACTGGGTAGGGAATGGCTCTTGGGCTACAAATTGTGGGGATGGCTGCCCAGGTACATGGGGCTGCAAGTGCACCGAGTTTTCATCTCTCTTGGACATTTCTGGTGGCTTGTGCTGGGTTACCTCATTTGTTCCTTTCCTACACAACAAAGGTAGCACTAGTCTGACACCAGGGTGTTGCACAAGAGGGGGTGTCCAGGACTGTGGCAACTCCCCATGGGGACAGCCAGGCAGGACCCAGCAGCCAGGACTCATCCCAGTGACCCAGCCAGGAGCAAGCACCCACAGGCACCAGGGCAGCTCCAGTCACAGTCCCAGGCCTTGGACCCCTCCCTGGGGACAAGGATGGGCTGAGACTGGTTTTGACAGCAGGTTCTGTAAGCAACTTGGTAGAATTACCAACTGCAATATTGGTAACTATCCCAAAAGACTTCATCTATGAACTGTTTTCCATGTTATTATTCTAGATATTTCACCTTGCAAATAGTGGATAAAGATGCACAGAAATTAGTTTCTCTGCTTTTACAAGTTCACTGTATTTGTCCATTTAAAAATGCAATCTCCTGTAGCATTCACTGCATTAAACTCCAGCTTCTCAACACTTTCCTAAGAAGTTTCTCCTCAACAAGTTTTTTATGCTTGATTTACTGGACCCCTTACTGAAATTACAGTAGCCAGTTTGTTGCCATTCTTCTCTAGAGAAGATTCCTCCACATTTGCTCATTTTGGTGAAATAGGGGGCCTAATTACAAACAAGCTTTGCCAAAATATTCAGCTGGACGTTTTGACCCACAATATCAACTACTTATTTGCATATATTTTTAGAGATCAGAATGTGGAGGGAGCAGAACAAAACACATAGGACAAAAGCCTAAAATATTTCTGCCTTCCTAAACCCTGCTGTTGAGTATAGAAACAGAAAAAGAACATACTTCATTAACAGGGTTAACATAGCCTGTGTCAATATATTCTGATCCAGAGATACTGTCCTCATTATTAAATGTCCTGCAGCTGCTTTCATTAAAAATCTCAATATTTATGCTCTGGGAGGTGCTGAAGTGAAGTCTTGCTTAAGAGCAGCAATGTAAACAACATTATACCTCCCTTCAGCAGGAACTACTCACACACCTGTCCTTTTTGGAAGAGTTTCAGGTTGATATTTTTAGTTCCCTCTGTTTCTGAACGCAGTAGGTTAAGGGCTGGGGTTTTTTGTGTTTCGGTTGGGGTTTTTATACTCTTTGATACATGTGCCAGCTACAGCAGCTACACCTTTCCTCTAATCCTTACTTGATCTGAGGGTGGGCATATCTCGTCACAGGAGTGTTCAGTGACCTCAGGGCATAGTGAGTATTTTGCATGCTCTACCTACTTCCACTGCCTTCACTGTTGTTATCTTAGGCATAACTATTACCTCAGACTTGCCAAGTGTTAGCTATGTGACATGGCACATATTTTCCCACAATGTCCTGCTCTTCCTCACAGAACTTATTACCTCACTCAGCCGTGGGAAACACCTCTTTGTGCGCCAACACATTGACAACAGGGGTGAGGATCATAAAATTGGCAATACCCAGTGCCAGGAGACTCCAAGTTCCACTATAGCACAAGTAAGTCTGACTCACTGCATTTTTCATTGTCCCTCTAGGATTTGCAGGTGTCCACATGTGCTCCTCAACACATCTTTGCAAATGAAGGTAGAGGACAAATTGTGGAGTGAGGCTGATGTTCCATTCCATATCCCTCAATCGACACTTGTCTCCATGGTAAATCAAGGAGTCACAAATTGCAATAGATTTTGTTTTAAAAAAAGGCTTTCAGCAACCAAGTTTCTCCTGACAGCACAGTCCTACCATCAGCACAAAGCCAGGCTCCTTCCTTCTGGGGGACAGCTGGGAGCCACTCACCAGCTGAGAGCACTCTGAGTCCTCTCAGGCCTTTGGCGCTTCTCCCCATCACTTGACATTGTTCAAGTACAGGCAGGGACAGGGACAGGGACAGTGCAATACTAATAATAATACACTTAAGTATTTCATAAAGGTTGTGACATGTCTTTTGCAATATCTTTTCAAGCTTCCATAAAGACAGCAAAGTGTAAACATGCTTTGTCAATAATGATGAACCCTAGAAACAAAACATTTATAGAATAAACAGTACTGTAGCACATGGCTAAATCCCACAAAAGTTACAGAAATAATGGGGCATATCAGTGGAAATGGAAATATTTCCTCTGTGTTGAGAGGGATGCCTGAAGACTAGGGGAAAACCATGTGCCTTAGAGATGGAGCTGTAGGAAGGCGATTTTATTAGAGCCTCCCAGAGACAACCCAGCCACTTCCCCTGCCCTGCAAATGCTTCCCTACATTTTAGTTGGTTACCTAATCTTATGGTAAGGGATTTCTGCAGTTAATATTCAGCAATCTCATTAATCTAAAATTAAGAACACTACAGGATCAGAAATAAGTTTTATATATTGCAAAGTTTGTAGTATGTCCCAAATTCTTCCCTTACTAGTCAGGTTCCTCACATAAGTGAGTGACGTAAGCTTTGGAGATTTAGCACAAAACAGATGCATAGGCCAGGCAGTAAGTGAAGATGCAAAATCTCACTCTTTTCTACCAGGTTGGATCAATATCTAAAATCTCTAAATTCTGTCACTGAAAAATGTTGTAGTGAAGCATGACCAAATTTAAATCATTACAATATGGATATACTTCCAACACATAATTCTGTTACTTAATTCTGTACTTACTGTTACAAGTATAAAAGTAACAGAACACTGTTTGCCAGTGGTGAGCTGCCCATCTACACAACATACTGGCAATGTTTTAAGTCAAGCACTAGAAACCATCTGATCTTGGTCTATGTTACTGCTTCCAGTGCTAACAGTACTGGTATGGTGGAGGAATTTTCTGGGTGTGGGGGGAAGCTATTGCTGGCATAATCCTTACACTAGCAGTGAATGCAATTTGCCAGAAAAATATTTCTCATAACCCTTTTGAGACAATGATCAGCAGCTCTTATATGCCAGTTCTGACATACCTTTACTGAAAGATGAGTAAAACTAACGTGTTTTATGCAACTTTCTCACATAAAATAACTAATTTCTAAAAATCAATCTTCTGATTAGAGTGTACCATAAAAATAATAATGAAAAACTAAAATAGGTTTACCTCTGAAGTGATAAGGAAAAGAAATACTTCCTTTAAATTATATTCCTGCAAAACAGATTTCACTGTATTTTTTCAGTAAAGAGAAAATTAAGTAAATATACAAGCAAACAAATCAAAAACTGAAATGTCTCTGAGATGTTGTCCCAGTGGTATCTGATAGAAAGAAAGCTTGAGGTTGGCAAACAGAAAAATTGCATAAGAAACATCTGCTAAGTTTCATTGTTAAGTCTACTATTGCACAGGTGATATTTTTCTTATGTTGTGTTTCAGAAATATTTTTTAAAGCAACTGACAGAGAAGTTTCCTGCCACAAGAAGGGAAGGAAACCTTTTCAAAGCTGCCACTGTCTGCCATAAAAATTATTAAGTATAGGATTTAGCTTTCAGTCATAACCATAAGAAATTTAATCCACTGCAGACTGCAAAGGACATTTGTAAATATATCCAGGAGAATAGCATCATCCTCCAGTTACCAATAATGGATTTAGACCATCAATAAATTCTGAAAGAAAAATTCTGTACTGTGCTGATTTGGCACAGCACATTACAGCAAAGTGAGAAAAATTTAATATATATATATAATATCTAATGTATACATATATACAGACACAGGAACATACAAGCATGGACACAAACTGAGCAACACTCATGGCTAAAACTATGGAGAATATTTGAGAAGAACCTGTTTCACTACTGCATGTCTCCCATCTTGTGCCCCATGACCCTCGTGTTAGAGAGGAATTGTACAGAAGTCTGACAGCTCTATAGATGTCCAAAGTGCTTAAATCCCAACACCTTTGTTACAGGTTTGGAGATAATGTTTGGACAATCAGGACGAGTAAATGATTCAGAAATAGGGAAGAAGAAAATGGAGATCAGGGCATCTCATGCAGAAATGTGTTCCTTATTTCACTTTTAAGTGTTTTCAAAATTCAGCAAGTCTATTAACTGAGCTGAATCTGACCTACATGCTGAGAACAATTCATGTTGTTTGCTGACCTGCACAGGGGAGCTGTCCTGACGTGAAACATTGTGCATCACAAGGTACCGAGGAAGGGTGTCTTCTTTCTCTGCCAAAAAGATAAACTAAATTTTGGTAATTTGAACATAAAATGTTAGTTAAGGAATTAAAAACATCTCTATTCTGCTTTGCTTCTCTTTTTTTCTTTTTGAGGGTAGGGTCATTGAAGAATTAGTCTTTGTTAGTCACCATATAGAGTAACTTTCAATTCTGTGTTTAATTCCTAGAAAAGGTATTTCTTATAAACTAGAATATAAATATTGATTTTATTTTTTACTTCTGTCATTATTTTCTTCTTTTTAAAAAAGCCAACATGAAAATAAAGTCCATGCATAAAAATCATAGTGTTCCAAGCACTGTCCATGTCACAGTTCAGGTAAGAATTATTTTCTTCTCAGAAAAATTACATCACTTCATAAAGGCCAGCAGATTCCTGAACAACAGCAAAACCAGTGTTATTAGAAAGTGATTTCTTTAAACTAGAGGGCAATCAGGAGCTAATATTCAAGAGTTTTCCCTTAGGGTACAAACTTTAGTTACATTTTAGTAGGAGAGCAAGCTGTAGAAAACAGTTTAAAACATTGCTTTCCAAAACCTACAAACTTGAGTTCCAAGAAGCTAATTACTTAAAGCCTTGCTTCAGAAATTAAAGCTGAAATTAGCCCATGATCCTGCCATGTGCTCCATTACCCCATGACCAAACACTGCTCTGAGGTTCAAACCAGGCACAGTAAACCTGGTATAGAGCAATTGCTGTCTACAGGTCAGTGTATGCAATCTCTTTCACAGCCAAAAATTATTATTCCATAATGGTTTTTTTCTTCTTCAACTTACCTGTTCTTGGAGTGCTGCCATGCCCCCAGTGGGTTTTAATTGCCACAGGGCCTCTATAAGAGATTCTGAGCATCCCCTAATAGCTCAATAAAGTAAGGGTTTCCAGACTTTAAAAGTAGCAGGGGTGAAAGTATGACCAAAAATAAAATCATGATTCAAGCATTCCCAGTGTCACAACCTGAGGAAAGTAGTACTGTGAATGTCACAAAAAAACAACTTTTATTATAACAGTGAGCATACAGAATTATGCTCTCTCTATATAATTATATCAGGAACTCTAAAATGCCTGAGATACTCAAATAAAGGTTTTCATACACTCAATGCCAAAACTGAATAATGAAAAAATAAATGAAAACTGCATTTTTTCAACTACTGGAATATAAAAAGAATATTTGCTTTCATAGTCTGACATTAATGCTTGAAAAGTTTAAGTGGAAGCAATGAAAATATGCCAAGAAAAATAAAAAGAATGAAAAGGAAAATGCCAAAAAAAAAAAAACAAACCTGTTTGCCTTTTAATAAATGAAGTAAGGTTTTTAATATGGGTAAAGCATTCCCTCCACAAATTTATGAGCCAAATATCCAAGGAAACTATGTAAGAGAAGGAAAAAGAGAACAGTTCCTTAATGAAGAAAACAGTTCCTTAATGACTTATTATTTCGTTAACATGCGTCAACAATTTGTAAAACATAAGAATTTTCTTGAGACTCCAAATGTGATATCATCAGTAAATTGCTATATGCTTATAGTGTTTCTTTCTCAGTGACCTGAAAGATCTTGCTTTATTTTTTGTCTCTCTATTTCTTTCTTCATACATCATATTTGGTTATCGTACTGAAAAAGGAGAGCAGAAAACACAAGACTTCCTGTTTTCTTTTATAAATGTTTTCCTTTCAGAAATGTTTCTAAGGGTTGGTCCTACAGGTTTCTGTCCCAAAGCTTTACAAGACTAGGTAGGCATTGCAAGAGGAACTTAATGAAGGTTTTTTTTATTTTTCAGCTCAGGCCTGTTAATTTTAAGCCACAGCCTCTGACCTGCTTGCTTTGCAATGTGTGGACGCCACAATCATCAAAGCAGTTTCAGCAATAGCTTCATGAGTTTCCAGACCTAATTTCTTCATGTGGAGGAAATGGTATGTTTTCTTTAAGCAACTGCTATTTTCTGCTATGGTTAGTTTTATTTGTGCAGTGATTAGAAATGCCACTCCATCTTCCTAATCAAAGGATGGGATGTTTGTTTTCAGTTCCAATGCTTATTAATGACGGCCAAAATTGTGGCAGTCAATTACCTAGATTTAGGGCTTTGCCCATCACTAATATTTTAGTCTTGCTGAGATAGAAACTAACAAAAAAAAAATCAATTAAAATCTTAATGGAAAGGAAGTAAGAAAGACAGTGCCTCTGAAGAAAAGAGGTCTACTCCAAGCTTGCTTCTCTCAGCTGCTGCTTCTTCAGGCCAAGAGCTAACATGACAGTGGACTTCACAGATCAAAGGTGCTGGCTAGGCAGGGAGGAGGGATGAGCTGACACTAGAAGTGGCCAGAGAGGAGCTCTGGGCACTCAGGTGGTGTAGCACGTAGCAGGTTTCCCTACCAGTCTGGGGCAGAGCCAGACCTACAGGCAGGTCAAGCTAAGATATGGCTCTTTGCTGTTTAGGCCATTTCTTTGGGTATATCTTTGGCAAATGAACACAACTTTGTTTTGGAGAAGCTGTTTTCTGAGTCACTTTAATTAACTGCTGTCACAACAGAGATAAAGGGTGTGTATGTGCCAAATCCAGTTGGGCCTGTTGAGTTAACCCTGCTGCTAAGCAGGAAAGTTGAAGCCTTGAGATGTAATCTGAAATTGGGAGCATGTATGATTCCCCCAAGAGAGACAAGATAGCCTGGATCATCTGTCTCCCAAAGGCTGCCTTAATGGGAGACAAAAATAGGTCACCTTTCTGGATGACCACAACTGCTGTCAGGAAAGGAGAAGGAGCCTCTCTTTAGGCAAGAGAAGAGAAAAAGTTTCCTCTTCTTAAAAGGTGGAAAGTTGAAGAGAAGACTATGTCTTCTTCTACGAGCTAGAAAGGAAGGTATGAAGAGGTGTTTCTATTCATCTGTCAATTGGTTATTAAAATGACAATCCGTTGTGATTACATCATGGATTATTGTCCTAGGAAAGTAGCTTTTACAGGTGTCAGCAACACAGGGCGTGTGAAAAAGAATCAGCATGGTGCAAACCAGCACACTATGCAATGGGCAGGGACAGGTGACACAAGAAGGCAGAAAGCCTCTGTCTACTCCACTGATGACACCTTGTAGAATTTTCTGGGTTTGCCTTGAAATAAAATAAAATTAAACTAAATTAAATTACATTAAATCAGATTTTTAAAAGTTTTGCAAAGATGGAGTCAAGACTAACTACTTCAGAGAACTGACCACAGTTCTATGTACTTCCACAGGTATAAGTAAAGTTATTTCTCTCTTTGTCTTTTCCCGATATGTTCCTCTGTCCCATTAGTGACATGTACTTGGGTTTTCCCAGGACCTGAGGACTCTGTGTGGGATGGTTGGACCATCACAGCCATTAGAAATATATGAAGGTTATTTCTACCAAGTAATGGTACAAGAAGTGCCAAGACCTTTGCCACCTCCATGGAGATCAGTGACATGTAAGAATGCTTTATGTGTCATCAGGGAGGTTGATGTCCTCCCTCAATGTTTTCATTTACAGAAAGGAGGCTGCTGGTTTTCAGCCAGCTCTGTGCCTTCTAAATTCTGTGAGGGCCTCTCTACTCAATCCCATAGAAAAGTTAGTCCCCTCATCTGGGACAGCAAACTGCGTGAGGCTTTTCCATCCTGTAGGCAAAGACGAATTTTGCAACCCTAAGTGGGAGGGACCAAAGCTACTTCTATGGAGGGAGGTGTGGTGAAGGACAGAAAACATAGGGAAATTAGATGGAAATTAGGAAAAGACAAGTAGAGCACAAGCTCAGAAAGCCATGATCACTGCTCCTGTTGTCACAGAAGGTGTGGAGGCGGGGTCAACCCTTTTGACTTTACTGCTACGCCAGATCCCCTGATATTTTGCTGGGACAACAGAAGTGTCAGTCTGGTTTTAAGAGCTCTTTGCCACCCCATCAGTCTGCCATGGCAGCAGCCTGATTTGCCTTTGCCTCAAGCCAGTCTGATCCCCTTTTCCCTCAGCACCTGCCAGCATGTGTTCTTGCTACTGACATTTTTTTTGTTAAGAAAAATGTTGTTTTCCCTTAATAACTGGATGTCAAAAGCTGGGGCTTTTACAATAAGCTGATAGTACCACATTTACAACAAAGCCTAGAGGGCTGGCAGTTTCACTTAGACCATAGACTCAAACTTATGCAGATGGCTTCTAGCAGGCCCAACAAGTGATTTTCTTTGATATAGCTTTTGGGAAGGGTTAAAACTCTGTGTTTGCAAAATGACATTAATTATAAACTATTCAAGTTGCCAATTATCACTGAACTGCCATACGTAACTATGTCCAAACATCAGTCTCTTATTGTTCAAGCATATGCTTCTGCAAATTTGTGTTGTTTTGCTAATTGAGCTTTGTCTTTATTTGGCTTTATTTGGCTGAGCTCGCCGGTGACTGGAATGATTATTCTGGAGCTGTACAGAAGCCAAAATATGGAGGCTTGATTCCAGCTAGGAACTATAATTGATATTATTATCTACAATGCAAATAACTATAACTCAGTGTACTTCCTTTTCAGTAGGTTTTTCTTGGCAGGATGAGTTGACCCTTACTGTTGAATTATTCATTTTCTCCCCACTTAAAATATATAACCCATTTCTTTATTCCACTAACATGACAGAACTTAGCCAAATAAGGCCCAGTTTATGCACATTTTGAACCTGATTAAAACACCTCATTGGGACCGGCATAATATCAGAAAAATTGCTCTGTCAAATTTTGTACACTGATAGCAAACTACAAATTAACAAATCAGTTAATTATACAAAGATCACAAATTGGGTATGATTTGCCAGTGAGCCTAGTGTAACCTGGATGCAAACAAATTGTAAGCAAAGTAAGGACAAGTAATAAATCTACCTGTTCAGTATAAACAAACCTGAGGTGACGAGACTACAAATGAGGCAGAAAAGAGGAACGCACACGGGTGACAGGCGGAGTGGTTGCAGCAAGGTGATGTGCTCGCCCACGCGCTCGCCGGAGCATTTGCCTCAGCAGCATTCCAACTACCGCTGGCAGAGCTCAGAAGCTGGGTTCCAAACTGCTCCTTCAGGGAGAGCTTCATTCCTCCAGAACAGAGACAGCATTGCCACTCCTGTAAGGAGATGGGCTCCCAGTCTTCAGGAAGGGAAATGTTCTTTAAAAAAATGACAGTTGACAGGGCTACAAAGCTTTCTTCTCTGAGTGACACTGGCTTCATCAAAACTGGTAAAATTTGCTGAAAACTAAGCAGGTTTCATATTAATTGCCATTTTCTCCTCAGGTAGTGTCATAGGACAATAGGTGGTCTCTCCACAGAGTAGGAGGTGACCCCAATACAGCTTCACATATGCCTATAAAAAGGAATTTCTGCTTCCATGGGCTCAGTTTTATCTGTAGGAATCTCTCTGAATGTAGGGCACTTGCCTGCTATTTTATTTCCAGTGAAAGACAAACTTTCACAATTTTCTTGGATTGTTTATTGTTGTCTATAGGTAAAACTTTACAAAAGGAACGCCTTGTAAAACCATGGCTCAGGCCTGTTACTTTGGCTAAGTAGAAAAGGTCAATGGGAAAGAGGCTCAGCTGAATTAGGGGTAGAAAAACAAGTTATGTAACCATCACGTGTTCACATTGTGGTGTGTGGTGGTTGGTTGAATTATGTTTGCTGTGTTTTAAAACTATGTAACTGATAATGGGCTAACTACTCAAAAAGGCCTGTTTTTTGCAATAAAGTGGCTCTCCTTTGCACCTGCCTGGGGACTGTCTGTCACTACAGACCCTCTTCCACAGCTTATAGACAGTCTGGGGAAGGAGAAGAAGGATTTCTGTTCCACTACATGAGAGATATTTTGCTGTGCCTTTTTGTTTCCAGTTGCTAAATTGTAAAGTTAAAACACATTTGGATTATAGTACATGCTACATTACATTTCATAACTAGCAGCTAAAATGTACCTCTAACTCTTTACAGGAAAGCCAGCATTCTTCTAGTCACAGGATGTTACATGATTGAAAATTATTGGACCACCGCAATGAAAGTAGGAAACATTCAAGGGGACGGTGTCAGGCAGTACTATAACTGAAAGAACACATGAAAAGCACTTCAGTGAACGTCCTTCCCATCACAGCAGAGGTTGAAGGGACATTTGGCAGAATATCCTTGGTCCTCTCCAAACTGCAAGTTCCTAACATTCCAGAGAGGCAAATCACCATGCTCCTGTCTCACAGATTGTCACTCCAGCTTCTCATACTCCAGAGTGCCCAGGGCACCGAATGTCACCATTGCCCTTTCTTCAGAATCTCCCAGTATTTCCTAAGCTGAATATCCAACTTTGTACTCCTTTTCTTCCAATGTTCCTCCCATATACAACGTCACCATCTCCAAAACTCTTCCATCTCAAACCCATCCAGGCCTAAGCTCACTCACCCTGTATACCCTATTTCATTCTCCTTGCTGGCCTAATGCACTCCCACTTTTCAGCTTCCCAAACCCTGCTTCAGATGTGTTTTTTCCCTAACCTACTGTCCTCAATTCTGCCTCAAAATCCCTCCAATCCCTTTTACTCTCACAGCTTTGGGTGTTCCTATTTCTCTCAATTTCCAGGTCCTTCTGTTGTGTTGTAGGGCTTCCAGTTGGAGGTTCTACATTTGTGGTATGTGAGTGAGGTGCTCATCTTCAACTTGTCGTATTACCCCTAGCCATTGGCACTTCCTTCTATCTCCTATTTATCTGAGAACAGCCTGGTGTTCCCAAACTTGCTTTGTCTGGGTAAGGTTGTCAATAAATAATAAATAAATAGCACTCAGGGACTAAAATATTAACTGTTTATCCCAATGGGACATAAAGGATAGAAAAGAATGATCTGTCTAAAAAAAAATTACTACATGTTAGCCAGAGGAATGTGTATAGGGTGGCTTGTTTCATCACGAAGTCTGCCTGATGAAGCAAAGTAGGGCCCCTGAGGTAGATGCCTCAGGGAAAGAAAACAGTTGAGGAAAATAGCTCCTGGTTATAAACTCGTGTGTACTGTTTCTAGTATGTTGGCAACTCAGAAGTTACACTCAGATTTGTCTAAGCAGTGCCAGCTCTGAAAGAAGAAGTGTCCAGGCAAGGGTTTGCTTCTGCATTTCTTTTCTTGTTATGCTACAATATCCTTGCCCATGAAAGACTTCCCCTGTGGTGGTCAACACAAAATAAATGCAAGGCAAGAAAATGAAAGGCTCTGGGGACTTTCCTCCTTCTGCCTTTCAAGTCATAAGTCTGTCCCTTCCTTGAGCCCTTTTGCTTTTAGAGGAGATCCCGAAGAATTAACGCTCAAGTCACCCTTTTGGTGGCTGAACTTCGGGCTTCCATTTGCAAGTTTCCTTCTTTTCTTGGCCAGAACAGCTTTCCTCGGTCCTTTGTCTTCACCCACTGATCTGCCCTGCCAAGGGCTGGACATTTGTGGGCAATGAAAATTGAGGACCCTGACAACAGCATGCCTACAATGTCTTCACAGAGGTTTGCTAAGACAAAGATGTTGCTGACATTACTGAGCTGGTGGCAAAACTTTTTTGTCTTTTGTTAAGACAAAAAATTGCACACCTGTTAGGTTTGAAGTCTTATTGGATCATTAAGCCCCGCTATTGGACTATCTAATGCTATGTATCAGAATATATTTCTCCTGCAAACACATCTCTGGATTTCTTCCTCTGTGGCAGTGCGAGTGCTGATCAGGCCTGCAGCAGTACTAGAAAGTAATAGGTGAGAATTTCAGCAGTTTGCAGGCTAAGATCAAGATTCAGAAGGTCTCCCTGGGATGCATCAAGAAAGTGAATAAATGTTCAATTTCCATGTCTAAATTCTGCCACATGAAATTCCATAGCTCTCTCACACATCCAGTGACATTCCTGTCAATCTTTAGCTAATAAAGATTTTAATCTTCTGTAATCATTTCAGTGAGTAATGAGATGATTGTACAACTGAAAAATACCAAGGCTTTTGGAACTGGCTGAAAGATTTGAAGCAAATTTTTAAACTTTACTAGAGTCTGTTGGACCGGAAGAAATAGTGAAAAGACATAGCACGCTAGAGAAACCCAACACATTTATCCACTGGGAATGCTATGCTCCACCCCACTCTCATTTCATTTTACTCCTGAAGAAATCTTTTGAAAGTGGGAAAAAGGCTTTAGAAGTTTAGGGGTGGTTTGAGATACCACAAGGTAACAGACACTGTGACAGAACAGCACTTTTTAGCACAAGTGCCGTGCTTCCTTCATAATAATCTCACTCAGTCTGTGCTTGAATACTATTAGACCACAAAGATTTCATGCCCTGCAACCTGCATTAACTACCTATGAGAATATTTCATTCCATTTGTACATAGGTACTAAATAACAATGCACAAGGGAAGCACTTCAAGCAAATTGAAAAAACATTTTGGGGGGAGAACCGCCTAACCCACAGGAATGAGAGCCAAGAGTGAGAAACTTTTTCTCTTACAAGGTTTTCAGCTGCAAAGGCAGCAGCAGAGAACATTCTTCCTTTAGTAATCATTTTAGCTCTAGTGTTTCAACCTTGACCTCAGAAGAAAGGGCAATGAGAAAAAACGAAGCCAATCTATTTCTCCGTTGGTAAATGACTTACTCATTAATGTTATAGCAGAAATATCGGAGATTGTTTACAAGGATCCAGTACTACAGAGTTTAAAAAAAAAATCCCCAGATTCTGTTTTCAAAAAGGAGCACAGTTTTGTAGCATTTGGCCAACATTTTCCAGATTAGGTGCCTGGTGGTAAGCACTTAATACCAGGGGCCTGGTTTTCAGAGTTGTTGATTGTTACACAAATCTCACTGTGTCTGTAGTTTGCTGTGCCTCTTGCCATTCCTGGAAATCAGACTGCTTATCTCTATACATCAACACCGAATGTGTGTCTCTGACTCAAGGTACTTGAGTCTGAAGGGGTTTCTCTCATGACTCCACACCTGAAAAATCCAAAGGTGGGAACCAGGCATACCTGTTCATTCCCTGACCTTGCTAGTTTGCTTCCCAAGCTTATTGAAAATGTACCTGCAGTTCAGCGATCAGTGAATTGCAAGCAGGTATCACACACCTACCAAGGGCTCCAGCCATCCAAAACACATGCCACATGACTGCTTGTATATTCAGAGCAGCTTTGCTAAAGCCAATAGCAGTACAATGTAATTAGCAGTGGCAGATATTAGCTATCACTTTCAGATGTTTATAGCTCCTGAGCTCCTGAACCTCATCAACCATTTAAACAAGCACAGAAATGTTTCCTTTGCAGCTACTGTACCTAGAACTCCAGGCTTGTGGTGTATGCATGCAAATGTGATCTCCTGTACCTGCACAGACTATGTTTGTGCAACTGCTCACAATCTTAGTTTTCTTCATATTTTTCATATTTTTCCTTTATGACTGGGTCCCATTTTTCTTGAACATTCATAGCATATATTTATGGCATGTGACTCTGCATTTTTTCAGCCCCTTGACTCATCACATTTTGTTCACCCTAATACCAATAATCAGCATTACTTCAGTATTGTTTTCCTCCTCCCTCATAGCTCTTAACAGGCTAACTTAACTCAGTGGCTCAACAGAGCCGGTGTCTCCCAGAGAGCACAGCCAGGCCATGCAGTCAAATGGGTTTAGGGGAATCATTTTGCACAAATCCTGAAATTGACTTCAGCTAATAGTTCCATACTGAATAGATGATTAATACATGGCTTCTTGTCTCTCAAAACAAGCATAGCAATGCCTGTGGGCAGTATGATCTACCAGCACTTGCTCTCACTTCATCTTCATACAGAAAAGTAAGGCTTGGATGCTCAGAAACATCCATAGTAATACTCTTGGGACTTCATGCCACAGCAGATGTCACTAAATTAATATAAAATAAAATGGCAGAGTTAAAAAATACATAGGGTGTATTTCTCAGTCAAATGAATATTTCCTTAACTGAGCACTTAAGAAATGTAGACATAAGAAAGCCTTCATGAGACAGCTATCCCATAAAGTCTTTTTCTCCTCCTTGGGATTCCAATCTTTTTCAGCACTGAATACCTACAAGATGATGATATTAAGGCTCTTAACTGGTTAGAACTTGTGCAGAGTGCTCTGTCTTATTCATGTCAATGCAAGGGTCTTTTGTGAAGGAAGAGATCCGGTTGAGGGAAGTTCAGTACTATTACAGTGGCATAAGAGACTAGTTCAAAATAATAAACACTTAGAAAGGATAAAATGATGCAAGTACAAAGCACTCTGTAAACATCTTTTAATCCTCAGATGTTCCTGTGCCAGTTTCCCCTCCCTGCTTTATAAACCAGGCTGTCCAAGGCCACACAATAAGTCAAGAACTGAGCCAAAACTATCTTCTGAAGCTTGAATTCCAGTTTTGAAACCCAAATGTATCTCTCCTCTTTTACAGTTCACCTCTCTTTCCACACTGTGAAAAAGTGTGAAACCTTTACTAAAGGTTAATATAAAAAGAAAGGCTATTGAAGCCTTTTGAACCCCGTGCCCAGCAAATCCAGTTCTTGGGCTGCCAAGGACCTTTGCAGAACTCGGTGCTTTACAGTTTTGCAGTCTCCATAGTTCAAAGTAATTTTAACCCCAGCAGACATCAGATATTAATTTGTTTTTCCATACCTAAATGGCGTCTGGATTCACACAAATTCTGTCCCCTTAGCAAAATTTTGTTTGGTGACTTGCAGGGGGACGAGCAACCCTAGGAAGAACAGACTCCCAAGAACACAAGTAAGCAGTAATAAACTAATAAAGCTGCCAGAAGGGCAACTACAGCACTTCCCAGGCTGGAGACATGTCTAGGTTCACAGTCATGCTGTTATCTTCAAAGACAAATTGTTTCTATTCCTTCATCATAGCAACAGCTTCCTTTCCTCCCAGTTCAGCAATGACATCTTGCATCCTCCCTATCCGTAAAACACATCCCTGCCTCTAGCATTGTGCTGATGAAGAATTCTGCTTTCCTGATTGATTGCCAGCCAAGACTGCTCAGATGCAAGTGAGGGTGATTCAAGCTTTTGGATAAACAGTCTTAAGTTTCTGCATACCTGAATCTGAGCCAGATTCCTGCAGTAGCATTGCTCACTAGAGCTAGCTACCATCTCCAGATCCCAAACAGCATTTGAACTCTCTCTTGAAAGGATGTCAGTGTTGAGACATATCATTAGTACAAATCCAGATCAATCTCCAGCTTTGAGTCTTCAGTAACTTATAAGGCTGCACACTTCTTTTCTGTATTTTTAATACAGACTTTTCTTTAACATTTGTCTACTTCATGTATCAATGGCACATTTTAATAAGTGAAAAGCATTAATGTGCTGCCTTTTGATGAAGCAGCTGGTATATCTAGCTTCAGTTTAGCCTGACTCCTATCAAAGACTCTTTTAATTCTAACCACAGATGCACAGAAATAAAGAGGATGATTTTTTTGTTATGCTTGGAGGGGATCACAAGCTCTATCAGGTCCCTAGCATATTTGTTGCATTTTCTTTCTCCACTGTTCTTTCATCTTTCTTCCCAAATCTTGATCTAAAGTACACTTACTGCACATCTCAGCTAGACAAGGCAAAATCTGTCTGCACTCCTTCCATGGTCCCAAGCTAGAAAAAAGCTTTTCTAAAAAACATATGCCTATCCCATAGGCATTAGTAGGACATGTTTTCTAGAGGAAACTTTCTTGCAGAGCAGAGAATCCACCATGCTTGGTGTGATCATTTTTGCATGAGCACAACACAAGGAAACCATGTAGTCTTTCATTCCCTTGTACTTGGCACAGTTGAGGCCACATCTCAAAGCCCGTGTTCAGTTTTGGGCCCAAAAGAAAGACATTGAGGCACTGGACCATGTTCAGAGAAGAGAAAGGAAGTTAGTGGATGGTCTGGAGCACAAGGCCTTTGAGGAGCAGCTGAGGGAGCTGGAGTTGTTTAGCCTGGAGAAAAGGAGGCTCAGGAGAGACCTTATCACTTTCTACAGTACCTGAAAGGAAGCTGTAGCCAGGTTGGAGTTGATCGCTTCTCCCAGTTAACAAGTGACCAGACCAGAGGAAATGGCCTCAAGCTGTGCCAGGGAAGGTTTAGATTGGATATGAGGAAAAATTTCTGACTGAAAGGGTGATCAGGCATTGGAAGAGGTTGCCCAGGGAGTGCTCAAAGGCATGTGAATGTGACACTTTGGGAAATGGTGAACAAGGTGGTGCTAGGTTAATGGCTGGACTCAGTGGTCTTAGAGGCCTCATCCAACTGTAATTATTCTATGATTTTATGTATGTAGCAAATACAGGGCACTGGAAGTGGGAACTCAGTCAGAGCTGGGCTTGTCCAGAGCTTTCTGAAAGACCCGTGAAAGGCAATGCAAGACCGGGCCAAGTACGCTGTGCAAACACTCTTTCTTTGTGTTTCAAAGGAGGCTATTCAGAGCTGGGAGATTCAAATGCCACCATAGCTGGTTGTCAAAAGTCAGGAAAATGAAGACTTGGTGTTATCATCAGAGGTGTTGCATCTTCCGCTGTTCTCCTGAAGATTTTGTAACCTCACTTTAAAAATTCATCACCTTTGTGGCACTGTACCGTGACACTTGACTGAATGGCATCTGTGAGTCTCTTCAAGGGCCCACAGATTGTGAGGGTTTTCGGAAATTCTTAGTGATTCTTTTCCCCCACTTCCCTTTGCCTGGGAGTAAAGTACTTGATTATCAGTAACTGGAGAATACATTATCTGAAGAAGGAAAGTGAGGCTTTGAACGACAGGGGTGTGATCCACCCTACAGAAGAACAAACTGGACTTAGACAAGCTTATCTATCTCACATGGAAAACATATGCACATACATCACTGCAGAACCTTTACCAGCTCATGGAGCTAAAGCAAAAGCAAGTCTTTTGGAAGGCATGAGATTTACATAGTTGGGTTTATTTTAAAATGTATTTATTCTCAAATGATGTTTTTATTATGTATTGGAGATAATTTAGTTCAAATTTAAAAACTCAAGAGTGCCATGAGACAGGAGTCACGTCCAGTGTTAATGCTGAAAGATCACTGGCAAGCACAAGCCCATTTAATAAAAAAAATGGAAACTTCACGGAGTTCAAGATATCTTCTTATCTTTTGCTGTTGAATGACCGACAAAAGGAAGGGAAGTGACTCACTATCACTGAAACTAAATGGAAGATTCATACTTTGCTCAGTTATGAGTTTAGCTATAAAATATTCAGGAAAAGTTGTTTCCTGACAAAGAAATTGGCCTCTTGTGTTCATAATGTCCTAGCAATCCTAACAGGTAGCACCTGCATGCAGAAGAAGAAATTGAGATCCACTGCTGAAAGATTAATTTGTTGCTATCAATCCATTGAAGAAGATTGTTCAAAATTATAGTTCTGAAAGTGACAGAAAATTTCATAAAATCTCAAAAGCTTTGGTGCCTGGGCTGTGCAAAGTATAATTTTTCAAAAAGGTCATATCTAAACTTTCTAAAACACAGAAATATAGAATATTTTCTCAGATGACCTTGAGGACTTAAAAAATGACACCAGGGACTCTTCAGTATTTCTTGCAGCAGGTGGATCTCGGGCTATGTCAAAATAATTCAAACTCTTCTTGAGATAATACAGGAATACAATTGAAATAAAATGTAGAAGTTAACATAACATTTTACTTGCTTAAAAGGCCAGTTTTGCATTGAAGTCAGCAGAAATGCAAGATGTCGTAAGCCTTTCCCGCAGAACAGCACAAGCACTCGAGCTGTTTGAAAGGCACTGGTAGCCAAAACAAGCGTGAGAGACAGAGTTGACAGAGTGCCCCAAGCACTCAGGTGTTCAGGGGGCCCCTCCTGCCCTAGAGAAACCATGTCACTCTTCTACCAGCCCAGCTGAAGGCCGTGCTGGGCCCATGCATCAAACACCTCCCATCGCTTGTTGTGGAAGCAGGATTCAGCACAATTCCCCACAGAATTTTAAAGAGGTAGAAAGTGATTAATGCTAGAAAGTGATTAATCTTAGCATAAGCTCCTGACGTACTCAGACACCAGCTGGATGCAGCCATCTGCATGGAGGCTGGCAGCAGCTGTTCCCACAGCCTGGCAGAGCACAGGGAGGAGCTGGTGCAAATGGGGACTTTATGCTGCAGGGCTCCTTTCCCTTGCTATTTCTCCGGGGGAGAAAGAAAGTTATTGTACTTTGGACGGGAAGGAGGTATGCTAAGCTGCTATGAGCAGTTAAGAGAAAAAACAAACCCAAACAAAAAAAAACAAAACAAAAAAAAAAAAAAAACACCCCAGGAGTACTTTACAAAGCAATTTGAGCTATAACAGAGAAAGGAATGAATTAGATCCCATGAGTAACTTCTGTAAAGATTTCTCACATCCATCTTCCAAAGAACTCAGATTACTGACCATGAGAGCTGGAGGATTTTTGTTGTTGTCCTTCTTCTGTCAAATTTATTCTTGAAGTCACCTTCCTGAAAATTACATATATCAGGATGCAATAGGAACTCCGTATACCTCTCTGGGATCTCAATTGTTGTCCTCTCTTTCTGAGGAAATTGCAATATATGATTTTTCTTTTGGTTTCAAAGTGGATTAATTTAAATGAATCATTGAACAAAGAGTCTCATAGCCTGAACATTATATCCACTTGAGTACCTCAACAAGTTCCATGGACTTTGTGTTAAGTGGTATATTTATTTAATATGAATGAGAGTGAGTTTTATTCCTTGTCTACAATAAGAGCCATTCCTTAGTAGTGGGTGAAAAACCTCACACTCTTGTCATGTTCTTTGCCCTCGCACACTTAACTAACACAGTGACATAACCATGTAAATAAGTTACATTTTCAAGTACATGGTATAAACATTCCAATAAGAACAGGCTAATAAGTTCCAAATCAACTTCACCCTTTTTTTGAGG
Source organism: Nicator chloris (assembly GCA_013400495.1). NCBI lineage: Eukaryota > Metazoa > Chordata > Aves > Passeriformes > Pycnonotidae > Nicator > Nicator chloris. Next base: position 98,037 of record WAAE01026346.1, read on the forward strand.
TTTTATAAAACCTTCTTGTGTTTTAGAGATTTAAAACAAAAAAACAGGTCATCTTCTCCATCATCTTCCTCTCTGCAGATAAAGGGGTCTGGTGCAGACTTGCAATGCGTGCATGTTTGCTCTATGTATTGTAGAAATTCCTCACTTTCCTCTCAAGGAAGGTGTTGGAGGCCTGGCACAAGCACCCAGAGCACCTCTCCACACAGAAGGTGCCAAAGTCTTGTCCAGAATAGCCTTGGCTGATGGGTAAAGGCATGGCCTACACTCCATAGGAGAGTTTGAACTAGGGAATATCAGAGATCCCTTCAGATTCTTTAAGATTGGGTGGTTTTTATTCAATATTAATTTTGGCTTTCTCTCAGGCATGTCCTTTACAGCTCTGACCAGTGCCCATCACAATGAGCCTCATGCAACAATAATGTTCAGAGATGGGGGGGAAACTCATTCTTGCAGTTTAAAGACAGAAAGGTAAGACATTAAGTGAACTCTTCTAACTTCTGCTTTTGAAGTGGATTTGTTTCCCCAAAGGAGAAGAAAAATCTGGAAGTAAGACATAGCCAAATTCTTCCTAGCCTCCTTCTGCCCTAACTTCCCAAGTAACTTTCTGAGAAGAAAAATGGCGAAATGCTTTCTTACTTGGCAAGTTCTTATCATTTTCTCTAAACAGTACATGTACCCATAGTGCCTCTTTCTCCTTTCAGCTGGAGATCTCAAATATTCTACATTATTATGTGACACAAACTAAGGCAGCACATTGTGATTCTAACAAATGACCAGGAGTACTCATCTTCAAATGTTTCTTTGTCCTTGCTCAGAAGAGATGTAGCTGAGCAGACCCCACACGGCAAATACCCCCAAGCACTGCAAGGAGACTCTGCTTTCAAACAAGAGGAATCAGCTGTTTTGAACAGTACTTACATTTTTTTATTCTCCTCAATGGTATTTTTTAAAAATCAAGCTATTTTCAGAAAAGCTTCTTTTACTTTCTTTGACTGTCAATAAAATTCTTCACATGAGCAAGCTGTCTTGTAAAGACAATGTTTTTCAACTGGATTAACCCAAATTAAGCATTTAATTCACAGAGAGACATTGAAGGAAATGACCCTGTTTTCTGAAGAACTCTCAGGGACTTGACCTATACAGCATAAAAGAAATTAATGAACTAGAGCTTTTTATTTAAGTGCCTCAGTTTGAGAATTTGAGCACTTGAGTTTAGGCTTGTATTTTTCCTTAAATTAAAAGAAATCTGAAGTGTGAAGAGATGATGCACCCTGGCTAATGTAAAGCTGTCCAAATCAATTTGTCCTGCTGTACCAAAATAAAAGACATTTTAGCAATCTCGTGGTTTCTCTTTGTTAAAAGCTGTCTACTGTTAGATCTAAAATACCAATATTAATCCACAAAGCCCTTTGCTTTTAAAAAATACCACAAATCATTATCCTGTGTTAGTACAAGCCAAATTTTGCTGCCCCTAGTAGAAGTTCTGGGTTTAGAACAAAGCTGCTTTCCTCATGAACACGGTGTTCTGCTGACCTGGTGGGGAGCTGCAGTGGTTAGAAGCAGCAAGCCCTGTGAGTGCTCTGGCCACTGCATTTTCTCACCACTTGGCAGTCAGGTAACTTAAACCCCCTGGTTTAGTCCTCATTTTTGCAGAGGAACCCTAACTTTGGATTCATCTGTCAGAAAGAAACTTCACTGACTGCAATGCAACTCTGAAAAGGGGAATTTCACTCACCTCCAACAATTAGACTGAGCTCTCTGCTAAGATCAAAGGTGTCTGGTTTATGAAAAGCTGTTTCCTTGAGGAGTACTGTTCATTTTGGCCAAATAGCATTCAAAAGTCTTGGAAGTACTTGAAAGGGACAGTAGCCTAGTTCAGTAAAGCACCTCAGCACAGCGCTGGGAGCCGCAGTATATTTGGGAAGTCCAAGCCACAATGCACACCCCACCACCTGACCAGGGTCTGCAGGCTGGTGGCAGAGCAGGCAGGGGAGATTTACACAGTCACACAGCTGCTCCCATTCACACCCCAAGAAGCCAGCTCAGAGCCTTACTCAGAAATGGTTTAAGGTTCAGCTCCAGCCCCTTCCAACATGCTCATCGGCAGGTGACCTCTTGATGAATCTCAGTGGGAGGCAGCCCTCAGGAAAGGGCAGAGCAGAGAGCAAGAGGCAGCAGGTGTCTGAGAAAGCTTCTCAACCCTTACCAGAGTCCATCAGCAATGACATTATTGGTGACATCACTGAAACACAGCTTGTGCCGAACATAAGGCTCTTAATTTCTGATCTGCATCAAAACAGGGGTCCTAAGGAACTAAGTGATAAGTATCAACATAAGCAACCAATTTAGTTTTTTTTGTTTTTTTTTTTTTGAGGAGATGTAAAGAAAACTTTGTGGTTTATGAATTTTAGAGATGGATGTAAATTCAAGCCTCACGTCGAAGGAACAGATCTCAATGAGAATATACTGTCTTGCCACACGATATTGCATTTAATAAACCCATATGTTCTACCATCTCTGGGTGTTGCTTCAGGCTGGGATCCGCCTTTGCAGCCAAGATAGTACTACTAACTCTTTTCTCTCTGGAAATTACTTTGTATTAAAAAGTTAAAATGCAAGAAGCAGAGAAATAAGAAAAAGCATAAGAAAGAGGAAAGAATAAATCGAATTCTCTTTTTCTGATATGAAGTCCTCCAGGATTTTTCTCACTGAAGAAAGGCAGGGAGATTAGTGGTAGAGAAGGCTGCTGAGAGCAATTTAATACAGACCAGTGTCACAGTATGTTGCTGTCCTCCTCATCCTCCTCCCTCTAGCCTGACTCAACAAGGGCAGCTGCTAATCCTTCCATTTTTAGCACAATGCAAACCTTTCTCTGTTCACTAATCCATCACCACATCAGCAGCATCAGCTGATGTGCAGCCCCTTTTGCCTGCAACTGCAAACCCCAGTAGTCTCTGCCAGCATGCCTCATCCTGTATACATCTCCTGCCCAAAATTCAGTGCCTTGAAAGGTTGGTGGGCAGAGCAAAACACCGCCCCTTGAGTGGTGCCTCAGGAGAACTCAGGCAGCCTGAGTTTTAGTTTGTTTTCTTTAAAAAGCAGTTCAGTCGAATAGAGCTCAGATTTACAGGACAAAGGGGGAGAAAAAGCCCTGCTAAACTGTCATTAATCTCACTGCAGTGGTGGAAAGAAATTCCATTTGTGTTCCTAGGGAGGGTCTTTGCTTTATGATCCAGCAAATGCTCGATGCTACGAGGCCGTTTGAACTTGTGCCAAATTCAATAGAGACCCACAGCAGTGGAAAACAACGTCATTTAATTCTACAGTTAACTAAACTCCTACTATAAATTGTAGGGGTATACCTTACAATTAAATCCACAGCTTTGGCACTTAGACTAGTTTGAATTTGAGTCCACCTAAACTTTTTATAAATAAATCCTAATTTTTTATAGTCAGTAACATGCAGAGAAAGAAGACCTGTAGGGTCCAGCAAAAATAGTTTTTCTTTGGTCTTCATTCATTTTAAGACCCTTTTGCACCATTTTGATGATATAGAGGGCTGGATACTGATATGGATCATGCAGGAAAGGACACCTTCATGAAACTGAAGAAGGTACACTTAAGCTGCACCCAACTGTATAATATAAAAAGGGCAGACCACCACTAGTTTAAAAAAAATGAATGAAACAAAGAACAAAGGAACAAAAATCTCAGAAATCCAAACAACTCTACAATACTCTGCACATGGTAAAAGGAGATTTATATACAAGGCCTCACATCCATTTGTTTGGCCCTGAGAAATTGTGGGACACATTGAATTAACTGTTATATAATGCATGGTATAAAACACAGCACATCATTCACTCATACACTTTAAAAACATTTGAATTTTGAAATCCGCTGTGATATCAATAACATGAGGCATTTAACCTTTACAAAGAATGAAATGTTCATCTAAAATTAAATTTATTTTTATTCAAATGTAATAACCTCTGTCCCACATCCAGAATATGGATTGTTCCTCCTTCACCCGTTATGTTTTCTCCCAAGGAGAACTGTCCAGGCAGAAAAGATCTCCTCTTGTGCTTGTAAACAGCTTGCTCAGAGGCAGCAGGACTAATGCACACATGCAAGGACGTGGGCTGTAGGCACATCCCTGCACACAACACCAGGTAGTTCAAAGCAATTGGAAGCTGCTTCTGCATCTTTGGCAACTCCCCAGAGAAAATGGTCTCAGAAGAGGGACATGGCCTTGGTACTGATGGGGAGGGTTACTCAGCTCCAGGGACAGCACGCTGCATATTCCTGCAAGCTGCTTGCTTGCACCATGGTGTGTACCAAAGGGCTTTTATTACTGCTAAAACCAAAACCAACCCAACCAGGAAAGTGTGCAAAAGTGTCTGAGAGTTGAATTATATCAGCTCTGAGGTGGCACACAGTAGCAGCAGTTAGCAACAAAACAATCATAGGAGGAAACTTAATAATGTAATTGGCTTCTGCATTAGGTCAGAGTTGCTACAAACCTCACCCATCTGTGAAGCAGTCAGATTTTCTGCTTGAGTTCAGCTTTATCCAGTAAGCCAAGGGAAAGAGGAGTACAGAGGATGTAGACATAAAAAATTCTGGCTCTTGGCTTTAGAAGAAACAGGAAACAAAATTACATTGTCTGAGGAACTTCCTACAGCATGATATTGCCAGGCAGTCAGATTCAGCTATCAGCAGTACAGAGCATTCCCTGATTCCCTTAGAACAAAAATACTCCCAGTACAATATCACCTTCACAGTTCAGCTTGCTGTGTTAAAAAGTGAAAAATAGGGAATAACTCCTTGAGAAAGTGCCAAAAAAGGTCATAACAATAGTGTAGAGAGAGATGTAGTACAGGTGTTTGGAAATGTGGCATTATATTTACGAGCATGGTACTGTCTACTGAGGATTTCATGCAGTAGAGGTTGCCCTGATACGCCCGGGTAGAAACTGTGTGCCTCAGGACCTTGCCTCCTTCTCACATCAGACTGCATGCATGACAGAAAATACCATGCTGTCGCCCAGCCTGCAGCACGAGGGAATTTCCCCAAGCAGGAGGAGGAGGAGGGAGACACTCATCAGATTTGTCCCCTGACTGCAGGGAGGGCTGTCCAGCACATGCACCCAGGCTCCAGCTCAGGAGCAGGCACGAGGCTCACAGGCTGAGAATCAGAAGAAAACCTGTTTGCTAAAGGTAATCTTCAGGTAACCTTGCACAGAGCCTGGCACCCATGGGCAGTAGGGACGGAGCTCCTCAGGGACCCTATGGGAGGACAGCCATCCCTGGCGCAGGAAAGTGATCTCTGTACTATATTTGTTATGCAGGGAAAGGGAAAGCAGCCCTGGACAGACACACTAAATACAAAATGGCTTTCTCAACCGTTCCTTTAAAAAAAGTTTCATTGTTCTTCTTTAAAGACACAGAGAAAAAAAAGCTTGAAAAGCTTTGCCCGCTGGTGTCCGGCACTCTGCATCTGAAAAGCCTCCTTCACTACTGGCAAATGCATAGTATGCCTCCACATATGGAGGCATTTCCCCAAAACCCAAAGGTGAGCAAAGTCTGCCTCTTCTAGCCAACAAGGAGATGAAGCATCCATGGGTTAATCAGCATTTTTTAAAGGAACCAGAAGTTTTTAACATAAGCTTCATTTGAAAAAGAAACAAAAGCAAGATTTAAACTGAAATTAAATTCAGTGACGCAAAAGGCTGAACCGTGATACAAAAACATAAACAACGTGATTCTTAATAAGACACTGATTCATGTTTCCTTTCTGGAAAAAAATCCTTTTAAAATCAGTACTGGTAGGAACATATAGTCTCAGTAAATAACATTTGTTACTTTTCTCTTTCCCCCACTCCCTTCCCACCCAGTTATATGCTTATAAAGAGAGAGTGATTACAGCATATTCAATGTCCAGACACTTGAGAAGATGTTGCAGTGAACACAGACCACCCACTAACTTCATCTGCCTTGTTTTTGTAGTCCTGAATTTTTTCAGATTTTCCACTGCCCTTGATAATGAAAAACATAAGTTTTTTTTCTTTTCTTTATTAGTCTTTATATACAAAGGGCAAAATGCAAGGGCAGGTCAAGGAGAATTTGTTAAATGTTAAAAAATCCAAGACATCTCTCCACAAACGTTGCCTTTCCTCTCAATTTGTGTGCCATCAGTCACAGCACCCTTTTTCCACTCACATTGCAGCTTCAAGATCCAAACCGGTTTCTCACTAAGTTTACTCTCACAAGCCTGCAAGACAATGACCACTGTAGCTTTTCTTTCTCACGTGAAGGTTACCTCTCTTGAAAGTAAACTACACAGGAAAAACAGAAGCTAAATTAGCCCAGAAACACAGAAATTTTAGTGTGATTCCATGGGTCAAAGCTGTTATAGAGCTTTCTTCCCAGGGTCCAAAATTCTCTAATAATAAATAATGGTAGTAATAAATATTTGCTTGCATAACATAGTTTGCGTGCTATCACACAGAGCTATGTTCTTGGAGGGGTCTGCAAATGGGAGCTTACTGCTGACAGGGGCAACAGAAAAAGAGACAGTTTAAACTACATTTCACTGCTGAAAGAGAAAAATCTAGATAGTTTGCTAGTTAATATATTGGCTTTGCTGTTCACTTCTAAAGGTCACCTTCCTCCTGCTGTGGAGCCTTCTGTCACATATCTGTCCAGTCTAACAATTTTTGCCAGACAGTTTTTGTCAGATTAGGTTAATTATTAACACAAATCACAAAAACAACCCCATCACAAAATCCTTTTATTTTACTTGCAAACTGGGTACATTACTGACAAAAGCTGAACAAGCTTAATCTGCCATAAACAGCGGTCATGTGTTACATTTACATAGCTTTTGTTAGCAGTGCTTCAGAAAAACACACATAAATAGGGATCACTTCATCCTTCACTAGACTTAATCAATTTGGAATTTTTAAATGGTATACAGCGATGGTTTGTAAAGCAAAGGACAGAGCACAATTTTAGTGAAATACAGAAAAATATTTTAAGCAGGTCAGGCATCAACACAAACTGAAATATATCCTGAATCACAGAACAAGTCCCTTATAAACAGGGCCATGTATGTTTTACTGACTGCAAATGGTCAAGGGCTTTGATTTTCTGCTTCACTGCAAAGGTTCAAACCCACACATCTCATTTTATCAGTAGATAAACATCTACCTCAGGGTAAAGCACAGTCCCATAGCTGAAACCTGACAGCCTGAATGCTAGATATCCAGACTTACTGAACTGTGTGGATATCTTTACATGATAATCCATCTATAAAAGATACTATGAATTTCCAGTTGCCTAATTTTCTTCCCTTGACTTACTACTGAATTGCCTACTGCAATTTTGAAGCTTTCTGTGGAAAAGGGTTGATTACTCATGGGGAAAGGCAAGCTAAACACCTGAGAAAAAAAAAATACCCCACCAGCACAGAGACTATATCCTCAGGGAAAATTTCAAAAGCAGGCATTCAGAATATTGCCTAATTGAGACCACTTGTAACAGCAATTATGTTTAAGAACCAGTGCCAGGGGAGCAATTTTTATTTCTGTACTAACACTGGGTTTGGGGGGCATTTTTTGAAGTTTGGGTGGTTTGAGAGTTTTGTTTGATTGATTTTTTTCCAATAAAAAGTTTTTCATTATTCTTCTTGAGGTATTTGCCAAAAGTTTAATGAAGACAGCATTTAAGAACGAAGACAGCTTCACCATTGTCAACAGGTCAGATAAAGATGACTCTGGTGGCAGGTTTCAGTGAGACACCAGCAGTCAGAACATGGTCTCAGGACACGCTTGCACACACTAAAGCTCACTCTGGTCACACAGGGCCTGGTCTTGAGGCAACAGGGGCTGCCTCAATTGTCTAATACAGTAAACACTAGGAAAACAGCTAGAAGATCCTTGAGGATAGACACCAAACTATAGTTTAACAAGACTAGAGAATGTTCTGGACTCCTGGCAAGAAGATACTGTCTCATTGTAGGTACCTGCTCACTTAACACCACTAACTCCAAGGCCTTGCTCAGCTACAGAACGCAGCTAATCAGAGTTTAAATTAGCAGAGTTTAAATTAGCTTTCCTATGTCTCCTGGGTAAACTCTGTCTGCACCCCTGCCAAAACACACTACTCTCCTCCCCTGCATTTCCAAACAATCCCTCGCCATAGGTATTTCCCCTGCAGCTTCTCACAGAGCTGGAAATTGCACAGCCACACCGAATGACGGGAGGCAGAGCAGAATGCACAGAAGTGCTGGCTCTATCCTGGCAACAGGAGATAGCTGTCAGCCCTGCCTCAGCACTTCTGCTCCTAGCTCCTCTCCCCCTTCATCCAAAAACTAGACCAAAAAGGAAGAAATATTTCCAGGATCCAGCTTCAGCTTCTGCCACCGCGGCCTGATGGGTGTCTGCCCAGGCAGCCCGTAATCACAGTCGTTATTCACGTTCATTCCGGGGACGTGCTGCGGTGCCCGCAGCGCTGCTCTTCCAGGGGGAGGGCAAACCAGAGCTGCGGTGGGAATTTAGCAGCTGCCCAGAGGACAGATAACAACAGGATGTCATTTATCCTCAGCAGCAGGGTTGGAGGTCTTGCCGAAGCAGTTAGAGGTCAAAATTAGTTACCAGGCAATGGCTGCTTAGTGGTTCGTGCGAAATTAGCCGTGACCTCAGCCGAAGGGGCTGCGGAGAAGTGTTCACGTGGCACCAGGACACTAATTAGCACTGCCGCTGGATGGCTCCATGCAGGGCACAGCCGGTCTGGATCACACGGTGGATTACCCCATCCCACTAATGACGCCAGTGTTAATGAAGTGAAAGTTTGCTCCCATGGAAAACTTAAGTAAGAAATTACTGCCTTATCTGATGCAAATACAAGAGGGAATGAAGGCTCTGCTCCCTCCATGAGCGTCAGCCAGTGCCTGATCAGAGAGAGAAGGCGGGAACTCCTTCCAGGACCCTTTACTCCCAATCACTCTTTAAATTAGTCCTTCCTCTTATGTGTTTTGATCCCCAAAAGGCACAGTTTTTGTCCTGAAGTATGGGAACAAGCAGATAACAAGCCATGTGTGGGATTAGTAGTGAGTGCATAGCAAAGGTGTAAGATTTGGTGCCACTGTCAAAACATCCGGACTGAGCTTCCTCAGTTGCTGACCACAGCGTGGCTGAGTGCAGATGAGAGCAAGGGTTGGGTCTCTTTTTCACCACATTAGAAGGACTTTCAAGAAAAGTTTATATTTTGACAATGCAATTCCCTTGAAAAAAAAGAGTTCTTGGATGTATGCAAACACATTATAAGTAAAAACACACCACTGCTTCGATTCTGCATTAAACTTCATCACAATCTCATTTTTAGACCTTCAAAATTTCAGATTTATTTAGAGAATTCAGAGAAATCAAATTCTCCACCCAGTCCCAATTATTTCAAAACATTGAAGCACAGGAGCACCCAAGGAGACACATTGTAGAAGCTTGTATTTTCTTATTTGATGGTGTGGGGAGAAGACAGAAAAGACAAACTCCTGAGAACATCCCAGCTTTGGAGAAAGTGGAGACCTAGAGTAGCTAGCCAAGAACCAAGAGCACCTGAAGTCCAAGTCTGGATTAGGGAGCAGGAGTGTTGGCTGTGGCTGTACCATGGGGTGCAGCAGAACTCCTGATGGTGAGGGGCAGGTAGTATGCTGACAAATTCTGGCCAGAAGACTGTACAGCCTGCTCTGGAGACCCATATCCATTTCATTTCAGTAGAAGCCTTTTCTTCAGACCTTGTTTATTTATTTATTTATTAAACTTTCTAAGATTTTACTTGGCAGAGAGAAAAAGGGACTTGGCAGAGAGAAAAACAACAATTCCCAGTAGGGTAACTTTATCCAGCCAGTAAAACTTGATATGAGTTCTTAATCTTAAAGACTTGTGTTGACATCACGAGCTGTGAAAGTGGAACCAATGATCAGGGGAGCTGAAGTTTGGATTACATGAAGTGCTCTCTTTTTGTTTTTCTTTCTAAGCTATTATTGTTTTTAGTGCAAAACTAAAGAATTAAAAGAATTTTAAGGCCGTGGGGGAGTTGCATCTTTAAATAACAACAGCAGTATGGGATGGCCTTGGATTTCAATTCAGTCCAAAAGCAAAGGCAGAATTAAGAAGGAAGTTGGCGGTACAGAGGTGCACTAAAAAAACTGCAAGGCTTATGTAAAAGTACCTGGCCAGATACAAGGGATGAGATCCTGCAGTGTTTAACACAGCCTAAGCAAAGACATTTTTTCTCCATGACTCCAGAGGAGCAAGGAATACACAAGATGGGGCCGAGTGGCACTGTTTGATAGCAGAAGTGCTCATACAATATGACACTACTGCCCATTGTGTCATCAGCTCCAGTAATGCAGCAGCCTGGGTGGTGACAACCTTCACCCTCCTGTAGGTTCTGGAGCGCCCAAGGCTCCCCAGCTCCAAGCAAGGAGGAAATGATCTGCAAGTCCTGCTGCCCCAGAGAGGAATGCAGTTTTGTGGCCATTGCCCTGGACTGCAGCTCTGGGGTTAAGCCACTGCCTAAATTACGGCTCTGGGACTCCAGGTACCTGGCTGAAGCAAGAGGCCCCCAAACCTGTTGACTTTTCAGATTTATTCTAGTAAGACCAACCTTTTGAAAAGCTGAGAAGCTGGCTGTGAACTGCAAGCAAGATGCGGAGCACTGGGAGTCCAATCCTGCTCTTACTAATGTCAAATAAGAGTTTTATTGTTGGCTGCAATGGGGTCAGGATGGCATCCCCAGAGCCATGCAGAGGAAACAAGATTAACAAGGCAAACTTTTCAAATCTAAATAAAGCATCAGATGTCAGACATTTCCAAGCAAAATTCCAAGCAAAAGTTACTGAAATCAAGGGTTTAAAGTGCTAGTTGCCAATTTTTAATGCAGCTCTTTCCAATAGCCCACTTGGACACATCAACTTAAAGTCAGGTTGTGGAAATCCAAATCCTTTTATACAGGTTGGGCCAAATTAGCACCTTAGCATTACCTGTTCTTTAAGAGGGTAGGTAAGACAATTTTAACAAGAGAGGGGAGGAAGGGGTGTAACTTAACAGCAGGAGTAGCTTCCCATATTTTTCACACTGTTTGCCACCAACCTTAAACACACAGAAGCTATGTCCTGAAAGTTCTTACAGCAAAAATATGATACCATAGCGTGAAACACACCTTCTGCTCATTTGCAGAAACAGATGTCTCCACTGCCTTGCCAGGCTTGACAGAGATACACAGAGCCTGGAAATCGGGAAAGAAAACTAAATACAAGAAAACTAAGCTCAGTTTTATAGTCCTGACTTCAGTTTGTTGACACGTAACTTAATGCCTCTCTTGAAAGAGCTCATCAAATATTTCAAAGAGAGCACAGGTTTCTTTCATTACCTTTACAGAATAAAACCCATACAATAAAAACCTATCAGAGTGGGAAAGGTCAAGCCTGTGCCATTAAAAGTTTAGACTCTGCTGAATGTTCCATTCTTGCTATGTTTACCACTTATGCAGTCAAATGAATGACCCCAGACAGCAGAGTAAGCAAAATTTAACCAAGAGGTAAAACAACTGTGTCTAATCACAGGTAACAGAAGACTTTTTTCTAACCACTCAAGTAAAACTCTAGGCAAAAGCCCATTATGGTTGTCCTTAGTGCTGGCAGGACAGAGAAACAAAAAAAGCAAACAGAACTCTCCAAAGCCAGTAACACCAACAGAGAAAATGTTTTTTCTGCTACAGAAGTGCCCAAACTCACTTTTTCCTCACTGTTGAGGCTGAAGACTGCTATTCATTCACCTTTTTACGCAATCGTATGGGGTCAAATGAGGGTAGCAAAGGCTGAAAAGCCAGAGCTAATGTTAGCACTGTATATTTTTATGACCTTTGGTGTGTTTACAGAATACAGAAGCCATTGTCTGGAATACTTTCTCTCCATGCTAAGGAGGATGGAGCTATTGAAGAGGATTATGAACAGTTCTCTGTGCTTGAATAGCAGAACCAGCATCTCCATAATGCTGAATTGCTTACCCCCAAACCAATTTAAGAGCACACAAGAAGTGTTAAATACACACCATCACGTGATGATGAATGGAAAGCAACATTACATTTACCAAAAAAAAAAAAAAAAAAAAANAAAAAAAAAAAAAAAAAAAAAAAAAAAGGCAACAAAATAATTCTTAGCCTTCTGCTTGAATTTTGACCATCATTTTAGAGCCCGCACAATTCTATCCTTTCATATTCTGGGCAACTCCTGGTAAATACAACATAAAACAACAGAAATAATAGTGCTTCTGCTGCAGCAACTCAGTTTTATACTTTTTCTTTCTTTCCCATACAGGAAATGTTCCTATAGAAAAGCCATTCCTATTCCTTGGCCATGGAGGTTCCTTATCACTTTCATCAGCCATATCCAATGCTAACTGGATGAGGAAATGTTGCTTTTACAAGCTCTTTGGACACAGGTGTTGTAACTGAATGCTCACCCTAGTGCAGTCTGTTTTGATGGAAAAGTATTCTCAGGTCATAGAAAGGCCCCAGAAACATGGAAAGGATAGATTTATACATGTTTATAGGGTCTATATTGTTCTAGCCATTTAAGAGATATATTGGTATACAGCTTAAGCAAACTTTCTTCTACATACAGCAATTCCAAGGCGCTTCAAAGACTGCCTTCCTTTCTGTCTTTGTTATTTGATCTGGAAACTTCTGAAAGCAGGGAAGGTCTTTCTGGTAGCTTGAGGATTTTTTGGCAGGATGTTTGCACAGCAGATTTACCACCTGGACTCCCACTAAACAAGACACTTGCAGACAGCAGCACTACATTATCACTGTTGCTGCTATGCAAAAAAAACCCATCTTTTTTTCCCCCATGCTGCAGTACTGTGGTCAAAACCATTGACCAGAGAGAAATAAAACACTTTTGGAACCCAGAAAGTCTCCTGACCATCAACTCAAACCCATCTTTCCATTAGAGGTTTTCCTGCCTTTTCAGCTTTTGTACAGCAAGCAGATAATACTGGCTTACGGGCCTCAAAGCTAGAAATAAACTAATAGAATAGAGCAACATACCAACCTTCATTGTATTAATTAGTAGAACAATCAAAACTTCGATAGAAAAAGGAACAAGAGCCAAATCCCATGCTGACTTATCTTGCAAGCAAACATCACTAATCAGACAGGTCCCTCTAACTTTAGAGTAGTTACTGCCTGCTGTGCATCCACAGCCTCTGGAGCAGGAGGTCTCAGACACAGACCCCTGTGGGGCTCCCCATGACTGGGCACCAGAGGCAGCCAGTGTGCCCAGCCTCCCATAGAACAACGAGAGGTTGTTTTGTGTCATCTTTCCTCTGGCACTCTCAGCTTCCAAAAAACACTGAAAAACCCAGTTTTCCAGAAAACCCTTCCATGATAAACCCTCTTCTATCCCTAGTTCCTCTCCGAATAGCCTCCCCAGTTCTATACAAATTACATGCATTTAAAAGTTTATTTGCCTGGTCAGAATCTGCTCAATGCACAAGCATTTGTGGACAGGAGTTCTTAGACTAAACAGAGCAGGATACAGGTGACCATGAACATGCTGTACTTTGTTCAAAGAAATTGTTACAGCTTTTGCTTCCTCTACCAAGGCACCATTTCACATGTTCTTAAAAAAAAAAAAAAAAAAGCCTCCCATCAAACCATGCTGCATCTCTTCTAATTTAGTCCCTTTAATAGAGGCTAAAAAGTATCCACTGCTGAGGGAAAAAACCCACGAGTAAGTTCTTGGCAGTCCATAGCACGCCAATTATCTGCAACCCCCTGACTTCTAGCTAAACCTCAGACTCTACAAAAGCCATAATTAATTCTGTGAATATCAGACCACTCTCAAAATTTTGGTATTCAAATAAGCAACTTCTCTTTGCATTGCTTCAGACCCTACAAGTACGAGAAAAACAAAACAAAACCGAAAAGCATCTTTCCAAAAATCCCCAAACACACTGGGGAGGAAAAGAACAGATACTAGGTTTGGAAAATTCTGGTTGGCACGGAGAATTTAAAGATATTTCCACAAACTTGAATGTTCCCAAGAGTCAGTTTTGTAACATGATCTCAGTGCCCTGAACAAGTCAGCTAGCTGGTTGGAGAGGAAAGAGGATGTGAACACCCTACAAATGCTGAGACACTCTCACAGGACATTCAGAGAGTGCTCAGAAAGGAGCTGTCACCCCAGCTCACATTGTTCATATACTTAACTTTTTCCAGCTCTTCTTCCAGGCAATTGGTCACTGCCTTCACACACATCACAAGTACACATCCCACATATCTCAGCAGCTACATGGGGCATAAGGAGACTGAGCTCTGTAACACTTCTCCAGAGTTGCCCCAGAGTTGCCCTACAGTTGACCTGGGCCGTGGTCATTAGTAGGCAGGAGAAGTTGAAACACCACCAAATATTCGTTAAGGGGTTGATCAGAGCTGGTACTTCAGTTAGAAGAGAGTTGTTTCTTCTCTCCTCCAAATGAGCTGTGCTTCTTGGTGGTGTTTAGAAGGAGCCTTCCTTGACCTGGGACTGGAGTTATTACTCTGGCTGCTCTCGGGCCAAGCTAGCCCGGAGCAGGGGGCTAGAACCTATTTAGGCTGTACTTGTAGCTCAACAAAGAGAACAGCTGCTCTGGGGAAGATTCTGGATGCAAAGGTCTGAGCACATAAACCACCAACCAGAGTGATTGATATTAATGCAAGAATACCACAACTCTCCACTGCTGGATCTTTGGCACAGACCACGAGCCAGCAGTTTTGCCATTCTGAGATCTATTTCCTACATGCACTGATTTTAGCAGCATTCTGGCTTGCCTGACCAGTGGTTGCATCACTTTTGGAAAAGGGTCTTTATTACAGGAGCAGAAGCAGACACAGAGGTCTGAGACCTAAAGAAAAGCCAGATTGACAAAATCAGTTCACATCTCATTGTTATTTGAACTCTAGTAAATACAGCCCTAAAAACAAGGGAAATCTGGATGAAATCCAGTAGATTCTTTGGCCTCAATCAGTGCTGTACTAGAAGTTGAGAAGGGAGAAAAGGCTTTAAACAATGCTTGCATCCTCTCCAACAAAGCTAGATGTCCTGGACATGCTTAACCATCTCAAAAATCTATTTTGAAAGAGGCATGAGAGGACTCTTATGACACTGCATAATCTGTCCATACACATCCTCCTGACTGCATTCGGACCTCCAGCCTTTCTGTGCCACCCAGGCTCAGTGTGTTAGTGCACCTACACACAAAATGAGCCTCTGAGCACCCTGCCCCTCCGAGTGGCAATGTCCAAGTCTTCCCAACTGTCTTCTGCCAGGCACAACTTCCCTCCCCTCCCCTCACCTCCCTGCTCCCATCCCTTCCTTTGCAGTGTGCTTTCTCTCACCTCTAGCCCTCAGTTTCTCTTCCTTCATGAAACCTGATTTTAAACCTTCCTTCTAAAGTTAAAAACTCTGTTTGTAATATTTTGATTTAAATTGTTAAGACTAAGGTTTTAAGCATTCTGTGTGTACACTGACTAACTAAAACCAAGAATGCTTATATTGGCACTGGTTTATACCTCCAAAATTCACATTCAAGCTGCTATCAGACAGGTCATCTGTCAAACCTTCAGGCACCTCCCTTAACTGTGTCTTTAAGAACTTGAGATTGTTTTTTCCTATGCAGCAGTTGTTGCTCAAAAATATTTATAAATTATAGGATTTTATTAGAGCTGAATAATGCTTGAAACATTGAAAAACCAAACGGACTAACATTATTTTCCAACTATATTTTTACAGTCAAAATAAAGGCTTATAGGAAACATAACACTAAAATTGTAAAGAACAAATTATTCCTAAAATTACCAGAACAGCCATCTTTTTACATTGTTAAATAATAATGTATTGCAAAGAAACCAGCAAACTCATGTGATCACCAGAAATAACTACAATAGATCTCTAGCTTCACTTTCCTGGAAAAGCAGCACATACCTTTCCAATTAGTAACTCACAAACATTACCATGTATTTCCAGCATGTCAGACCACAGGGCAGCTCTTCTCTTCCATTCCCTGTCACCAAGGCACACCAGTATTAACCAGCAGACTTCCTGGTTGCCTGAGCACAGCCAATCAGCTGTGTCCCAACCTGAGTCCATTTGAAAATATTTGTCTTTGTTCTTGCCAGCGTTGCACATGGGCCATAACAGTATAGGCAAGATTTGTTGCAAAAGGAAATAGTTTTAGAAATGGCTTCTTCTTGCCTTCAGTGTCTCACTCTCATCTTTGGGCATCATCTTGTAATATCCTGGAATACTGGAGAGTTTCCACTTACCAAAGACTTCTTTATGATATGTCCCATTACAGGAAAAGAATGGAGGCCTCTAATATAACAAACAATACCTCCCAACTTTAATCACAGCAATGAGAAGGAAACAAAATTTCAGTTTCTCTTTTACATACTCTCTCAGTGAATAGGCAGTGTGTATTTTTCAAGATTAACCAGTATTTTGTTAGCCAGTTGACTGTTAAATCCCACCAGGACTGGCATATTTTTTCACTTTCTGAAGGATCATGAGATGGAAGTACTAATATTTTTTAGCATTTCCAGAGTAATCCTGAAGCTTTGTTTCCTTCAAGCAAGTACTTCTTTGGAGACGCATTCATTTATTTCTCAAAAGAATTAAGGTCAAAGCATAATATGAATCTCTTTGCAGACTCTTATTGTTTTGGTCAGAGTGCCCATACCAAAAATATCAACCCACAGACAGGTAGAAATTCCATTTGAGGAAAGCTGGCTGTCTACTCCTGCAACAGTATGGGGATTACAGGATGCTCAGAGCAAGCACCTCATGGTGGACAAAAAGGCAGATTAGCCTGGCCTAAGCTAACATGAACATGAAGTGTCACAGGGAATACTGGCACCGCTGAAAAATTATTGCAGGGCTACAAAAAGGAGTAGGCTAGTGGTCCTGGAGAATACTATGCTGAGTCACAAGGGGAGGAGGACAAGAAAAGTGGGATGCATCAGCACCATAATGACAACCACCCTTGCTGTGACCTACTGGCACAAGATCAGAGGATGATGATGGAAGAAGAGGGATTTTTATTTCCAGTCTGACAGAGTAAGTCTGTGTGCTGATGTCCAAAGTGGGAGGTTTGATGTTCTGTAAGAAGCAGTTTCAGCAGTTTCCCAGGCTTGTAGGTTCAAAGGAAAAATGTGACTGGCCAGGATCAAAAGTGTTATTCCGTCATGGCTGATAAGCATGTGCCTTATGGTACCTGTCCTGTAAATAGGATCTTTCAACTTTCAGAATACACTGTGACTGAGGGAACACCTACAGCAGGGAGACAAGGGACAGGCCATCTTTCTGTTTACTACAGAAGTGAAGAACAATGACAATCTGGAACTGCAGGTACCTATAAAATGTTAGTCGGAACTTTGTGTTCTTTCAATAGGCCAAGGAAGCCTTGACAAGTTAGTTCTATTAAGCCTACAAACCCTTAGAACAGGTTAGTTATAGCAATACAGCAACAGCAGTTCCACTTTTTTACTGATATTTCTTCCTTCCTTTCCTTTAACTTCTCATCTCCAAGTCCCTCTCTTCCCCCATTACATAGAATTATCTTTGACAAAACATTTAAGTTAATTACATTTCAAAAAGTGCAGACTGTTGTACTCTTTTTTCAGCTAGTTGGAGCTACATTAGATTCTAAATGCCTCTCACACAGTGCTTGACCTCCTCATTCCCAAGAAAATCCTTCCAGTTTTAGTGAAGGAGAACCATTGTGCACAAAGCAGATGACTAGTACCGAGAATACTTGATTGTTTTCCAGCTTCTGCCATGTGCTTCTTGGGTGTTTTCCAGGAATTCATTTTACTTTGCTGTGCTCAGATCCCCGAGTATGAAATGGAAATAATATTATCCAACAGCATGATATCGGAACCAGATATTATCATTATTGCTAAACCAAATGAAACACTCACCACTTGGTTTTGTGGTTTTAATGCCCTAAAAATAAACAAGGACTATATACCTCTTCTACCAAAAAATAAAACAAGTAAATGCAATTCATTCACAGCATCATTTTCCCACTTGGGAATAAGAACTACATTTAAAAACTCAGAGGAGTGAGAGATGTCTTTTATCACAATGTAAGAAACCCACATAGAAATGGCTTGATCACAGCAGTCTTATCCCTGTGAGGAATCTTTATACAGACAAATGAAGCCCATAAGCAATCACTGTGCTTTGTTAGCAAATAGAGGCTCAAGGAATCTGATTCCATGCGGCAGTCTAGAGAAAGAAAGCATCAAGACAGCAGAAAATAAAAATTATCATTTCCCAGTGACACAGATCAAAGTCATCAACGAAGACATTAATTGATAGAGGCAATTAAAAAAAAAAAAGGTGTTTCCTGAAAAATTTGAGCCTCCTCAGTGACACAAAAAAGCTGGATGCCATATACAGTTTTACAGAACACATGTACTACTGCTTGCTGTCCTCTTGTCCCAGAACAGGCAAAAGGTTCATGTTAGGAGCAGCATTCACTAAATATTTAGCTTTTTTTAGAATGGACTTTCACTGGTGATCAACAATTTCCTTTATATGGGATACATCTTCTGTCACTTTGGCTAATACTTCACATAGTCAGAGAAGAGCTATAAGTTTCACTTAGAATTAATGGAAAAAATAGCAGTATGAGGGAAAAAAATGTTTCCATGAGAGCATAGTGTGCAGCTTTCTGTAACAGACTACTCTTTCAAATCCAGCAGAAGGCAGTGGATCTCTTCAGCATTCCCTGGGCTGCTAGACATGTAAAGATGAAGCACGCAGAAGCACAAAACTAATCACTGTATTCCTATAGACACACAGGAATGACACATTTCCTATAAACAACTGGACATCGACAATGCTTCTACTGCCTGGGACAGCCAGACTGATGCTCCGGACTTTTCCTTTTCTGTGTGTGCAATCCACACGCTCCAGGCCTTCTAGGGCGCCTGCGGGACTGGACTGCTGTGATTCCACGGGTCCCATCGTCTCCTGGCAGAGCCATAACTCTGCAAAAATAGTCTGTGAAGACGATTTGGCTCGGAGCTGCTCATAGCCCGGCCCAGAGCTTTCAAGCTCCCCCCGCCTTAATAACAGTTACAGTGAGTGAGGGATGCACACGGAAAACAGGATTATGCATTTGAAATAAAAGAGAGGGTGAAGCATGCAGGGCATGCGTCCAGAGCTGCGTTTGCTTGCCCTGCAGATACAGGGAGCCCCTCGGTGCACTGTTAGTAGTCCGAATCCAGGAGTTTTTCCAGCCCGGGAGATTCCAGCGGGACAGCCGCGGGCCAGCGCTGCCCCCCAGCGCTCAGCCCCGGCCAGACCTTGCACGTCTTTCCTGGGAGCAGAACTTCAGGCAAGGATATACAGAGAGCTATATGCTCACAGATCTAGATATGTTCTATTAATATATCTACAGAGCTATGTCTATATCACAGAAGTATATGCATTCTATGAATGTATCTACAGCAATACATATTTTTATCACGTATACACTCCTCTACATGTAAATATTTACATTTGTTCCACTCAAAAGCACCTTTACACACACACAAGGCATTTTTTGATTGTACTATTTTTTCGGTTGTAGATATCAGCACATGGGACAAACAATACAGCAATTAATGCATGAGGGTAGTACTAGGTGTGATGAAGAAACACTGGTAATTCAAAGACTCCTCATATCTAAGACAAATTAAGGTTCTGACATGATAAAGATGGTGCTTTACCTCCCCATTTCATTTTCATAGCTGAATTCCATATCAGCAAGGAACATCTTGCTGTGTACATACACGCTCTCTCTCTCTTCCCTCCCTCATTTGTTACTCTTTGTCTAAGATTTTATGATTATTTTTATTCCCAACTTTCCATAAGATACAGATTGGCCTTTTATATGCAGCAAGAAAGTCATAATTAAAGCTTGACACTCCCTTTAGCTACAGGTTTGTGTTCTTGAGTCACATTTTCCTCCATAAAACTCTAGTAAGAACTTTATAACACTCCTAAAACACTGCCCAAAAAACAATTGCAAGAGTTCTATTGGGAGCAGCAAAAGCACACTGGAAATGCCTCCTGCCTTCTGGGTCCATAGGCACTCCAGAAAAGTCCCATGAAGGATCATAACTGGATGTGACAGTGCTGCCTGGGAGAGAGTATATGGGCACTGCTGTCCCTTGTAGATTAACACCAGTTTAAGACTGTATTTCATATTGACCCTGACAATATTTACAGAGATTGTCATCTTGTTCAGGCCATGGAGGAAAATGTTTTGCCTTCTGCCCTTCTTCATGTCCCCTCCATCCTACTGTGCAGAATCCTAGAGTGGCGAGTAACTACAACCATTTTCCAAAGATATGACCTAAAGTTAAGACTTACTTTTGTTATTTTGAATATAATCATTTTATGTTCTCCCCAGACAGGATTAACCAGAAACTTGCCATGTCTTGGCTGGGCTCCAATGCCTCTGACACAAAACTGCATCCCCTCCACCAGCTCTGCCAAAGGACACAGTCTGCCAGGATTTTCCCTGAGCCTGAAGAAACACCAGATCTTAAGGATGACTCAGCAAACAATCCTTACCTCTCCTACATCCCCTTACAGAAAGGAAACTAATCCAGAGGCCTAAATTATAAAGACTAAAACCTCAAAAACCATGCAGTAACACAGCATCATGGAAAACCCAGACACTTGGAAAGTAGAAGAGCTGGAAGAGAAGGAGCAGTGTAAGGAGTTAGCCAAGTCACAGTGTGGAAAAGATAAGCTGCTTCAGGAGGAAGACACTGTTCTCTGTGAGCAGACAGAGCAAATTGTACTTTCTCTCTGATTTAATTAGGGCAAAGAACAACTTCAGGGATCCCTCAGACTTCTTTCCTTAGTTAGGAGATTAAATGACAAAGCATATGGACAACTGCTTTGATGTCCTACAGTAATTTGGAGGTTCCTACATCATGAACTGCATTAAAACAAGGACATGTAACACTTACAGTGTGTGACACATTTTAAAATAAACATGTTGAGGTTAGACCACTGTTACCCTCTGTGCACTTCCTAATACACTTATTAATTTTGACTGTATTCCAATATCTGGACCAGAAAATCTGATGTTTTAAGTTTATCCAAATAAGTAAAAAAATGTCCTGGTTTATGTGTTGCCCAAATACAGTGAAAGAATTTTCCGAGTCAAGCTAAATATGCTGGTATACACTGCATCCTCACAAGGAACATGAGCCAACAGGAAAACTAGCTTTATTGCTTTATTTTTAAAGTAAAATATCTGCTAATATTTTCTTAGCTATGGAGGCACACTGGGTTCTGTAATACAAAGCAAAAGCATTTTAAACTTTGAATACTGCCTCTGTTACAGTAACAAACCAAAACCAACTTATCTAAAGCAGGATTTGGAACTTTGCTATTAAAGGGCTGGAGTCTAGTCACACTAGAAACATAATGGTCTGCCACAGTTCAGTAAGACAATACCCTAATCCCTTGGACTTTCTTCAGTTAATTTTGGAAATCACTCTGCCATTCATAATGCAGCACTTTGTCTTCACATATCCATTTTCTGCTACAGCCAGCAGTATTGAATACTTTTTGACACTCCATCACTCTATCAGCTGTTTTATTTTGGCTTTGATAGTGCCTGTGGAAAATGCAACATTTTAAAGGAGCAAGAAGGGAAGAAGAAATAAGAGAGGAAACAAGTGCTGAACAGTGAGAGACTTTGCACTCGTGAAGGCAGCTCCACCAGCATGGAAATAGATGGACCAGCAGATGTGAAATCAAGGGAGGCTTTCCGGTGTTCGCTGAATCATTTCTCCCTTTGTTATCGCTACAAGGCTTCCTGTCAGCAAGTCAATAGGGCATTCAGAACACAGCTAAAAGGCCAGATCCTATTCACTGAGGAGCCCCAATTAGCCATGTGATGTCAAGGGACCTTTTCACGTCTAACACAGTAACATTGTACCAAACTAAAGGTTATCTACTTCCAAAGTTGGAGGAGGGAAAGCAAACTGGAGCACACCCATGCACCGCTATTTGGGGCCTATAACAGATTTTACAGTGTGCATGTCATCTGTTCTCTCATTTTTCTTGATCAGATAAGCATTATTCAGCAGGATTTTTCTTGGTTTTATTTTAAAGGAACAGAACACAAGTTACATGCAAGTCCTTTAAGAGAATGAATACACAAGTTTTACTGAGAGAAAGGTGGACTGAATTTACAAGTGTAACAGCCACCCTGTCTTTGGGGTCATTGGATGAGGATGTCCAGGTAACCAAGACCGAAAACCCATTCTGACCTGTTCTCTGTAAACTGCCTTAATCAACCCTCAGTAGCACAAGCAGAAAAAGAGTTGGCGAAGTGCTCTGGCTTAAGGGTTATAGAACAAATTAGGCAGGCATCACATAGAGTTTTCACTGACAGCTGGACTTTGGCAAAAAGACTCAGCTCTTGAGGGCTAACTAACTCAAGGAGCCACCTCTGCATCTTACCTGAGCACTGGTCCCTACCCTACGACACCAAAGGTCTGACACCTGCACCCAACACTGTCCTGGGGGCAGCCTGATCCCTGTAAGAAACATTTACACACCAAAGAAAAATGCAGATTTGTAAGTAAATGTTCAACTCCTCCTACTCTTAGAATGACTCTTGGTGACAGCTTACTCTCCATGAGAAAAAGAAACCAGCTCTCAAGATGACAAACCTGTCTATAAAAAATCTGCAGTGAAAAGGGTGCAACACTGATTTTGCAAGTCCCTACATACAAAGCTCAAACTCTACAAGGAGTGTGTCCATGTAATTCATAGTATAGTTGCAGCTCTGTTCCAAAAGGAGTTAACTGAAACGAGCACTATATAGCTTCTTTTTTTATTATTAAGATTACATTTGATAACTGAACTATAACTGTATTTTAAGAGATATCAAGTTTTGCTTGAATTAAGCTAGTTTCTCTAAACTTCTCCTATGTAATGAACTAGATACCTCTAGAGAAATATTAATAACTTTCTACCTCACACTTCCACTATTTTCATGGAGATTTCAAAGAAAAAGGACAAAACAACTCTAGACTCCAGGAAGTATTGTCTCACAGGCAATAGAATTCAATAATATTCAGTTAGGTTAAAAACAATGCCACTGTTGAAAATAGGTCAATAATTTCATGTGAGATGCTCTATTTTACATCAGGGAGAAATAGTTTTTCTCAAGTAATTTTTATTCCTCTTAACTTATATAAACTTACCTTACTATAAATGTCAGGGCTTAAAGCTTCATTATGTACAACTCCAAACAGTCCCATCTCAGCTTTTAGAGATGGCAGAATGTGGGAAGTACATGGAGGACATAGACAGCTTGAGCAATGCAAGCTACTAAAAAACCCTGAACCTTACAATAAAAGCCTACTCTACTAAGTCCCTATAGGAATCTAAATTGAAAGTACTAATCAGATTTTTTTTACTTATCACACAAGCCACACACTGATTAAACAACACAAGAGCTCATTAATAGCACAAGTTTTTTTTCTTTTTCTACCTTAACTACAAAGTCTTTCCCTAGACAATCTTAGCAGCTCTTTTTCCTCGTTCATTTTTCTAACATGCTCAATTTTTGTAAGCTGCTTCATTTGTTTTTGTGGGGCTTTGAGACAAAGCATCCATCTTGACTGGTGACTAGCAAGAGGCCTACGTAGGAGCACAGCATGGAAGACTCCCAATAATAGAGTAGCTGCAAGCATTACTGTCTTTTCTTTCTGTACAGGACTTGCAGACTAACATATTCTTCAATACAGCCACACATGTTTTCCTCTGTCCCTGAACTAACTGCACCTTTCAAGTAGAAGTAGACAAGCTATATCTTTTATTAACAGGAGCATGCATATCAAAAGCTCTTAGCTGCAAACTTCAGGATCAGGATTTTGATTTTTAGGGAAAGAGAAAAGATACAAACAAACAAATCAGCCCACCCCCACAGTACAACAAACAAACCCCTCTAATCTCCTTACATGAGGTAATAAAAACCATTTATAATAGCTTACCCTTTGAAATAAATACATCACCCCTTCTCAATAAACTACCCTAAGTAATTTTCTGTCACCCGTATCTTATTCTCATCAAGAAGATTAAGTTAGCTATTTAAGGTGGGTTTTTTCACACCACCTCTTAGAAGACAAGCCAAGCAGGAAAACGAGATGGTTTATGCACTTAATCTACAGTTTTGTTCCCGCTATAATAAATGCAATTAAGCTGTAAAATGTTCAGTATATATTTTGATTGCAACGAAAAAAAGAGCTGCTATTTTAATTACTGCAACATTGTTTTCAAAATATGCTAATAGTTTAAAGTGTTTAACTTTTAAAGCACTTTTAAAGCATTGATACTTCTATTATGAGCTCTTTTGCTGTTACACAATTTGTAATTGGTTTAGCTAGCTTTCCATCCAATGTAAGTGCACACACTCAAGAAAACAAAGGGGAACTGAAATGGAAAAGCAACTTAATTTTTCTGTTTTCTGTCTTCCACGATTGCAACTCCATGGTAGGAAAAGCTGAACCTCGTGTCAAGCCAGGCTTTAAGAGTTGTGGCTTAGGGTCTGCCACACTAAGGTCAAGAAGCATTTAATATGCAGAGTTATAAACTACTACACCAAAAGATGCCTACTTGTGGTTCAGTAGTACTTTCCAAAGCTGTGGTAAATAATCAGGATGGAATTATTTTTCCTGAGTTAAGTCTGCCCATGCTTATCAGTCAAGGAGGTGTCTGAATGATATGACTGAAGTGATTAAAGTACCTCAGGTGTTTTCAGAGAAGCAGTTGTTGTTTTCAACTCGTGTCTGAGGCAAGAAAAGTGCTGCATCTGCTCTGGGTGTCAAGGTAGTGAGTTAAGTGGATTTTTTTCCTTGGTTCTCTTCTAAGAAGTAGCAGGACATAAGCATTTGTCTTCCACAGACACTGCTGCGCACATTAATTATGTAGAGTGAAAAAAAAAAGGTTTTTTTTTTCATGGGAACTTAGACAGAGTGTGAGCTCCTCTCTTGTTTCTTGTGTCTAATGAAGCTCTGACTCACTTTCACTTATTCTACCTTCTACTGGGGAAGCCTTTGTACTGCTGTGATGGACTGGATGAAGAAAGATGTAACTGAAGATGTACTCAAAAAGACAGGGAAAAAAGGCCCTCATTAAAGCTTTCAAAAACGGGCATTAAAGATTTCAAATACAAAAGTAGTTCTGGAAAAGCTTGTCTAGTTGTTGGGTTTTGTGTTTTTTTGTTTGTTTGGTTTTTTTGGTTTTTGTTTTGGTTTTTTTTGTTTGTTTGTTTTGTTTTGTTTTGTTTTGTTTTTTGTTTTTTTGGGTTTTGTTTTTTTTTTTTGTGCGTATAAACTTTATTTATGATTGTGTGGCTGTGTTGCAATTTTTCTGGTATCTACCTCTCTAGACCCAGGGTACTATAGCTCCTCTGTTTGATTTGACCAGAGCACCCTCCCTGGTTTCCCATACATCATGGCAAATACTGCTGTGTTTTAGCACAGGGAAATGCTGTGTGCTAGGCTAAATCCCATTCCTTGTACAGTGGTCTAAATCTGCTAACATTAGCCATCAATTTTCTTACCTATTCTAGGAGTGGCTTTTCAGGCAAGCGCTCAGCCCTTTCAGAGAACTGCCTAATAAGAGAATAGGAAAAAGGATAGACACCTAGCAGAAACAGAGTGATCGTCCTGTAGTGTGTTCTTTACATCTTAGCTTTTGTTTAAGGCTTTTGTTTAAACAACACTTTCATTCTTAAAGCATTGTTTACTCCATGCCTTAATTTTGTCAGGCATTTTGCTCAGGAGGAGGAATTCTTCATTATATTCCTTAGATACGAACAGATTAAATCCATCTCTCTTTTTTTTTCCCCATGTAATTATCTTATATGCCACCTTGGAAAAACTGATATAGTATTTCTCTTTTCTACAAAACCTAACATTAACAGGGTAGTTTAAAGTGAAGTTAGGACTTTTGCTAACCTGGAAATGTAAGATGTTACTTTATGGTTTTGAAAGCCATGTTTTTGGAGACGATGTGTATTACTAGTAATGATGTTTCAAAAACCCACATGCACCACTCTTTCAAGATAATAGAATTTAGCCATGTTAATAATAACCCTAAAATGCATGCAAGCTATTTTTTATTCCTTTACTTGGTGCAGTAAAGCTTACATAAAAGTGGTCTCTGGACAGAAATGCTGCAGAATTAATGATCTAAATATTGTGATTTTTTTTAATGGGTTGGATTTGACTACAGTCTAATTAGTGTTAACCTGCTTTCTGAAGTTGTTTTTCTTCTGTTGCATTTTCTTCATTCCACTTTTCTCCAGGTCTTCCTCAAATCTCAAAGTTCATATATTGTGCAGGTATTAGAGAAAGAACAATATGTAATCAGCCACAGCAGATGAAAACTCAATACTAATTCGTTGGTAGGTAACTCTGTGTGAAGGATGGCACTGGAAACTTACCAAAATTTTAAGGACTACATCTAACTTCTGATAAAGAAACTGTGCACAATAGCATTTATTGTACCTTCCTTATTAGAGGAACAGTTGTTGCTTGTTTTAGTCTCACTAGCAACA
Organism: Nicator chloris; assembly: GCA_013400495.1. Taxonomy (NCBI): domain Eukaryota; kingdom Metazoa; phylum Chordata; class Aves; order Passeriformes; family Pycnonotidae; genus Nicator; species Nicator chloris. The sequence continues at coordinate 124,732 of WAAE01026346.1, forward strand.
GAAGCATGAAATTTAGCTTTGCTGATGACTGAATCCTTGTGTTCCAAGTCTAGCCAGTCCTTTTTCAAATAGATTTGAAGCGAAATCCCAGGGAATTGTCAACATCAGTTACAGTCTTGCAGTCTGATCCTATAATTGGATGCTGCTTTTTTCCTTTCTGTAAAACTTCAGAGGATTGCTCAGATCTACCAACTCAGGCAGACAATTTGGTGTTAGATTTGAGAAGAATTACTGTACTGACTTATTAGGACAAAATTTTTGTATAAAATGCTTTTTTATTTGTTGTATTGGGATTTTTCTCAGAGAGAATTCTAGTATAAGTATAGCATGTTGAGTTAGAGACATATCGTACATTTTTCTCTTTCAGAAATTGATTCCACTATGAATGTAGGAATCAGGCTTTTAGTAATTATCACTTACAGTTACTCAGTATGCTTAGAAGATCCAAACACCATTTATTACCTTTTTACTAGTTCATGAACATGTAACTGTAAACCCAATTATTTTGGGAGTATTTTTGGACAGTAGCATGGGCTTGTTTCCTTTTTATTGTTGCCTGCCATAGCATTTGTTACTAGAGATTCTCCTTCTATTTTGATTATTGTTGCCGGTTTTCTAGTATCAACTACAACTTGTTGGGTATCGAACCTAGAGAGAACCTGAGTTTTGGGGTTTTTTTGTACTTGGATCATCATTTGCCACTCTTTGAAGAGAACCCAGCAGGCAGAAATGACTGGTCCCAGGGTTCCGTTTATTAGAATTAGTGTTTTAATTACAGGATTGTCAGACCTATTAAGGAAATACAGGTGCTATAGCTGACAGATTTCACACCTGTGTTTATAATGCACTTTATTCACGTAGACCCTCGGCCTGATTACATTGTGTTACAGATACAGTCCTACCTGACGTTAAATCAGGGGGTTCAGAGTTGTATAAAGAAGTCTGAAAATTCACCAATGCTTAGAATTAGGAGCTTTGAGAGCCCAAAATTAAGACTGGAGTCCCATCTCTGTGTGTTGTGTAAGAAGCAGTCATTTTCCTAGGCTTTAGGTAGCTTTGTGATTAAACCATATTCACTCAGAATGCAACAAAAATTTAGAAAGAGGAAAGTGAGGTATTAAATTAAGAAAAGTAATGAGTTTATAAAAGCACTAATAAACTGCTAGGTTCCCATGTCATTTTTACTTACACATATCTACTTATCATTTCTCCATAAATTACTAGGAGGAGATAGTGCCGGATATCTCTAGAAAAGGTGGTTCACCACTTGCATTTATTTCAGCAGCACTCTGTATGAACACGGCAATTGATGGGCAAAAGCTGAGTTCACAAGTTATAGTCCTCAGTATGCAAAGCACACCGGGGGGTGAGTACTTAAACTGAGTAAAAATCAGCTAAATCTGGAGCTGAAGCACAAATCACATGCTAATAATCTGGCTTTGGTTTTGATGTGGCATATACAATAAGCATAGCAGCATGCAAGTGAAGGCAATCTTTTATTAACATAGTTTGCTAGCAGAATAGTGTGGGGGGGTTTTGTTTGTTTTCTAAAATCACTTCCACCAGTGGGAAACGGTAGAGGGAGATAAAAAGATTGGCTAATGAACCAGCCACCTCTTTTCAGGTGCGTTGGTAAAGCCGTGCTCTTGGGGAGGAGGCACTGATTTTTGGGAGAGCCTGAAGGGGGGTTATGTGAGCAGGGAAACAAGGAATGCCGAGGGCGGGGAAGGGAACCGCATTTCCCTCAAAACGAAATAATAATAATAATAATAATAATAATTAAAAATAAAAAAAAGTGCAGACAGCCCAGGCAGCTCGAGGGGAGGCGCTTTCCTTTTCCGCCGCGGCTCCCGGCCCGCCAGGTGGCGCCATTGCGGCGCGGGAGCGGGCGGGCGGCCATGAGGGACTGCGGGGCCGGGGGGCTCTCCTGCCGCGGGGGGTTCTCATGCCGGGCTCGGCACGGGAAAATGCCGGGCTCGGCACGGGAAAATGCCGGGCTCCGGGACTTCGGCAGCTGGCTGGAAGCACCAGCCTGAACGACGAGTAATGCGACCGCCCGACGAGTGCCGCTGTTGGGGTGCAAAGAGCTGAGCTCGCTGTGGGTGCTGCAGGTCTGCCTGCGCGGCGAGCCGGGACTGCCTTGTAGGCTGTTGGGGCAGCAAGGGGAGGAAAAAACCTTCAGGGCTGTAAATGCAGAGGGAAAACACAGTAACACTTTTCGCCACCATCTTTTCCCCTTTTAGAGCTGCCCTCAGCGTTACTCAGCTGTCGCTCGGCGGCTGGATGACCGAGGCCAGGGTTCGAGGTGAGGTACTTATTCCTGATGGCTCGCAACACTTTTATCGAGCTCCATAGAATTGTTTCTCCTTCACGAAGCTTTTGAACAAAAGTTTGTGTCGTGCTTCTTTACCATCCAACGTTTAGACGAGACTACAGGCTGTGTCCCCAAAAGGTCAGGAGCCAGGAGCTAGTAGGGCATTTTCAGACATTTAACCTGTGAAGTGCAACTGCTGGTGCAAATCTCCCTTTGGGGATGCAGGCATAAAGCATTCGGTCAACAACGCCAGCATGCCAGGAAAACTGTCATCAGGGAAAGCTTTCATTAGGAGCAACTTTCTCAGTATCTTCTATTCGAAGGACACAGGAATAAATCTTAGCACGTCTTTTTATGTGGTTTTTAACGCGGTTAAACCAAGACAAGATTGCATTTGAAAACTTTTTTAAGCTTGGGAAAAAGTTAATACATTAAGCTTCTTTAGTTTTTTGTGCTGTTTGTCTACTTCTTGCATTTGACTTGTCTCTGTACCATCCTCACAGTGGTTTTATGTCGGATATTCAAGAGACTGATATTTTTGCAGATTGCAGGTTAGTTTATTGTCAATTTAATTATACCTGAATAGATGCATATGAAGCTCAGTACTCAGCTGGATCAAGGTTTTCTGGCCAGCTGGGCACATACCATGTTTTGGGTTGTGTAAGAGGTTTTAAATGATTTTGTTCTGTGAATTCTGCAAGGCAAGCATAAGACTGAGAAGTCTCACCTGGCTCATAATAGCAGCTGAACTCTAGTCTGGAGAGATCAGCTTTACTATTTTACATTTTGTTCTGGGAGGGTTTTGGGGAGGTGTGTTTTTAAAGCACTGTCGTTAACATCACTTTGCTGTTGAACGGGAAAGCTCCACGGACACATCAAAAGCTTGTCTCTCTGCTGTGCCCTACTGTGCTTCTGAATGCCTTATTTAGCATCTTTTAAGTTATTTGGAACTAAGGGGAGCAACTCTTCGACTAATGCATTCACATTCAGTGCAGATCTGATGATACCAAATGTTCTTGGATGTTCATGTTCCTGTAGTGGTACTATTACCTAGGTGAAACAGTCTTTCAATTGAGACACAGTATAGCGGTGTTAATTTCTTAAGGCTTGCCCTTAAAGACAGTGACCACTGTAAAACACATCAGACTGGATAGGATGATTTCTGCCTGACAAGATGATTTCCTTTAAGAATCAACAATTCAGATCTTACAACCACAAAGGCTTATGAAAACTAGTAAAGAGCCTTTGAATACTTCATCTGAGTCTTATAATAAGTGCATATAACATTTCTTAGTGTTTCCATCCCTGTAGCATTAATTTTTCACCTGTATATCACAGTTCTATATGGAATTTAAAGGCTGTATAGGCCACACACCTCTCATTATCTTACATTTTGGCTATAAATGCCCTTAAGAAGCCTAAGTTAGAAGGCTGAAAGTTGAAGGTGGGGTGTACAAAAGGATATCAAGCATGGCAATGCATACCTTGTTAGTAAAGGTATTTACTTAAAAGGCTAGGTAGATTGCAAGTTGTCCTGTAGCAAAGCTAAAGCAAACAGAGGCATTTGGACTGTGTTGAGAAGTCCATAACAGTGTTCCTACAGAAGCAATAATAAACATTTTGCTCTCTATCTCCAGCAATTCCGTTAGTTCAGGCACCAGCAACCAGTGTGCTGTTCCAAATACTATTTTATGCATTCTTGGGTTTAATGCTCACAAGCAGGTGGTTGTCAGGGTTAACCAGATGGATGATTTCTGTCCAGTTTCTGATCAGGCAAGCATAGTCTTTAGGAAACTGTAGCTTCAAAAGTGTCAAAATTAAGTATACTCAAGTGCTGAGCATTTCCCTCCCAGGATGGAGTTTACAAATAATTTCTTTGTTACTGTCTTGGCCCAGAAATAACAAAGAGTGTGTGTCTGTGGACTCCTGAATCTTTTGGATAGGTGAAGGATTAAGAGGTATTATTAACCACTAGACTTCAGTGAACAAAGTATTTTGCCCACACAGGGAGTGTCCATATTTCTTCCTGCCAAGCTCCATGTGTGCCACACTGTCGTCTGCTACGCTGCGGATTCAGCTTACTCTCTTCTGCCTATGCTTTCAAAAGAGGGCAACACATGGTTGACCTTCATACCCTGTGATTTTATTGTTCCTTAATATCTTCTGTGCAATTTTATTTATTATATGTTTATATAGTCTTTGTGAGCCTACACAGATAAGTCTCATTCTTGGAGGAGGAAGAAATGGATTTGCCGTCATTCCCTTTACTCAATTCTGATCAATAAGTCTTGCAGGTGGTCTAACTAATGGCTTATTTAAACTAGTGAGCTTGTGCTCATGCCTAGCTTGAAGCATGCAGATAGTGTTGCCTAATAACATTCAAGAAGGGCAATGTTTCCTCTTGTAGAATTTGAGCATTACACTCAAGAGATCACTTTTTTAAACTTGTTTTATCCTAACTATATACACTACAATTGAATTGAGTAATTTTTGTCTAGGGCATCTGGAGAGAAATCTAATGGTTCATAAAAAAAGCTAACTGCCATGTGAAGAACATATTCTATTACAAAATAGTGTTAATAGTGTAAATAGCAATTATTGTCATTATAATACCTATTTTCAGTAAACGTACTGAAACAGGAAAACACAAGTATACAGAAAGCATAGCTGTGTAAGTTTGTCCTGCAACAGTTGTAAGTAGCTAATTTTTTTTTTTTTTTTTTTTTTTTTTTTTTTTTTTTTTTTTTTTTTTTTTTTTTGCCAGGGTTTTCCATATCGTCCTGGGTAAGGAGGTGGCTATTTAATATTCCTTGGACTTTTGTGCTGGCCCACACCTTGTGTAAGTGCAATTATCTCTGTTCTGCTTGTTCCCATTTAACATTTCCAGTGCAAAGCTTTCATTGACTGAGCTGTTCTTTTCTAAGTCACAAGCATGTTTTTAGAAAGAAAACACACTTTCTGTATAGTTTATGTCACCATGGACTGCTGGTGTCTCTCCTGTTGCAGTGTAAATTGTTAATGAGCTGAGCCTCACTGTCCAAGATCTACCAGAAGAAAGTGTAAGGAAATAATTTACTTTTCTAACTGGAGTTAGTCTTTATTGAAGTGCAAGGATGATACAAGAATGCCATTTCTTTAGACAAAAAGAAGTGTAAATTATACGACTGCAATGAGGTCGTAACTTGACAGAAAAGGAGATCTGAAGCCGGAAAAATTATGCTTAGCAGCTGAATGTGATCAAAAACCCGTCAATGTGATAAGGAGGCATATTTCAGCTCTGTGGAATATCTTTCTTGAAAGTCTTTTTATCAGTAGTCGATTAGACATTGAAGACGTTTAGGTTTAATCAGTATGAAATCATCCTTGGCTACTCCTTCATTTCTGGGCTTCTGCAGGCTGAGGCTTTGGTAGCTATCACAGTACAGGTGCATGTGGTGAGTCTGGACCAACCACTGCAGAAAAATGTGTCCAGTTCCATATGTAGCTGTGGCAAAGGCCTGTGCCTAGGAGATCTGCCTACTGATTTGATTGTGGTATTGCATAGTCTTACTTTGATAGGAAAAGTATTCTTAAGCATTGGCTAAAATTTTGATTTCAAGTCTTTGCAGATTTTTAAGATAATGAATGTGATGGTCTAAATCTGAATTGTTGAGCTTAAAACAAATTAAAAAGAAACTTGAACCAAAATAGCTCATTTTCCTATGTCATTTGCTAGAGACAGGAAATTACTCCTAGTGTACTATGCTCAGTTTTGTTACGCTGTATTAGTAGAAAGGGAGAAATAGCTGTTTTTGCAGTCTTATTGTTGCAAGTTGGAAATTCGAGCTGTATGGCAGGAGAGAAAAAGTAACAGTAAGTGAGGGAATGATTCAAATTGCTGGTTAAGGTCTGCCCTCATTGCTGTTAGACTGTATGCAAAAAGCCAGCTGGTAAACACTTTTTCTTTTAAGTAAAATTGTTCTCAGTTGATCATTTCTAATGTTCTTGCTTCAGGTTTTTGACCCTACATTTGCTTGTTCCTCTACAAACAGCAGTACTCCAAATAAGCAACCTTCTGCTGTTCATAATGTCTGAAATTTATTAATGAATCATCCTTGAATTTTCTTTGAAATACTTAAGTATATTTTAGGAAGGTTTAGTTTTTTAGTGCTGGGATTGAATTCTTTTAGGCAATTTCAGCACCTATTTGTTTTTATAGACATATCTACTGAAAAAAAAAAATTCCTGATTTCAGCTTCCCTTAAATAATAAGTAGATATGTTTGTAGTTGGAATTTACTATAAAACATTTCTTATGTCTTCTGTGGTATTTGGAAGCTAAAATCATATGGGTTTTCTATCCTTGTAGTTCTTCTGTTACATAAAAATTATGCAAGCATGGTATAATTGCTACTGTAAAACCATTATCTGACCTTTATTTTAAAAGAATTATCTTGTTAGGAGCAGAACTAAATGTAACTATGCAGCTGTAGGAAACAATGGTTGTTCTACCTTGTAATTGTACAGTACAATCAATAAACAGGATGCCACAAAGTTCAAGCTTCAGGATTAGAACCCCACACAGAATAAGAAAACATTAGTAAATGCTTTCTGGCTAAGCTTATTAGAAATGCCACAGTTGGTGTGACTTGTACTGCCAGCACGCTTTAGCATCAGGTTATCCAAACCTCCTATGGGCAAGTCTGAGAAATGTTACTTGAAGGTAATTTCCAAGACTTTGTTCTCCTTTCCCGATTAAAGCGGTTTGCTTTGAAATCAACAGAGATTTATAGAGTATGCCTCTGAGAGAAGTAGCTGGCCTGTAAATTAAAGCTCCTATTGCTTTTTTCAATAACGTTGTTTTGAGGTTGTTTCTGTGGTGTTGTGCTGAGAGAGTCTGACACCATCATGCTTGGATAAGTGCAAGTCAAGCTCAACCAGAAGGAACTGCGTAGTAAACTAGCTGGAGTTCCAAATTATCGGGCTATCATGGGTAACATGTGGTTACAAATGATTCAAAAGTTCTCTTTCAACCTCTGAAATTTTTAAAACTTGAGCTCCTTATGTGAACATACATCTGTAACAAACTTAAGGAAAAATTCAACGGAAAAGTTATTTCCGTACTTTTTTGGTTACAGTTTAAACTTTTAAAATGGTTATAGAAGTTAAGAGGACTGAAAATGCAAATGAAAAATGAAAAAATGAAAGAGAACAGGAGAGAAGAGTTAGCGAAGAAAGACAAAGGGGAGAAATGAGCTAAAGTTCAGTTAAAAATGTAAGATAATCCTTGAAAATGCACTGAGAAGTTAAGTAAAAATGTGCAGGGTGCATGGAGGATGACTTGTAGCTGTGCACTCAAAAAAATTGTGGAGTTAGTACAAGGAAAATTGAGGGACATCCTCCTACCTGAAGCTACAAGTTACTTATAACAGATCTATTTTCCTCTGTTCTCTGCCAACTGGAACACCAGTTCTCCCTCCAGACACTTGCACATAGTTTCCTCTGCTGAGAGGAAACAGGGAACTGCTTACTTGGATGACAGCTTTCTTAAGGGAATTTGCCTGTATGACACTTGTTTGATCTATTGAGTCTCTATTTGGACTTGTCTGAAGTAGGAAAAAAGCAAACACACCTATTTTACCTCCTCCTATGGGGGAAAAAAAAAAAAAAGAACAGGAGACTAAAGATGCATTCAGTCCTGCTTTTCTCTCAAAATTACAAACGTAGGTATTTGCATCCATACAGGAAATGTCCCCCATCACTGCGAATCCCACATATAATTCATTGACGTGTTGGAAAGCCAGTGGGATTTCATCTGCAAAACTAATGTTTTTGGTATGCATTTGGTCAGTTGTGCAGAGAACTGGAACTGCAGAAAGCTTGTGCTATGCAGGAAGGAGACGCTTACTCTGCTGTGCAGCACAATGAGAAATCTCCTGGCTTTGGCATGTCAGGAGTGATACCAAGCCACTGAACTAGAGAGCCTTGTAGGGCAAGGCCACCTTGCCCCAAAATAAGCTAGTGTTTCTGCACTAACACTGTTTCGATGTTACATCATTTGTATGTTTTCTTAATTCGACCATGTAAATATAATCTGAGCTGTTTCACAGTATTCATTCTGTAGCCTATTTCTCATTCTTGGATGACAGCTGGTTCCTTTTGAGATCAGGGATGTACTGTGCTGCTCTTCTCCTTTCTGCCGCTGGAATTAAAAAGGGCTGTTACAAGGTTTTGCTACCTCAACATTTTAAGTGGTAAAAATACTTGTTTAAATGTTTATTACAGACCTACAGAAAGCAGGCTGAAAATGTGGGAGGAAGGGAACCACTTAGTTTCAAAGTCAGACTCTGCTTTTGAGGTCAAGGCTTTGTGCAGGTATCTCTAAGCATAAATCCTACCCCTCCTTCTTCGATTTCTCATTTATTGGAATAACTTTTATGCTTCTGGAAAAAAAATATTCCTGAAAAGCAACTGAGTGGGAGTTTGTGATCACTTTAAAGCCAATTGCAAAACTTTTTTTACAAAATTTCTGCAGTGTGGTATTCCATCCATTTTACTAGGGAAAACTAGGCTTGTTTCAATTTTACCTAAAAGAGAAGTTATCAGATCCTGGAGGACTGTTTGTAACTGCAGTACTTCAGTAAGCTTTCCAGAGGAGTACAAGAGAAATAGTTACAGCAGTTACTCGTGTAGTATGAGTACCCTGTAAAGCCTTCAAAATAATTTGAACAGAGTTGTCTCTTCATATTTTATTTAGTCTTAATCCCCACAGGAAAAAATCAAACAAAAAACCCCCAAACAAACAAGAAAACCCAAAAAAAACCCCCCAAAACCCACCACCACCAACAAAAAAAAACTCAAACCCCAAATAAAACAAAACCCAAAAGAGAAACAGAGGCCTTGTCCCTCCTGGTAAGCACAGTGTGCTTCTCATGAACCATCTGTGAAGAGGGACTGCCAGAAGGTTGCACTGAACTCTGCAGTTCATGGAGTATCAGTGCCATGCAGATTAGAAGGGATCTGGGGAGCTTGTCTAGTCCAGTCTCTGGCTCAAAGCAGGGTCGGGCTGTGAGCTCTGAGTAGCTTACTAAGGTTTTTATCCCATGGAACTTCATAAAGGGCTAGACTGCACAGCCTGTCTGGAAAACCTATTCCACTGCTTGGTCATCTTCTCAACCAAAAAGGCTTTTCTTGTGTTGTGTCAGAACCTCCCTTGTTTTAGGTAAAGACTACTACCTCTTGACGTCCTGCTGTGTAGGAGATCTGCAAAGAACTTTATTCAGTTGTTTAAAAACAATCACATGTCACTAAGCCTAATTCAGTCATTTTATTTTGCAGGCATTGGGTGTCCTTCCTACTCCATGGCAGTCTTTTTTATTCCCAGTCTGAACAGACAGAGTCCTCTCATCCTACCAGAGTATTTGCTCTTGTTTCCTGACCCCCTTGGTGGCCTGATACTGCAACAAGGGTGGTTGTTAGAGATGGGCTTTTTCCTTAAGTAAGCCTATTGGGGGGGGGGGGGTAAGACAGGAGGAACTTCCAATTCCTTTTACAAAAAGACTTAGCAATCTCCCGTTTCTGTAAGAATGGAGCCGTAGGATTCCAGGTCTCCCTCCAATGTCTGGCTTATCTTCATTTATGTTACTCTGTTGAATAAAGCCCACTTCAATTTGAAGTCCCTGACTCCGGCCTGAAGTGGGATTTTCACTGTCGCTGAAGAGCCTTTGTGGCTCTTGTCTGAGGGACAGTTGAGAGACCATCCAGACACAGTCTATCCAGAGCCTGACCTAGAGCTGTGACTGGAAAATAATGAAATGCAATTCAGATGGGAGCTGTCATATTTCTACTGTGTCAGTAGAGTTGAAAGGACATAACCAAGCAGGGAAAAGCAGCAACTAAAGACAAACCTAAGTTTTTATCTTCAGTGCTTCTGAGGTCCTTGAGGTTCTTCCTGGCAAAGGTGAGTTATGTGATGCTTTTGTGTTTGAGGGAACAAAAATCTATGCCCTGCAAGCAAGTCCTCCTGTTTGACAGAGCTGTTCCTGCTGGGATTTCTCAGCTAAGGGACACGTTTGTGCTTCGGGGAGAAGCAGGTGTTCTGCAGGTTTGGCGTGATGGTGGGGACAAGGCAAAGTGCACCCTACCTGAAACTTAACCTGGCAACACGCCCTGGGTAGTCAAACAGCAATGCCTTAATGCCTGGTAATGGGTTTGGAGACATTTTGGTGTGGAATTGTGGAGTTATAATATTTATGTAGTAAGTGCACTGGGGCTTGTGACTGATTTACATTACGATTGTCTGGGTTTTCTCCTTTCCTATCGATAAATAGTAGTGATTGCTTGTGGGCTTATGGAATTATGATTTTTCGCTCTCCTACGCCTCGCTGATTCTTTTTCCCGTTGCCTTTTTTCAAGGCATGCCGTTCCCAGTTTCGCCGGTGGGCCTTGCTGTGGGGAGAGGCAGGCTCAGCGGGCCGAGCGTGAGGAGGTGAGCCGTTCGGGGATTCGGAAACGGTGAAAACGGTGTCCCAAGAACTGCGGGATTTGCCCCCCGGTGACGAAACACAGCGGCGTTTCACACGTCGCTCCCGTAACCCTTCCCTTCCCACCCGCTCCAGGAGGAGGAGGAGAGGGAGGAGAGCGGGCGGGGCGGACGCGGCGCCATCCCGGCAGCGGCCGTGAGGCGCGGGCGGCGGTGCGGGCGCTGCCCGGCAGGGGGCGCTGTAGCCGCCTGCGCCGCTCCGGCGCTGCGCTGCGAGGAGCCCCCGCGTGTCCTCGCCTGCGCCGCTCCGGCGCTGCGCTGCGAGGAGCCCCCGCGTGTCCGCCATATTGGCGCCCGCGCCGCAGCCGCCGCGCGTTGTTCCTCCATCTCCTGCCGGCGCGGCCGCCCGGAGCCCAGCGCGGGAGGGAGGGAAGGAGGGAGGGAAGGGAGCGCCGGCGCCGCCGGGCGGGAAGTGGGGCGAGGAGGAGACGGAAACGAGCGGGGCCCGCGTCCCTCCGCGCCCGCCCCCTGCGCCACCCGCCATGGAGAGGAGACCGGGCGGCCCCTGAACGAGCAGCGCACGCACGCACGGACCGAGACTTGCCCCCGCCCGGCCCGGCCCGGCCGCCATCAGCGGAGAGAAGCCGCCCGGCTCCCGCCTCCGCCGCGACATGGAGGCTGTGAAAGCCTTTAATAGCGAGGTGTGTAACCCTCTACCGGCGGCCTCCCGTCCTCAGGGCCGGGGAGCGGGCGGGGCCCCGGGGCCCGGCGCCTTCCCTGCCCCCTCCTCGCAGCTGGGAGGCTGCGGGAACTGGGGGAGCTCCGGGGGGCCCAGGGGTCCGGGAGCGATCCCGCAGGCCGGCCCGGGGCTCCCCCCGCGTCGGGCGGGAAAGGGCCGTTGTCGCCGTCCCTGGGAAGCGGGAGGGTGGAGAGGGTAATGGAGACGTCCCCCTCCCCCCCAGCTTCTTCCGCCGTGAGGCTGGGGGCGGCTGAAGGGGAAGAATAGATCTGGCGGCGGGCTGGAGGAAGAGGAGGACGCGTGAGGAGGCCGAGAAAGAGGTCTCTTCCCTGCGCCTGGCCTGCGGTGGGGCCGGTGATGCCCGGCCAAGTTCACGCAGCGGCCGAGGAGGCTGCGCTGGGCGGCGAGGGGGTCCAGGCTCGCCGGGCACGGGGACAGTGCCGTTCCACGCCTTCCCTGATCTCTCCTGCCACCCTCCTCCTCCTCGCTGATTACATGTGTATCCGAACCCCGCAAGCGCGCACTTTTAACACCTCGTGAAGCTAAGCTTTAAATCAGAGGAAAGGAATACAAAGGCATTGGAGGTTCGTCTCCGTGTTTAAGAGTAGTATATTCGCAGTGGTCAGGATGGAAGCAGACATTCCCTACATGCTGCACCGATCCTGCACTGAAGCCCTGTGCAGAGAGCAGGCTACGGCACCCAAGAACACATACGTACATATAGGCTGAGGTGTTCGTACTGCACCTGGCTTCTCTTTTGTGCTGAGCGCTAATGTTTATTTTATTGCAAGATAGTTCTTGTGGCAACTCTGCTTTGTTGCTCTCATTGTGCGAGTATCATTTGTATTTTGAAGTTGATGTATGAGCAAGGAAAAGAAATACATATTTTTTTCAGAAGTCCTGCATTTTACAAAGTAGTTTTTAACTTGTATTGACCTTAGAAAGTATCAGCTCTCGTTACAATGTATACTTCTATGGACTGCTCACATACTGAAGCTCCCAGTTGCCCTCTCGCTAGCCCCAGCAGGGATGTAGTACGGTTTTAATGGTTTTAAGTGATGCCGTTTGACTTGACCTGTGGTGGAACAGTGTGGCAACCATGTTGTTGTTTCTACAAGCACAGTAAGGCAGATTTTTAAAATGAGCAGATACTCTCCAGTAACTCAGGAGGAGCTGTACAGCTCTAACTGATGTGCAGTTATAGGTGTTGCACTTTTTCCAGTTTAAATTCTTAAGTAGAAAAAAGCACATTTTGGCCACTAGAAGAAAAAAAAAAACACTATAAACTTTTATTCCTATTTTATTATTTGATTGGCATATGTGCTATATTGTTATGGAGGGAAAAGGAAGAATCTGGCCACAAGAACAGAAGAACATAAGTTGTTCAGAACATTTTCCTTCTATATACATATCAGTAGGAGCAGAAGTTGTCCTCTTCATGTTGAAAAACAGCTTCTTGTTGACTTGCTGAGCACTCGGGTATAAGTACTGTAAAAATAAGTCTGAGACTTAAGGTGGCAGCCATGCTGAAGAGGAGAGCTTTAGATTATACCTTACATTTTCTAAATGCTTAAGAAATGGTAGACAGTAGGTTGTTGGAAAAGAAAATTCAAAATATCTGACAGTCATTTTAACCAACTTATCTGCTATGGTATAAATAGATAGCATCTCTGATTTAAACTCTGTCTGTATCTGAATGCTGGGCTGTAATGATGGGAAGGTTTTAAAGATGCCATGACTAAACAAACCCTGACCCTGGAAGTAGATGGTACCAGATTTGCTACAGTTAAAGAATCCCAAGTGTCATTGCTAGCCACTCTTAACACCTCTGTACCCAGTGCAGAACTGAACTTTAATTTAACTTTGTCATTTTCTCTGGTTGAACTTACCTGTACACACTTTGCAGTTTAGAACTGTGAAATGATTATAAATATTTGAATTAGCTAAAGTACATGAGTCTATATATTGCTGTTCCTAAATGGTTTTGATTAATTTACAAAATATTGATACTTCACATGTGAAATCCTGTTCTTTGTTTATATTATGTTTTAAGGTCATGTTAAACTCCAGAACTGACGTTTGAGTCCCGTTTTAGAGTTTTTTTGGCTTAAAATAGATGTAAATTAAATTTAGCAGCAGATGGGACAGAATAAACTGTATAAAAACTTTTACCATACTTTCTCTGATGCAGTTTGCATTCAGTTAATAATTTTACAATAATTTATATAACTTACTGGTGAAAACCAGATGATGCTTTAGAAGGAACATTCCAATACATTTACACACTCAAGTCTGCAGGTTGGGTACTTCTGGGGTTGATTTTCTTGTTTGGTTTTTTTAAAGGAAGGAGTTGTTTTTGGATTCTACAGGGAAACTAAAATGAAGGCAGCTGTCCATCTAGGGAGTATAGGTAACTCCAGAATTGCATGTGAGCTGAGCAGTATTTTGTAACTATCCTATATGGCAGTCATGATTGAAGTGCTTAAAAAAGGCTTGTCATTAATTTGATTAGAAATAAGAATTTCATGTTTATTTGAACAGTAACTGCTGGCAATAATGGCGGCTGTTGCAGAAAGCTGTTCAATGTCTAGTGCTGATATGTAACGCTGACTGTGCTGTACCTAGTTGTATATATAAAATTAGCCCAAACATTTCAAGTCTTGGGAAAGGTAAATTTAAAGCTGAGAGGTAATCAAACTCCTAAATAAAACATGCTCAGTATTGTTTTCATGTAATGGTTGACATTTTCCTATTTGATTAAAACGGCTTGGTAATTGAAAATTGGAATAATATACAACTGATTTAGTGTAGTGTTGAGGTAATTGGCAGTGTTTTTTACCACAGAGTTTATAATTTGCTACAGTTGGCACCATGAAGGCTTACCACTGTGGAGCCATTTTCTTCCAGGCCTCAGTTCAGCCCCTGATTTTTTCAGAAAAGCACAGAATTAGATTCAAGAACAGGTCTTGACAGAAGAAAATTACTCAAGTGCTTCAAATTCTCTATATGTTCTCTAAAATTATTTTGTTAAAGAGGAATTTAAATAGACTAGAGGCAAACGTGTATCCTCACAGTTCCAGTGCTCAGATGACGGCAATTTAATTGCAGATGTATATAATTAAAATTTAGTATTTGTTACATAGTCGGCTCAGTATTAAAGGTCTGCCGTCATCATCAACTCTAGCTGGCCATTGTCACATTGCTATCAGGTACTGTACTTGAAGTTGGTTTTGAGTGCTATACTCCACAGAGTTTTCTTGCAATACTTGTCCTTTTTGCAGTGGCAAGCCAAATTTTCTTCACTTTATAATGTGAAGACTGTATGGAAAAAGAAGACTAATGGATGTTTTAATTCTAAAACACATTTAATTATTTTAAATAAAATTAATTATTAATTAAATTTTAAATTCCCTTAATTATTTTAAAATTTATTTCTATGTTAACATGTAGAATAAATGTAAATAGTTTTACAGTCACATAAATAGTCACAGGATTGTAGTTTATTTTAGGGGGAACTGAGATTGCATTTTTAAGTACAACACAAATGGAATATTTGAAGTTATGCTTTGTTTAGCCATATTAACTGCATCTGTAAGAATTAAATAATAGGAATCTTGAAAAGAGAGCAGATTTAACTTAGGTGTTTATTTCTTTAAAAACTGCAGTAGTAGTTCACTGTTCTGGTTCAATTAAAGATAGCATTTCTAGTAATTTAGTTTATCTATATCTTTACTCACATACAGGCACACATCTCTTAATGTATGAGCTTCATCAAGTTGCTGTTCATGATGTTTACTGATATTTTTGATTTTGCATTCTCTTCAAAAACAAAGCAAAAATATTTCCTGCATAAGGTATGCATGCTTTGGTCAAATCACTGAATATTGTTTTCATTTTGAGTTGCTGAGACTGGCACTTGCATCTTTGATTTACAGCCATTTATAAGGTTACTAACAGTAAAACCTAACCAGCAGAGTTAGATAGCATATCTTGATTTGGAATTTACATTTTTGAATCCAATGCACAATAGTTGTTATCGTCCAGTGCCACAAATTTCAGCTGTATTTGTATTTGTCAGGCAATGCAGTATATTATGATATTGGAGAGGCAATTGAGAAAAGGACAATTGTATATTTAAAAAAAGGTAAGACAGAATAAGGCAAAGCTGGTCCCTTGAAACTCAGGAAGAAGGTCATGTGTCTTCTGATTCCTTTCAGAAATGCCTTGTTCTCTTGAACATGTCTTGTATGAAAAGCTCAGTTTCTCTTGTCTGTACTGTTGGATGCTGATACTTTAATGTACAAGGGAATTGAGTAGAAAACTAAGTGTCATCACGGAGCCTTGGAATATCCAACATCTTAAAGTGGGATGCACATAAAGTGCTGTACGATTAAGACAGTGATTACTGCGTGTTTAAAGAGTGATGTCAGTTCCTGTGCCTTTTCTAGGAAGTGAAAGTCGTAATTAAAATTTCTGTAGCATTGCTAGGTTGGTGTTCAGCTGTTATTGACAATGAAAATGGTTATCTTTGCATAGTTCATCATAAAGTACACTGAGCTTTTGGTGTGCTTAATGCTTTTGACAGTCAAGTAAGATGATACATAAAGTGGCTATTGCTGCTTTTGGATTCACTTGTCATTCTGAAGTTGATGAGTGGTAGGGACATAGCAGATGCTGATGATTTACTGGTAATTCTCTATACTTAATGCTCTGTACTTATACTCTATACTCTTATACTGGTTGTCTCTATAGTTAATTTGCACTTCATTTTATGTTGACCACCTTTATCATGACAGTTCTTTGGAAGGTGTATTTTAAGGGTCGTGAGGAACAGTTCAGTGGTCTACAATTTCAGAAATGTGACCCTTGGAAATGACCCACATTTTAAATACTGACCATTGGAGTATGGGTATGTAAAAGTACAGAAGGCTAAACTAAATATTCTATTTCAGTCTGCTTTATTTAAATGGAATTTTATAAGTCAACGAGGCAGGTTTTTCGTGAAAGAATGCCAGTTGACACTAAAAAAAGTTAAGTAGTATGCCTCATTAAGGTGCTAAATGGAGATTGATGCAGAATAGCTGGGGAAAGTGGAGGGAAAAGGGATGCTTTATAAAATGAGCAGCCAGGGCTTTGATTAGTGCAAGTAGATACTAGCAGTTATGATAAGGAACAGTGAAAAGACACATAAGCTACTCCCTGTGAAGATATTTTTCTAGGGTTCTGCTGCATGTTTCATGTTGGCCAAAGCATCTGAAACATCTGCAAGATATTTTTTTCCTAGCTGCTGTGACAATGACAAAACCTGTATTTTACTAGCCATAAAAAAGAGTATGACCTTCTTTCATATCCTCTGCTGTTTGCAGCTGTGATAAGTTTAAAGCTTTCTTCTTTTTTGTTTGTCTGATACCCCATTTATGGTCTGATGCTTGTATATTTTATTGTAGCAAATTGGGTTGTAAGCTTCTGGTTTTCTTTTGTCAGAAGAAAAAGTGATATGTGCATCTGCATGCAGACATTCATACATCTGAAAAGTTGTTTCTGTTTTTCATTCTTAACCTCTGGGGTGGATGTGAAAAATGTCTTCCATTTTATTTTGCTGTATAATCCTTCAATATTTCTCAAAAAAACCCCCTATGAATATTTATATAAATTCCCTTAAGATGCAACAAAATATGTAAGAACTTGTTAGTTTCCTGTTTACTGTCAGGAACATTAGGAGCAGTATCAGTGAAATGTAAGTATTTTACTCTTGTTTCCCAGCAAGAGTTGAACTTTGCTGGCTTTCAACAACTTTTTTTTAAAGTGTGTATGGAAAGAAAGTCCTTTTCTCTTCAAGATACAGTAAATATTAAATTGATGTTCACCTGGTTAAATATCTCCATGTGTGCTGAATAAATATTTGCAGTTTTAATATCACACTTTCAAAGACTGATCTGACCTTTGATTTTCATCGGCCACAAAACCTTGACTTGTGGCCTTGTAAAGACATGGTCGTGCAAGTGTGTGTCAAAGGCCCAAAATGTTAGAGTTTGGTTATGTTTTGGTACATGTCTTGCTCAAGAACCTCATTTCTTCAGTGAATTAGTATAGGACAGACATTGATAGGTTTTCAGTCTTAGATACATAGACTTTAAATTTGTTCTTAAACTGTGATCTAGATCAGATCCTTGTGAGCCTGGAGCTGTTGTGTAGATCTCCAGATTTTGCAAACTCTCTGGAGCTGTAACTGGGTAGTTAGAAGTATTGATCCTGCTTGCTACTCATTTAGAGGGCAGCGAGCCATTTTGCAGTTTAAAACAAATGCCCTTCTGAACTTTTATAACTTCAGATCCTTTGATTGTCACCTGCTTACCAAGATTATACCTGGAGTTACAGTCTTTGACAGAGTACTTGAAATTATCTTAACAAGGCTTGTTTGAATTTACCACTATTTGAGTCATGCCTCATCCTTGGAAATGTTCCAGGCCAAGTTGCATGGGACTTAAAGCAACCTGGGCTAGTGGAAAGTGTCCCTGCCCATAGCAGGGAGGTTGGAACTAGATGACCTTTAAATTCTCTTCCAACCCAAACCATTCTATGATCAACAGTCTGTGTTCCTATGGCAGTTGTAGAAGTGGAGTCTGGTAATCCAGATAGCTTTCTTACAGGAAAAAAGCCATTCACAATAAAAGGTTTTGATAAGGCAGGTTTAAAAATACTTTAAGGTACTTAAAATACTCCCAGAAGAATGTTTTTTCACTTAGGAAGAGGTCTTCTATGTTCTTGTCTGTAAAATCGGTTCATCATTTTACCTCTGGACAGCCACCAAAAAATTCCTTCTGAGTATCTCCTTCAGCCTTGGTTATAGCCCACATTCATGGCCTCAGCAGCCACTGGTGTAACTCCATTGCAAGGCCTGGGGCAGCGGTGCATAACTGGCTGTTCCTATTGCATCCAGAGTTCAGTGAGCTTGGCTTTGAAAGTTCAAAACAAAAAACAACTTTTGAAAAAAGTTCAAAACAACATTAGTCCTTGTTCCTTTTGGAACTTTTCGTTTCGAAAAAGTTTCTATTTCTATTCTTCCATTTCTTCACTTCTTTGGAGCTACTTTTCTGCAGTATTTCTTGGCGGCACTGGTGACAGCAGTAGTTGGTTAGTAATTTTGTTACCCTTGTTCAGGAGCTGCTTTACTGCCGTACTAGTACTTATTTTACCTATTCTTGCCATATGTGCTGATCAAAAGGAGACATTTTTATAAATAGAATTTAAAATTAATTGTGTGTATTTGGAGAAAGCAAGAAGAAATGAGTGCATTGTCACCGTGATCCTCTCTTTATCAGATTTATCCCTATCAGGAATGCATATTTCTTGAATAGAATAGTCTGCTGTTTCTTCTGTTAGGCTTTTGGGAAGTGAGCTGGCATTTGTACAAAGGTGACTACTATTCATATACAACAACTTATCATTTTGTTTCCACTTCTTTTTTGCAAGAGTTTGCTTACATAAGTTAGCTGGTTTTACTGGGTGTAGTTTTTGATTAAATGAGATTGTTCATTTCTGCTGTCCTCGGTTATATGAGTGGGTGGCTGATGCTTTGACAGTCAGAAATATAATGCACATGTTTAATTTACTAAACTACATGTGTGGAAGGTGAGGCTTGGCACCTTTGTTAATGTATTTGCTGTTGATGGTTTGAGGGTTGACAGAGAGTGTTCTGGTTCCCATTTAAAATGAAGGCACAAAAGAAGATGTGCCCCAAAGAGGAGTGGCAGAGCTGAGATCCAGGAGGCAGTAGTAGCAAGGAGTGGTGGTTTGGGTGGATGGTGGCTGAGCAGTAAAACAGTGAAGAGTAACAACACCTGAGAGGTTGAAGCCACCTATTTTTGTAGCCTTGAGCTTGTTTACTATAAGATACTGTTTATAACATTAGTTTTGAAAGGTCGAAGTAAATAGTGCTTAATAAAAAATTATAACAGCTGAACAAGGTGCACTGCCTTTATGCAAGGAAGTGAATAGATGTCTTACATATTTGGAGTTTATTACTGAAATAGCATGCATTTTTGGGAAAGGTAATTTAGAAGATCCATCATCTTGCACGGTTCAGTCTAGGGCTCAGTGTTTCCAAATAATTAGTTCAGAGTTGAGTGGTAAGGGTTTCCTAACTTTTTTTTGTTCTCCATCTTCAGTATTTATTAGTTACTTTCAAAAGCTTATGTAGAATTAGTTATGTGTGTTCTTTGCTTTCCACCCGTTATTCTATAGTTTGTTTTTTCTCTGAAGTGCAAAATACTGTAAATTGCTGTCAAAATTACTATGAAACTCTTGGTTTAAAAATGTTGGTCTTGTGGCAGGACATTGTGAAGCTCTCAATGCATAATTTAGAAATGAGTACAATAGATAAAAATACAATTCTAGCATTTTGCTAGATGATTGCCATTTTAAAAAGAGAAATAATCATAAATGTTTTTTGCTTCAGAGGGCAAGTCCAAAGAGCTTAGAATATATTAACCAGATTGTTGCAACCCCGTGGAAAGACCTGATCAAATCAAAATCTTTCAGAATACTGAATCTGCTGTGCATGCTAACAAAACAAAACTGATTCACATGAAAAGGAATTGCTACAGATAACATGCTGATCTTCATAACTTGGTTACCAGATATGCAGTAGTAACCACTCACTTCTTAGTTTTCACAAGGGTAAAGTGGAGCACTTAAGCACTTAACAGGAAATGAAGACCATTTATATGACAAATACATTGGTTGGAGAAATCCAATTGAGTACAAACTGTGATTGCTGTATTTTTTAAAAAATTTTGAATCATTAAGTTTAATTGTGAATACAGGGGTTTTAAACTATATCCAAGGAGATATTTTGAACTGAAGACAGCAAGACAGTTTTTGTCATGAGCTCTAAAACAGTTGGCAGAGAAAATGTGTTTGTCTGATTTTCAAAATGTTTAAGATCTGTTCCTATATTTCGTATCTCTGGATTGTGGAGGTGTGATTGGAGTTAGACTTCTCTAAGGCTTTTAACTCTGTATTATGCCAAACTTTACCAAACTAGTGCGTTGGAACAAGGACAGAGGGTACTTCTCCAGTGTGGAGAAGTAGGAGCCCCCAAGCTCACATCTGGAAATCTGTGAAGACTGACATTGTAACAGAAGCTGATCTGTTTTCCTCTTGATCTAGAATTAGCTATGTAATAATGATAAAATGTTAATGATAGAAATTAGTCATATGGCAGGAAAGATGAGAAAATAGCTTGAAGTGAAATACTCCCATTACTTTCCTTGTTTTCTTGTGTGATACTCTTATCTGGATCTTTTCATCAATCCTTCCCTTCTGTTATTGGGAGTTCAGGCACTGGTGAAGTGCTCACTCTTACCTATCTATTTCATTTGGTCCATTTAGGTCTTTCTAAGCTTTTTGTTCCAATGCAGCAAACACCTCAAGTTACTATGCAGAGAAAAAGGGGAATTGTATTTTATGACTTATAAATGGCTAAGAGCAAGTGGAGTATGTTCTAGAGACTCTCTGAAGTAAGTGTCTGTTTTGCAGTTGTGTGGAGCTGAGGAAAGTGGAGCCAAATCCAGGTGGTTCCTTTAAATTCCAGTCTTGTGTTCATATTTGTACAAAGCAGACAGTGCCAAGAGAACTTAGAAGCTCTCTTTGAAAGGAGTAATGGCAAGGGTTTAAAGAAAATTGTAAATGGACCGGTGGCTCAAATATGTAAAAACTAAAATGGAATTTGTTGTTCCATCTCAAATTGTTTGGGTTCAGTAAACTTGAAAGTCATAATCATGTTTCCTCAAAAGAAGTAGGAGAAGCACTACACAAATGCAGTGGTGGTAACACCTGACTTTGTGTGCTGGTATCTGATGGGCTGGAGGGACTGCTGTATTACCTTTGCATCTTACTTCATTTAGTTGTTTGTACAGTAGTTGCCATGAATATTTAAATGTCCTCTTTAAACATAAACAGTGGTGTGTAATGCAAGTGATGTGTAGGAAGGGGCTGAGTTTTTCATGTGAGCGTTGTTGGTTGCTTTCACATGCATTTAAATATCAAGAAAATTGACTATTATTTTGTATTTGTTAATTAAAACCACATGTCATGCACTTCATTTTTGAAAACAGTTGTATTTAGGTAGTTGCTGTTGTGTTGCAACCCGCTCATTCTGTACTTTTTTAATGTTGAATTTTGGCAACTCATTTTGGTTGATAACTGAAAGAACAGAATTTTCTTTTACATTAATTTTTTTTTTCCTCCGAACTGAAATACCTTATGCTGAAAGGAGCATCTGCCATTCTGGTCATCCTGCATGCACAACTATGGTATATATTTTAACAATAACATGCAGCACTGAGGGTAACAAAGTGCTGACAGGCTTTAAATAACAGTTCTCATAGGTAGGTCCTACTGGGCATCAAGTTAAAATCCTACTCACTGAGAGATGAGGGCATGCAATTTGAGTAACTTTTCCAAGAAATTAAATTTCAGGAGAGTTTGTAAAATGTAACCTAGAAATTTAATGTGTCCTTTTTTTTAAAGCCATAAATGACAGTACTCCTTTTCTTGTTCTTCACAGTGTGGTGATATTAATATTTAATAAGCAGTTCAGTGGCTCTGTATTTCCAATGGGATCTGATTTATTTTAATGCTATTGAAATATGAAAGAACCTAATTTATTGAGATAGTGTGTATTTGGCTTGACATCTAAATATTTATTTTGGGTTTTTTACATTGAAAATGCAGATACTTGTTAGTATAGATGATGTCTGGGTAGTATCATGTCATTATTTGGTGTCTTTTTAATGTTGTGTCCTGGTAGCAGCCAGGGAAAACTTTAAAAATATTTCTATAGGGAGAATTGTAACTGACCTCATACTGGTCATAATCTCATACTTAAGAGATGGGCTGAGTCCTACTGTATCAGTATCCAAATGTTTATTCCCTTAGCTGCTGTATCAGTGTTACAGAGATTCATCTGTGTGAATATCTGTTCCTTTGTAACTCATGAGACTAGAATTGTTCACAGCTTTCAACCCTTCTAAAATTATGGCAAAAATATATGAAAAATTATTTCCTAGCTGCTTTTCTTGTCTTTATAGGATGCAGCAGAGGTATGAAAGAAAGGGATATATTATTTATGAAGCTTTTAAAATTTTAATAAAGTTAGTACTTAATTCTATTTTTTATTCTAAATTCTAGTACAGGAACAGCTGTCTGGCTCTTTTGCCTATTGAAAAAGAGCACTGAAAGGTGTTGGAATTAAGTGCTGGGCTTTGTAGAAGGGCAGTGTGCCATTGCCTTCCACGGATATGTGTAGTAACTTGCTCTGTAAGCGATTGCCCATCCTCGGGATGTAAGTTCATGTGCATGATGTCTGGTCTTCACTTGAGATTCTTTAGGCTGTGGTTTAGCAGCATGTACTACTGCCTTGTCAACTACAGCTGTGTGCCGTAGAGTTTGCTTTTTACAGGTATTTACGGTAGATTTCACTTTAAGTACTTCTTTAATTATGATTGTAATGATAAAACTATTGTTGGCGATAGTGAATGATGAAAATTTGAAATACGCTGATAAATTCCCTGACTTTCAGTAGACCTTCTTTTGAAGACCACTTTTCTTAACAGAATTAAAAAAATACAGAGCAGAAATTCACTGCTTTATGTGTGGTATCAACCTGATCTTTTGCATTTCCCCCCCATCCCAACATATAATTCATGTAGCTCATTAGATCTTCCAGCAAGCCTGTATTTTTTTTCCCGAAGTTTGGAAAGAGGACTTGGTTTATTTAAAATTATATTGGGGAAAAGGAGTATTAATGATGCTGTTATCCTTTATGTACACTGGAATATGGCCTTGTATGTAGTGTCTTAGCTCTCCCCATCATTATTTTTTGCTGTACAAATCATTATACTGTTTTATCAGATAGAGGAAAATGCAGAATTATGAATACAATTATCTGGCTTTAATTGCTGACCTGGTTCTTATACACAGTTGTACATTTCTTGATAGGAAAGACACAGTCTTAGAAACCAGTTTTATCACTATTACTTTGATAATCTTTAAGACTTCTAATGCTATCTGTGTTATAAGCTGTTACGTGCTTTACATGGACATTTGGCTGTCATCTGATTCTTACTTTGCAAGAACATGACCCTAGGAATTGCTTTCATTGATACAGATTAGGATTTGCAGCAAGTATGTCTTTGTAGATGCATTTTGTCCCTGAAGTGCCATTCAGATCCAGGTCTTCCCTGTAAGGTTTTCCAGTGATTTATATTCAGCATTTAATTAAACATGCGTATTTCTATCAAAGGTTTATTGATTGTCCCCCACCTAATTATCAAAATGCCAGTGTGTGTAGGACATGGTTGGATGGAATCATCATACAGGAAACCAGCAAACCAACTTCCACCCTTAGAACTTAAAAATTCAGTGTAAATTTTATCTGGTCTTTTGTTCAGTTTAAATGGGTTGAGAAGATGAATGTTCATTTGTATTTTGTAGTTTCTTGTATTGTTGGCAATGTGTTTGTAGCTGAGCATGTTCAGTCATCTAGAATGCTTGAGGCAGGCAGAACAGTCTTGTCCACAGCTTTCTAGAATAAATTGATAGATCATTAGATGGTCATTGATGTTGTAATCAGATCAGTGCGCTACTGTTAAGTGTGCTGTCTTGAAAAAACACTGGCATTTTTTACAGTAACTTGGAAGTATTCTCTTTACTTTGGCTGTGCTTTTTCTCTCAGAGGAAAATAAAGTTATTCCCAAAAGATCATACAGGTATCATTCATTAATGCTTTCTAGCTTCATTATTTACCACTTGTTTTTTCAAAACCTGAGCTAACAGTTGGAAAATGGTTTACCTTACCAGTACAGTCAGACTCCTTGTGACTTGTCATTGACTGTGTAACTCCTGCCTCATCCCCTCTTGTTCCTCCCTCTGTATTCTGAAGAATTTTAGTCTTTTTTCCTTCCTTATTCTTGTTCAATAATGCCATCTACATTTAGAGAGGAAATGTTTCATCTTTAATTTTGTGAGTAATGTGCCATAGTTCAAGAATGGACAACACAAAACAAAGCTTTGTGTAAATTTTTAATATATATTTGCAGTTTCGTTGTTGTTTTTGTTTAATCAGGGTTTAACCTTTCAGTTTATTTTAAGACATTCCATCTTAACTGAAGCAGCATTCTCCCAGATGTTGTGTTTGTGTTGCAGTAACTGCTTAGGAGAGTCTTTGTGTCAGAGTGATTCTTGGGTGAATACATAGATCACTGGAGCAGTGCTCTTTTCTGGGCAAATATCAGAAGACTGTTTCTTCTCTCTAGATGGTGGGATAGATGGGAGATAAATGTTGGTTTAATTGAGATCAGCATATTCTTTTTTCTGCTGGAAGATCAGTTATTAAATGAATAGGAAAAATAAATTGATCCATCAACTTGTAAGGTGGTTTTTAAATTAGGTTTTATTATGTATGTACATCAGCAGCAGGTGATAGATGTGCAGTGTTTGGAGAGAAATTCGTAATGTACATTTTAAAAAGAGACTCCACACACTGTGGTGCTTTCCACAGCAATGACTCAGATTTCAACAGCAAATGTCTGTATTTACTGGATTTTCGTATAAGAAATGGTGCAAGTACTTTAACTTTGCAAATCCTTACAATAGGGAACTTAGGAGGATAACTAGAAAAACACAGTTTTAGTCAGTGGTCAAATATCTTTCAGTAGTAATCAGACATTTAAAGATACTGATAAGTTTTTGGCTTTGACCAAATGTTTCATGTGAGTTGATGTATATCCAGAAAACCACTAAGTGGCTAGTAAAAAGAAGATTTTTTTCATAATTCACAGAATCATATGGTAGCTCAGCTCTAAAGCATGTTTTTTTTTGAACTTTACATGTTGATTTCTGTCTGGTCCCTTTCTTTTTTCTTCCAGCTTGTAAATGTGAACTAGCCCATTTCAAAACCTCTGAAACTTCTGGTTTTATCTGGAACTTGAAGATTACAGTGTTTCACTTTTGACCCTCTGAAATGAACTGTATTTCTACTGTGAAAAAAATGCAGCTGCTTGATGTGATAAGGCTTGAACTTCATTTGAATAAGACCTTTTAAATTGAGAGTTACATTTTATGCTAACATACAGATAGCTGTTTGTAATTTATACAGTTATTTAAAAGAGTGGGTGTGTTTCATTATGGTATCAGGGCACAGACTTAGCAGGTTCATGGTGACAGTTTAGGTTCTGAGTCAGTTCCTTCTGAGGCATGCCAGAGCTGCCCTTCCAGGCTAAGAACAACCACACTGGGCAGTTTGGAACCACATTCACCAGCCTGACTCTTGCCCACTCCCTGCTCATCTCATGTGGTGTGCTCCTCAGGTGAGGAAGATCCTTCCCAGTTGGTCTTCACTACTGAGGTTGTATTGACATACGCCTCTCCTTAGTAATCCTGTTCACCAGCTGAAGAACTTTTGTTCTTCACTTGGAAGCTTCTCCACAGGTTTTGTTATCCCTGATGATTTCATGCCAGCCTTGGAGATTTTATGATTGAGAGTGCCCTGTAGGTTAGTACTGTTGCCTAAGTAATGTGGGTCTGAATGTCCATTTACTGCATTTACTACTGAGATTTTCCTGGTTTACTCTTGAGTTGATATCTTCAATACAATTTCTCATGTATCAGCAGATCTCTGCTGAATGGCAATAGCCAGCTTCAAAGCCAGTGTCCACTATTTCCTGTGTACTTGAGCTTAATTTGTCTGCCTGATTATTACTTGGTAGTGTCACCGATGTTCCTCTTCAGCTTTTGGCAGTCTGACTTTGTCCTAACCAGAATATGGGTGACAGCGGCACGAGTGGGTTCTATTGGGACATCCCTTTACTGTGCACCAAATGACTGTTCATTCAAATTGTTTGCTGGCTGTATTTAAGGGGTAATTGGTTGGGTTATTTGTCATGCAAGGGCCTGTTTAGGAGAGCTTAGTTTCTTGGGAGCCTTTTGTGACACATCTTTGGTAAATATCTTGTGGTGGCACAGTTTGTCTTAGTGATTTCTCACTGTGCTCATGGAGTCTTTCAGAGAAGAACGATATACTGTTACTGTGGCTTCTCCTTAACACAGCTGCATGGAATTGTCTGTGTCCCTGCTAATACTTTTTTTTTTTTTTTGAGTAATTTATGCAATTTTTTCTGGTACTAACATTTAACCTAAATGTTCCATTATTTCCTAATTCTCCCCTTGAACCCCTGTCAGAAATTCATGTTGCTTTTCCTGTCTTTCAGAGCTAGAAGATTGAGACTGTTTTAAATGAGAGTTCATGAATCATAGCTACCAAGTCTTTAATTCTTGAGTTGTGTTCTAATACTTTGTTATTTTTCACATTGTAAGCTTGTTATTTACCTTCTTGTAAACACACTTCAGGAGGATTCTGGTGTGGAATCAGTTTTTCTTTAATGTGTAGATCTAAAAAAAAAAAAAGGGGGGGGGTGTCATTTTCTGTAGGGCTTTATCTCCTATGAGTCCTCCTGTAAATGCTGATTGTCCTGGACAAGCACTTTAGTAGATTTGCTATTCCTTCTCTCTTCTGAAAAGCAGTGATTTTCATGCTTTCTCCTGCTTGTTTCTCAAACTTGATTGCACTGTCTTTTGCATGTACATTACCAGCCAGAATTTATGGTCACTCTCACTCCTCCCCATCCCTTTGAATATTACTACTGATTTTCTCAGTTTTATTTCAGAGAGTTTCTTTGACTTTACCATTTAGCCATGTTGCTTTTTTCTTTTTCCTTTTTTTTCTGGTTTATTTAAAGTCTTCTTTTATGTGAAGGCAAGCAGTTACCTTCTGCAAATGAGCATGAGTGTCTTACAAAACTAAGACACTGGTCTTAGAGAGCAAACTGTTTAGCTAAACATCTGTAGGAAAGGACATACAGGAAAAAATTAAGCTGGGATTTAAGCACAAATTTTTAAAACAATACATGTGTCTTTAACTCCTTATTCTTCGAATTCCCAGTGTCTTGAAAGAATCATCTATGCTGGATGAAAAACAGAAGTTTTCGTTACTAGAGAGGCAATCAAGTCTTGCTTCTCTAGTCAGCCTAGCAGTAAGAGAAAATGGGTTTGATGGATGGATAAGGAGCTGGCTGGATGTCAGCAGCCAAAGAGTTGTAGTTAATGGCTACACTGTCTAAATGGAGAGCGGTATGAAGTGGTGTCCTGTAGGTATCCACATAGGGATTGATACTATTTAATACCTTTTTTGATGATATAGACAGTGGGATTGAATGCAACCTCAGCATTGAGATGGAATTGATACACTTGAGGGATGACATCCAGAAGGACCCTGACAGACTTGAGGAGAGAGCCCATGCAAATTTCATATTGAACAAGGACAAGTGCATGGTCCTTCTGCACCTCGGTCAAGGCAATCACCAGTCTTTCCAAGTGAATAAACTTTTCAGAATGAAATGTTTTGGAGTAAATTAAAAACTTCAAGACAATGAAGGAAAAATAATTTTTTAAGAGTTATTTCTTTTCTTGGCTTCTTCCAGGTACTAAATTTGGCATCTGTGTGTTTTTTAAATTGCTGTTAAAATCTGTAACAGATATATCAATTTCCAAAAAGCCTCTTCCTACAGAAGTACTGTTTTACTCTTTTTATTGATTCCCTTGCATCACCACATTTCCCCCTTGAATTATCAGTCCTTAATGCTAAATTTGCCTCTTTGCTACTTGGAATAAAGTATGGGGATGTTGGCAATAGCCCATGTTATCCTGTTGGCTTTTGGCATATTCCTGACAAGTGGTGCTAAGATACCTGACTGCAGACAGCCGATGTCTTGGAATCAGTTGTGTGCAACTCTTGTTTCCCAGCACTGTGTAGTGGCTTCCTTGATACTTTGAACTGCCCCATTAGGGCCTAAATTATTTCAAAGCAGATGGCCTGGTCAGGTGTGGTCCCTTTCAGTATCTGTGTGAGTCAGTGGTTCTCCCTCCTTACAGCTGTGTTGCAGGTGAAGGAGCTCCTGTGCCAATCTCATCTGGGACTGTTTTTATATTGGCAATGTTGTCTTCTTGAATCTAGGCTGATTTCACACTTGCTTATGTACCTGTAAATTGCTTTTACTAATTAGTGTTTCGGGCTTGGGAATGCTGACCAGGAATACCCAAAATGACTCTGCTAAGAAACAGTATATAAACAAAAAGTTTCTGGTGCTGTAGTGTTCCCGGAAGTAGTTTAGCTGTAGTTGCACAACATCCAGCCAAACAGTAGCCAGGATGAGTGATTACATTTTGGTAATTACCTGTGAGTAACTGGAAGCTGAACAGTGAGCTGTAAAACTCAGTGTCTCCCACAGCATACTCCTGTGAAAGCTGACACCCCACGGCTTGGACAGGAGCACTCTTTGCTGGGTTAAGAACTGGATGGATGGCTGGCCCCAGAGAGTGGTGATGAATGGTGCTGCATCCAGCTGGCAGCCAGTCACCAGTGGTGTCCCTCAGGAGTCTGTGCTGGGACCAGTTCTGTCAGTATTTTTATTGATGACATGGATGACGGTATTGAGTCTTTCATTAGTGAATTTGCAGATGACACTAAGCTGGGAGTGTGTGTCAATCTGTTGGAAGGTAGGAGGGCTCCACAGAGAGACCTGGAAGGGTTGGATGGATGGACAAAGTCCAATAAGACGACGTTAAACAAGTCCAAGTGCCGAGTCCTGCATTTTGGCCACAATAACCCCCTGCAGCCTTACAGGCTGGGGACGGTGTGGCTGGACAGTGCCCAGGCAGAAAGGGACCTGGGGGTACTGGTGAAGTTGACTGAACATGAGCCAGCAGTGTGCCCTGCTGGCCAAGGAGGCCAATGGCATCCTGGCATATATCAGGAATAGTGTGGCCAGCAGGAGCAGGGAGGTCATTCTTCCCCTGTACTGGGCACTGGTGAGGCCACACCTTAAGTGCTGTGTCCAGTTCTGGCCCCTCAGTTTAGGAAGGACGTTGAGACACTTGAGCACGTCCAGAGGAGAGAAACAAGGCTGGTGAGGGGCTTGGAACACAAGCCCTGTGAGGAATGACTGAGGGAGCTGGGGTTGTTTAGCTTGGAGAAAAGGAGACTCAGGGGTGGCCTTATCCCTCTCTACAACTTCCTGAAAGGTGGTTGTAGCCAGGTGGGGCTTGGTCTCTTTCTCCAGGCAGCAACTGACAGAACAAGAGGACACAGTCTTAAGCTGTGCCAAGGGAAATAGGCTGGATATTAGGAAAAAGTTTTTTGCAGAAGAGTGATAAAGTGCTGGAATGGCCTGCCCATTGGAGTCACCATCCCTGGATGTGTTTAAAAAAAGATTGGATGTGGCACTCAGTGCCATGGTCTTGTGGAGGTATTCGGGCATGAGTTGGACTCTATGATCTTGAAGATCTCTTCCAACCTAGTCATTCTGTGAAAACAGAGAAGAAACTCATTGGAGACACTTGGGATTTTGCTTCTCTTCTCCCTTTCCCCCATAGGGTGAAGAGCATTCATATACCTACATTTTAGAAATGTGTTGCTTTTTGTTGTGTGAACAGCATGTAAATAATTCAGAATATTTTGCAACAGCAATTACCATTAGCATTAGTGAGACGTAGTAACAGTTGTTTTAAAAGTGGATGTCTAGCTGTGAACTGGCTATAATTTCACAGTTGTAATGGAAATCCTTTCAAGCTGAGAAGACAGACACTTATGCTTGGACAAACCAATTTTTTTCACTTTGTGTTTTGACAGCTATAGGAGGTTTTGGTTAAAAGTGGTTTTGACAGAAAAGGAGAGAAAAAGAAAATCTCATGTTTACAAGGAGAACAAATCCTTGTCTCTTGGAAACTCAAGTATGATGAAAGAATATCTACTTATTACCTTCCGTGATAAATTATTATAAGCAACTTGGGGAGCAAGACCTATATTTAAGATTGTCTAATCCTTTCCACTGTGTGATCCTCTTCACTCGTACAGTTTGCTTTATAAAATGTAAACAATTCGGAACTATGTTTTCTGAGCTAGCAGTTTGCCACAAATTGAGCAAATATTAGGAAGTTAAAAATATTTTAACTATCTGTATGGGTTCATTATATTGCATTTCTCAGGCTGGAGAGGAGTTTTGACTTCGTTCCTGTTTCACTTAATTTTTTATTGAAGAACTCCCAATTCTTCCTGTCTCTAGGAAGGAAATAAAAATTTGGTTATGGATGATAATTTCTATTATCAGAACTCCATTTTTGAACTAATATGCTTCTAAACGTGTTGTAAACGAAAATAAAATGTAAGTCAAGAATTTCCTTAAATCTGGTTTGGCATTTTGTGTCTGCTCTTTTTATGTCTGAAAGTAGCAAATATCAGCCAATCCCTTCTCTTACAACACTTAGAGCTGAAGGAGAAAAGAACAGCATTTTGTTCAAAATCATATATTATGGGTAATCAGAGATTTTCACAGCAAGTAAATAGCCTTGGGAAGGAGTTGCTTCTAATTACAACCCGCCAGTCATAGCTGTGAATTTAGTTCATGTAAAGTTTCACTGTGCAGCAAATTTCCGATGAATACCTGTCATGCTGGATTGCTTCTGCTGGGAGATGTGTGTACCAGTCGAATGAATGGAGTTAATACTGCATCCTGGGAGAACATTGTTGCAAAACTATACTACCTGTGTCTGTGGTTGTTTTGCTGGTTAGATATTAGGGAAGTTAAGATGCTCTACTTGAAATTGAGAACACAGCTGGAGTTTTGCTGAAGCATTTGTAATATTCTGATATATTACTTTCCTGAGTTAATGCAGTGAATGAATGAAGTCTATACTTTTTACAGTCTGTTTTAAGTGTCAAAATTGCTACATGCTCATGGTCACAGGGCTTGATTTTGTTGTTTGTTTGTTTGTTTAATGGAAAATGAAAATACCTGATTCAGCAGGCATATGATGATGAATATACTAAGTTAAGGTTTTGTTACACTTCCATAAAGGTATTCAGGTATATCAATGTCTTTGCCCTGGAAAACTTAATAAGAGCTACCATATTTGAATGTTGTTAAGTATTTATTTTGTAACTTCACCTGAAATGCCTCCAATATTTAGTGGTGGTAAAGCTGGGTGTATATATAGGGACCATAGCAAAGAAAAACCTGCTCTCCTTTAAGCATTTTGAATCTTATATGTTATTGAGCTTTTTTTTTCCTTAAATGGCAATGTCTTTTCTTGCTTAATACATAAAATCCACTGAAAATTAAAAATGGTATTTTCTTGTGGAAAAATAATGTATTCTACTTACAACTTCAGATTATATTTCTGATTTATTTTTCTTGCAGTTGTACTCGCTAAATGATTATAAGCCACCCATTTCTAAAGCTAAAATGACACAGATCACCAAGGCAGCAATCAAGGCTATAAAGGTATGAAATAAGTTAACTTATTTTGACCTCTTTTACATTTCTCATATATGTCAAAATAATTTTGTGAAATATCTAAATTTTGTGAAATATCTAAAAGTTGCCTGTGTATGTATTCACCTCCCTTGTGCATACAATTTCCAAGTTAGGATTGTATATGGTATCCAAGAATGCAGCAGAAGGCTAAAAGTGTTGTGTGACTTTCATTTGCTGGCTGTCATATGTGAGAAAGAATTATACCAGTTAGACTCTGTCTGAATTCAATCAGATCTGAAAGACAGGGCTTTTCTCCTCAGTTTAAAAAGGAAACACTGACATGCCTGTTAACAGATGAATAAATGGAAAACTTCAATTCACCCTTCTTTTTCCCCTCTCTCCCTTCCTCCCTCCCCAAAATTTATGCATGCCTTTGGATCAATACAACTGTTCATTTTTCTAAATTCCTAGCATACCTTTTCATGGATATTGCTCATAGATTTCAGTTTTCTTGTTGCTTGGGTACAAATTGTTTTTGAGTTCTAGTCTTATTGCACTCATTAAAGATTATCCCTGCCACAAAGTAAAACTGCTAAGCAATGGCACAGCAGGAAAAGTCACTGAAAAATGGTGAAGGAAAGAAGTATGTCACTAGTGTTAAGCATTAAAACAAATGGAAACTCAGTGAAAGCTGGAGAGATAGAAAAGAGGACAGACCATACTTATGCTCTTCCTATCTACATTCCTTTGCTGACAATGCAGACATGTTTTGAGATAATGAAATCCATATTGGTGTTTTATGTAATTGGAAAAGACTAATTTAATACCTGAAGAGTGAAATTCAGTGGCTTTCTTAAGTTTAAGCCTGTATGGCAGTATAATTGAAATGCTAAAAGTTCAACTTGTATTGAACTTAAACAAGTAATAAATCATAATAGATGGTTCTATTAATTTAACAATTAAATTATACCAAAATGTTTTATAATGTATTCAACTTGGAAATCCTACTTCCACTCTTATCATTTCAATGACAATATTTAATTGTGTACAGTAGTTATCTCAATTATTGACATAATTTAGAGCCATTGTGATTATATGTGAGATTTAAAAAAACAACTCCATGAAAAACAGGCCAACTGTAACGAAAAAGTATGCAGTAGATGCTATTAAGTAGTGAAATGCAGAGAAGTTACATGTTTAGTAACATCAGGTGAACATCTTCAGTCGTGTAGAGTGAAATAACTACGTGTTTTTGTGGAACAATTATATTATTCTCCTAGTTCTCAATAAATAAGCATGCTATTCAAAAAATCCAGTGTAAAAAACCTTCAAGAAAAAGAAGAAACATTGATACTAGTTCCTTTATATGCTATTAAGTGTTTTAAGGTTGATTGCATGTTCATGTAGGTTTTGGGTTGCTGTTTAACAATCCAAATTTCTGCTTCAGGTTTTGCTATCAATATATCAACATACTTGAACAAGTATATGCATCTTCAGATTTTCTCTATTGAAATACTATTTTATTTTTCAGTTCTACAAGCATGTTGTACAGAGTGTTGAAAAATTCATTCAAAAGGTAAGTCAGTCAAATGGGGGTTTCGGTACACATATGGATTAATATTTTTAGCACATACTAGTTTATTTCCATTTTTAGTCACATTCAGTTTCTGCTCATAATTGGCAGCAGAAATGATGCAGAACGATGAATACTTTATTCTCATTTTATTCTTTGATCTGAATCATTCTGGATACTGTTTTAAGACTGCTTCTGTGTGTATTTATTTAATGTTAAAGGACACTGTCAGTGAACAGCTAACAGCAAAACAATTGACAGTTGTTTGGCTCGAGACAGTTGCTTTTGCTTTTCTGCCAGGTTTTCCCATTGATTATAAAGCTGAAGGGAAGATGACCTTCAGCCTCATCTTTTTTGTAATAGGAGATGTAACGTTTCAGTTGGTGCTCCTTGCAAGTAAATTAAAACAAAAAATATTTATATGGCTAGACTAGAATTACTTTTTGGGAAGATGGTAGTATTAATTTAAAGATTCCTTTTAGTAAAGAGATTCATAGCACTTCCTTTTCTTGCAGCAGTTAATTATTGTTGGGTAAAATTGCATTTTACTTCCAGTTGGAAATGCATGGATTCAAACTTGTGAGTCTTCCCTGTTTATCTGTGTTGTACCTGATTGTTCATTTGGTCATTTTGGTACTGTATATCTTCTCTCTTTATATAGCAGGAAATTATGATCAAATTGCAATTTAGTTTTGATAAACAAGCTAGAGAAATTAGGCTGTTAATGTTGCAGTGTTGGATGCAATTTTCCTTCTGTTACTCTTTTGACAAAGCAGTCTGGATTGCTCTATATTATTAACCTGTCTTGCTCATTAACTTTTATTCCTTGTTGCCCAGTGTACTCTGCAGTGCCTTTTGCCACTGACTGGACAGTGTAAACAGGTTTCAGTTTCAGCCTGGTGTTTTTATCTGTCTCAGAACTATTTAAGAACGAAATATTTAGGCACTAGTACATCAGTCCTAAGTGGCAAAAAGTGTCATGTATGTGTTTTCAAAGTAAAGACTAGTAGTATACTTTACCAGCACTCTTAGTTTTTTGTCAGGTAGTTGTCTTTTGAGTCCTTGACTCTGACTTCTTCCATCTCTAAGAAATGGGGCTGGTTGTTCATGACCCTGCCACAAGCTACTTTGAGTTATCTTTACATGTTTGCCTTCAGTGTGCAGTACTGCTTGATGAGGAAGTTCTGCACTGTTCATTGCTGGTTAGAGGAGGCAGATGGATGTTCTAATTGATAACCTTGATAATGACCACCCTGGATTAGATGTTTCCCTTTGGTAGTCTTGCTGAGGGATTTTTAGTTACTTCATGAACAATTTAGTGAAATGTGCAACTTATTAATAACTTTAATAACTTTTTGCTTTAGTAGAAAAGAGATATGGAGATGAAAGATAAGGAGATGAAAGCTAGGTATTTGATATTAAAGGGCTTCAATTGTATGTTTGGAGAATAATTGGATGTTTTTCTGCAAGCAGTCACTTCAAGTTAAAGCTCAAGATGGCTGAATCTTCCATTAAAATCTGCTGTAGACCTGACCAGAGTGATGTCAGTGCCATCTCAGTTAGTTTGCTCTTCATCCTTTACAGCTCCAGTATTTTATTTCATAATTTCATGAGGTTACTGAAACTTCAGATAAAATAATTTCCTGTGACACTCTTAATTTTGTGACGCTTAACTCACTGGTCTATTGTTATTTTGTTGACTGTTTTGTTCTTTGGCAAGAGATCACTTCAGGGGTCAAATGATCACATTTCCTATATGTGAGGTTATTCCATTGGAGAGCCAGACTTAATTTCTTTGAGTAATCAAAATACCGTATTGATTACTTATTCAGAAAGTAAGTAAATGTTTGTGTGTAAGGGCTGTCCCATATGAGATTAGGCATATGCAGGTTTATTGCCCCACTTTTAATTTTTATTTAGTTTTTTACTTGTATTTTATTGCCTTTTCTATATAACAATGTATGTCCTGAGTTTTCTTTTTTAATATCTGTGAGCTTTATTAATTTGAATATTGTGAAAAGTTGTATACGTGTCTGTTCTGTATGCAGAATACTCTTGTTTAATGATTTAAATAAAATTTCAGAGGGTACAATACATTTAAGTGATTTTTTGAAGATAGTGTATTATATCCAATTTAAGCTTAATGATGCACATATATTCCTAAAAGGATGCCATACACATTCCAAAAAGTAAGAATGTCATACTTAAATACATTGAAGAAAGGCTTTCTAAAGGTTGCAAGTGTTAGCAAATCAACACTTTTCAAAACAGAACATTTGTATCTAGGGCATAGTAAAATTAATATTCTGAAGCATTTGTTTGACACTTTAATAAATATTATTAACTTAGTGTGTTGCATAATATGTCTACAGGACCAGAGAGGAAAAGGGTGTCCTTTCCCATGATTTCCATGGCACCTTTGGTGTTACACATCCAATATTAAGTGAATCCATAACATAATATATTCTGATGATGACTTCATTATATTTTTGGACCATGTTTCGTTCTGTCTTAAAACTGGTTGTATGTGGTGTAATTACTTTGCAATTAAAAGACAAAAATGTTAGCATTAGTTGTTAAGAAAGTAAAATTACATAAGTAATTACTATTTTAGTTAGCAGACATGCCTTATAAATATCATGGTGTTTGTAAATTATGCAAGTTTTCCAGAGTTGTAAAATAAATATCATTGTTATATTCACAACCAAACAGATATCCCCATAAATATAATTTTGTTCTGCAGGGGACGATCTACCACACCCTAATTACAACAATGTAAAATAAAGTAAACAAATTTGAACTTTCATATTTACTTTGATCACAAAGAAGGAAAAAATATCCTAAATTACATTTACAGCTACTCCAAATTTACTGTTAATTTGGTCATGCTTTATGCAGTACTTTTAAAACAGAGTGTACATTTTAAAAGGGTATGTGATTTGTGTGTTAATTTTTTTAATAGATTTCTAAAAGTTAATTCTTTAGCAGTAAGAAATTGATTTTACACCATTTACGTATCTTCAGAACACATATGGATGTGATAATTTAAACATTAGAGGTTAGATATTTCTTGAGAAAGTTTCATTTTTCCAGGACA
The DNA here is from genome assembly GCA_013400495.1 of Nicator chloris. NCBI lineage: Eukaryota > Metazoa > Chordata > Aves > Passeriformes > Pycnonotidae > Nicator > Nicator chloris. The sequence goes on from WAAE01026346.1 coordinate 161,287, forward strand.
ATTCATTAAATAGAGAACATTTCAGTATACTTGGACCCACTTAAAAATTAGAGATCATTGTTTGTATTTACTCTGCCTTTAATGGTTTTGGTTATTTTTCACATATGCTCCTTTTAAATTGCCATTCTTTATAGTGCAAGCCAGAGTACAAGGTGCCTGGTCTGTATGTCATTGACTCCATTGTGAGACAGTCCCGGCACCAGTTTGGACAAGAAAAGGATGTATTTGCGCCAAGATTCAGCAATAACATCATCAGCACTTTCCAGAACTTGTACCGTTGTCCTGGTGATGACAAGGTAAACCACTTACAGATCTTTCTAATTAAAACAATCTTTAGCATATCATCTATAAAGATTAACGATTTTAATCTTACTTTCTACTTGTTGCAGGGGATCTACTTAAAAACTTGGCCTGTGTATGTATTTCTTACGTTGCTTGTCTTAGTGTAGCGATTGGAAAGATACATCCAATGAGATTAATTAGAGTTTTGAAAAGGTCATCTTTCCTTTCATTCTGTAATCATCTTGCAGCTAAATAACTTGAATAGTTTGACTCACTAGTCCAGCTGTTCCGTTGGATCACAGTGGTTGAGATAGCCACCAAATTCTGTTTCTAAAAGATTAGCTGGAAATAGCAGAGTGCGGGCAGTTTAACTTCCTTCATATTTGTCTCTAGTTGTAAAATAGGTAGTGTTTCTTCTTACTAAATAACTGCAAAAAAGTGGGGAATGCTAAGGGCTTTGTCTTCACAGAAATTTGTGTAGTAGAGTCATTACGTAAAGTAGTAAGTGGGGCTGGATGCTTCAGGTAGAGTTATATTGAGAATAATTACATGCATTCCTACAGCTGTATTTTTCAGCCAGACATATGAAAACCCAAGGCATCCATGGAAGGTGGTTAAGGCACGTTCAACCATTTTGTTGTCTTAGAATTTCTGCTTTTTTAGAGTAATTAGGACCTCTGCAGGAAAATGTGTCAGGACCTGCAGATTTGACTTGGTTGGATAAACTTGGCTAAGCATGTCTGTCTTCTCTTCTTCAAGCGAGTCCTGAGGTGTTGCTGAACAGGTTATTTAAGTTAAATGACATTTTTCCAGTTTGGTGTTAGGTTTTCTGTGTGATTAACTTGTGCTTCTTCAATTCCACAGTGTTTTACTGTGTTTTTTTATAAATAGGCACGATTTTTTAACATATATTTTTATTCATTCAGTTGTATTACTTTAGCAGTATTAGTGTGTTTTGTAAACTCATTTAGCTTGCTACTTTGGGAATATACTAATATAGAAATAGCCTGATGTATT
>WAAE01026347.1:0-18248 GCA_013400495.1 Nicator chloris
CTGAATAAAGAATTTCTTCTTAAAACCTAATTTAAATCTCTACTCTTTCAGCTTAAAATGGTTATCCTTTTTTCTATCACTGTCTGTCCATAGTCACTCTCTTTTTTTTAAAACCTCCTTTAAGTATTTACAGTCTGTAATAAGGTTTCCCCAGTGCCTTCTCGTCTCCAGGCTGAACAACCCCATCTCTCTCAGCCTGTCTTTGTAGGAGAGCTGCTTCAGCTCCAGAATAATCTTTGTGGCCCTCCTCTGGACCCACTCTAACACATCCATGTATGTCCTGTGCTGAGGACTGCAGACCTGGGCACAGTACTTTAGGTGGAGTCTGTGATTAAGACAGCTGAGTTCAAATTTGGTCTGTCAAAACCTCCATTTACATGATTTTCATCTGCAGAAGCATAAGGAGTGATTCTGGTCATTTTCACTACAAAAAAAACAGGGAATGCTTTCTGTTTGGCAGTTTGTATTGTATGACTCTTGCATTACAGCATACCTGAGAATATGTTGTGGTTAAACCCCAGCCAACAAACAAGTCCCATGCAGCAGCTCTTTTATGCCTTCACCAGAAGCATTGGGGAGACAATTGGAAGACTAGAAGCTGGAAAACTTGTGAGTTGAGATGAAAACAGTCTACATAGGGAAAGCAAAAATCACATACACAAGTAAAGCAAAACAAGGAATTAATTCGGTTCATCCCATGGGCAGGCAGGTGTTCAGCCGTCCCCAGGAGAGCTGGGGCACATCAAGCATAAATGATTCTTTGGGAAGACAGATGCTATCACTCCAAATGTTCCCCACTTCCTCCTTCTTTTTCTCACTTTAATGCTGAGCAGGATCTCATACGGCCTGGAATATCCTTTGGTCACTTAGAGTAAGCTGCCCTGGCTGTGTCTCCTTCCAACTTCCCCAGGCAGCTCCAACTTCCTCACCAGGCTGGCAATACAAAAAGCAGAAAAGGCCTTGGCTCTGTGAAAGCCCTCCTCAGCAATAGCAAACATATTTCTATTACCATTACTGTGTTCAACACAAATCCAAAACACATCCATTGTGAAGAAAATTAACTCTATTTCAGCCAAAACCAGCACAAGAATATCTGAATCGACAGCTGAGGCACTCCACAGCCTAAAATATCTTGTACTAAAGGACTTGCTTTATAAAAAAAGAGGAGAATTATCTGCTTTCAAAGAGATTGAGGCAAATCAACACTTTCAGAGCAGCCAAGAGAGCAGGCTTTTCATTACTTCCCATCAAAGTTAGGAAGTGTAGTGAACCCATGTAAGAAGACGTTTTCCAAATAGGAGAACATCACCTTCTTGGCACAAACCTGGGGGAGACTGACATTGTTTTTAATGATAACTAGATCCTAAGTTACCCTTAATGGTAGTTAAAGGCCTAGATTTAGGTTTCTGAATCAAGCCCTTAGGTGATCAATGACCAGGGCTTAAGCCACCTGTAATTCAAAGCTCAGATCTTTGTAGAATGGCTGTATGACATTCACCAAGTTTTATCACAGTGTTGCTGAGTTGTGACAGATTACAGAAGGCAAAGCCAGGCAAGATAACTAGAGTGAAAACAGAGAAACAGAAGTGTTGATAAGGTAATACCATCACAAGGATCTAGGAGAGAAACACCAACACAGTAGAATGCATAAAAAAAACTAAGCAAACGAAAGAGCAGGGAGATGGGAGATCTCAACTTGACAATATAAGGGGTTATTTCCAAGAAGGAATGAAAGCCAACTCTTTCCCAGATGACTGATGAGACCCAAGTTAGCTCGAGGTTAGATTAGGCAGAACATTAATGATTAACACCATATTTTGCAAATCCTACTTCTCAGCTGTATCTATCAGACAATAAAAATTTTCTGGGTGCTCATGGGAATGTGCATCTTGCTCTCAAGGTCTCCTTGTGCAGAGCAAAATATGCCTGGAGAAGTTGTGGTTCAGTAAGGGAAGGTTGAACCAGGAGACTACTTCAGAATGAGTGGAATCACTCTCCAGAGGTTGACTTCCAGGTAGGTAATACAGGAGTTATGTACCTCTGATCTTTAGAGAAGCCTTAGCAGTGCTGTTAACAGATAAAACAATCAGTGCAGCCAGCCAGTCAATGTGGGATCTTTTGTACTTTCATATCCACATATTCTAGTCTGGTAGAAGTGCTTTGCTACACAGTTCATATCCTTGTGAGAGAGATTTTTGCTCTGCTTGCCTGCTCAGGGAAATATTGCTTTATTACTTGTTAGACTGCACTGTATTTTTTTTTTTTCCTTTTCAGAGTTTGTGAGTAGATTTGTACTTTTTGGGGTTTTGTTTTTGTTTTGTTTCTTTTTTTTTTTTTTTTTTTTTGCAAAGGAGAGGTGAAATTATTATTTTACTGTGTAGAACCAGAAAGACAGAACTAAACAGGCAATACACTGCTTATACTCATGCAATCCTGCTAGTACCTTCCTAATTAACTTGACACTGGTCTGAATGATTTTAAGCCTCCATTTGTTTAAAACAGCACAAAAACTGGATTTATTCAATCTCAATTTAGTATTCAAACAGATATTTGTGTCTATACCTGTTGGAGAGAAGTAGGCTGTGCACAGGATGATTCAGAACTTATCTCATTTAAATTTCTCTCTTGAGGAGTCATTCTGTTAAGTACAGAAATAGCTTATGCCGTTTTTGTGCCTAGGTTAGACTCCTCAGAAAGGTGCCAGAAGCTAAGTGAAATGAATTTAGAACAAATTTTCTGACAAAGAGTTTAGGTTCAAGGATAAAAAAACAAAGTCCTTCCAATGATATACCTTGTATCTGAAAGCTCCTAACTTACCGGGAAGGAGAATGAACATTAGACTTCCTTTCAAGTTTACTCCTTAATTTCCAAGAGCATATGGCCTGTTAACTCACCTAGCTGCAATTGCATTCAACACCAACTTCTGTGCCTGTGTTGCCCTGTCAACCGATAGATTGGTACTTTGTTGCTTCAGAGTTACTCGCTGATGTGCTATCACTGTTCAGATGACATCGTCTATAATTTTGCTCACTTCTGCTACAAGTTACAAAGTTATTCAGGGCCTTGGTTTTGATTTTCCTCCCATAAGGGCTGAACTGCTGATACTCAGCCATCTAATTCCATGAGTGCAACCAGAACACAAACTGCCTGAAATAATAGTATATTTCATTTGACTTATGTGTGCTTTCACAGGTATTATTGCAATGCTTCCTCACAGTTCTACAGTTAAAGCCAGTGTTGCAAAGAATGCAACATATCTCCAAAGAGCAATACCTTGTAAAACAAACGAAAAAGAAAAATTTAAAAAATTCAAGTCCTTCCAGTTGCAGTTTCTATATGGATCTATTGGTCAAGAAATTATATCATTCTTTGTGAAAATTGGGGCAGAAGTTCTACTTTATTCAGATCTAGGACACAGAACTCACACTGTGTAGTAGCCACAAGAACTACATGAATTATTGATGAGTAAAAACCGCATATTAATTCACAGAGGAGTAAGATATTTTTGTTTTTAACTTCTCATGCTGGTGATAAAATATCCTATATCATTTGGCATTGGTCTCATTAAATATATGCATCTTATGCTTTCATAACTCTTTAATATTTTCCAGCCTCTATTTCAGCTTTAAATAGTGGCAGGAAAATCAAGGCATATAAATTATGAAGAACAAAGATTTTGCTAAAATGACAGAGCATTCAGTCCATCTGTCTCATATTTAAGTCCTTCTATTCACATTTTCCATAATTTTTCCAAAATATTTAATACAGAGATTTCAAATACATTTTTCTTCCTTTTTTATTTTTATTTTAAAAAATCTACAAATTTTTTAATTACTATTTTAAATGTAGGCTCTTTTCTGCCCAGAAAAAAAAAAAAAAGCCAAAAAACACAGGGAAAAAGCTTTTTGCAGATTGTTTCATTAAACCACAGGACATCAAAGTCCTATATCTATGAGGGTTAATACCCATGTTTCCCAACTAGCTAGATAATTCCTTAGTTGCCAGACTGTAAAAAACTTTTTTTTTTGTGCTCCAGGCTTCCTCCTAGATTAGCATTAGAAAACAAACAAACAAACAAAAGTAAGGTGAAAAAAAACCAAACAACAAAAGTGGGATTTTTCAGCCTAGTAAGATACCTTTTTTCCTAAAATGGTAAAATTCTGGATTTTGTTTCAGTGCTGCTTACTCAATACATTTTGTTAACCTTAAATGAAAAATTCAGAAGCCATTGTGAAGTGTGTTCTAAGCCATACTTTGTGGAACTGAAGTTTTGTCTAAAATGAGACTTATTTAGTATCTAAAAACAATCCGCTGTCACTCTAGAGCTGTTAAAATAAATCAAGTCCAGGTAGGCTAGCTGCGGAAATGGACTTGGATTTCCTGGCCATTGAGAATATTTCAGACAAAATAATCAAACAACTACTATTTTCAACCAGAAATAAAATAATATTATGGAACCACAGAATCAAAAAAATATTGAGGCCAGGAGGGACTCCTTGTAGTTTAGTCCAACATCCTGCTAAAAGCAGGACAAATTCAGTCAGGCTGTGCAGGACTATGTCCTCAAGGCTTGAATACCTCCAGGATTCGACACTCATTTCACTCCTCTCTGGTTAACTTGCTCCAATTTCCCATGTTCTGATTACTGTCCTTTGATCTATTCCAATCACTGGACACTTCCGTGAGATTGGTCCATGTCCTCTGAACCCTCAGACCAGGTAGTTGCAGACAGCAATATGGTCTCTCTGAGCCTTCTTTTCTCCAGGCTGACTCCACCCAATTCTCTCAGCTTTTCCTAGTCTATCACGTGCTCCAGCCCCGCAACAGACATAGTGGCCTGTGCTGGACAAGCCCCAGGATGTCCATGATGATTTGTAAAGGGCAGCCCAGATTTTGTGGAAAAAAAAATACTGCAGCCGTGGTCTTGCTGGTGCAGAATTGAGGACAAGGATAATTTCCTTCAGTCTGCTGGCTGCAGACTAAATCTGGCTTCTGCAGCCCAGAAGGCAATTGGCCTCTGCTGCAAGGATGCGCTGTTGGCTCATCATCTGCTTAGAATCCACCAGCTTTCGCAAAGCTGCTTTCCAGCTGGTCAATCCCCAGTATCTACTAGTAATTGGGTTTACTTCTCTCCAGGTGCAGGCTTTTGCATTTGCTTTTAGTGAACTTCCTGAGGTTCCTGCTAGCCCATTAGTCCCACCTGTCCAGGTCCCTCTTAGTAACAGTCCTGCCCTCTATGTGCTCTTCATACTCTGGAGAGGTTTGCAAATTTGCTAAGCATGTTCTGTCCCACCATCTAGGTTGTTATAAAGACATTAAGATGCACCTGTTCCAGGACTGATTCCTGAAAGATGCCACAACATCAGCACACACCAGTCCAGCATCTGCTCTTTCCAGCATTAGCCACTGGTCTTCAAGTCCAGCAGTTCAGTCAGTTTCTTATGCACCTTACTGTCCACACCATACCTCAAAATTTCAGTAGTATAACTATGAGGGACTGTGTCAAACACCTTCCTAATGTCAGTGTGAAGCATCAGCAATAATCACTTTGTCACAGAAAGCAGTTGGGTTGCCCAGGCATGAGCTACCCTTGGTACACGCATGCTATCTCTGTCCAGTTACTTAGCTTGTCTATTGTGTCTTGAGAAATAGCTTCTGATAGGATCTGCCCCATAACAGATGATGTGAGATCTTTACTTGGATCTTTCTCCTGGAAGATGGATATGATGTTTGCTTTTTCCCAGTCATAAGGAACCTTTCACAATTTCCATTTGATTTTGAAAATTATAAGGTTGGCCCCTCAGCAACATCAGCCAGCTCCTTTGGTAACCATGGATACATTGCATTTGGACATACAGGCTTGTCTATGTCTAATATTTAAAAAAACAGAAATGAGAACTCTATGTTGCTGATCTTTCCATGTATATTATTTAGTCCTCCCAAGTAAGGAGGGAAGTTCTATCTAAATGGGAATTTCCTACCTGTCAAAATTTTGATGATGACAGAAAATATATTTTTCAGTTCGTCTTTAAACCATTCCCAAACCTTTAAAAAGCTCAGCTTTTATGTCATGCCACTTTTCCATTCCTTCCTCTATATTTTTTTCTGATGACATTCCCAAGTATATCAACTGCTCAGCACATTTTTCAGCCTTTGTAGTGTATTGATTCGAAAACTCTGTTTTTAAATCTTTTTCTTTCAGTCATATAAGTTATCACATGCTTTCACTAGGTCTTAGATTAATCAAATATATTTTCTAAACTTTTATAAGCAAACCAAATAAAAGAAACTCTACAATAAACTTCTATATGAAGCATTAACAACATATATTGGCATAATATTTATATTGCATCAACAGACATTGAAAATGAGAGGGATGTCTTTTCATGGCATTGTCATCAAAAACATTCCAAGCAAGTGACTTAATTCTATTATTCCAGTTTTGTGACCAAATTTAGTTTATTCAGTCAGGGAGAAATAAATCTGTTTGTATTGCTGATTTATTTTGCACAAACCACTTTAATTGAGGTGGCGTAATCAGTGGAATGTAAAGAGCTATTAGACTGCATGCAATGAAAGGAAGAGTAAGGCATATTCTGCTCTCTAATCAGCTGTTGGGAAACGATATAAAGTTTATCTTTCAGTTATCAAGTAAAACTGTGCAATTAAGTGTGAAGGAGAGGAGAAAAAACTGTTTATTTACAGTTTGCTGCTTTGTTTGTTTTTTTATGAGAACATAGCTGTGAATCATTACCTAGTTGACAGAAAAACAAAGATTAGCAGTATGGAGACGCATCTATGCATTTAACATATTCCCATATATTTCTTCTGTAGCCCAGTAAATATGCTATCTGCCTCAAAGGGGATGGCCCTGCTATGTGTTAACCTGGCAATTTGGGGGCTCAGTGTTGCAATGGCCTGATCTGGGTGTGGCTGGTTTCACCCCTGTGCTGGGGCCAGTGGCTGCTGCCTCCCCTGCTCCAGCTTCAGCCCCTGGTGGCCCTGCTGGGGAAGGGGTGACACCCACCCCTCCATCACTGCCTGACAATGCATAGCCCTTTGTGTGCATGGGGCTGGAAGAACTTCAGCTGGCAGACCAGGAGATGGATGCCAAATGGATGAGAACATTTATAAAAATAAACCTGAGAATAACCAAGGCCAGAGGCAAAGGTTCCACCCACCATCATGCCTCTCCCACTGAAGAAAGCAGGATGCTGGCAGCTCCATGTGCCACCCCCATCTCTTTTTCTGAAATTGTCAACAGAACCACAGAATTAGAAAAGACTAACTACATTAGAAAAGGCTTTTGAGATGTTACTGTCTAACAAGTTTAAATCCAAAAGGAATCCAGTCTCATAGTATTGCTGTAACTGAACTACAAAAAATTCTGTATTTTCATTGTGTTGTTAAGATTATAATTAGGTTAACAAATTATTTGTTCCACTTATATACATTGTGCTCTATTTTTGCATATAACAGGGTTTGGAGCATAAAATGTCATACCTAGTCACACAGAAGGAAGTGCTTTTCAGCAGTATCATTTAAAGCTGTATTTCATACAGTTCATGATCCCATGAGCAGTCTTTAAATTCCTATTTCACAATTCATTCCTTGTTCTTTTTCGAGACTAAGTGGGAGCAGTCTGCCTACAGAATAGAGGTTTATATGAATATCTACATGAATACATTCTGAGTTAGTACGGTTTTTCTTTCTGCACCATAAGTGAAGATTTCCACGCATGAAGTGAAAAGAAGACAAGTTATTAGGTATGGTCAAACCATCTCTCTTTTTCCCTAGTTTTGGCCTGTTTACATTAAGACTTTGGAAAGAATTTACCGACATAATTAAAAATGAAATTAAGAATCTCAAAAACTCCTGATGCTTTCCTATTTCTTTTAGAAGTCATCTTACAGTTTTCTTTTAGAGATTCTACCTGGAGTTATTGGGGAATATTTAGCTCTAAGACAAAGACACAGCTCACATAAAGGACTGAGATGCAGGTTTTAGTAAATGTATTATTAGGTACTCAACAGATCACATCTAGGCAATTGTTTCCAATAGAATTGGAAGCATTCCATTTTCCCAATACAAGCAAGATATTGCTATACTTAAGTGACTTTAGAAGAGGCCATCAGGGTGTTTGTGCATTGGAGCACCTGACCTGTGAGGGAATACTAAGGAAGATGAGCTTGTTCTCTCTGGGGAAGAAAAGAATTTGGGGGTATGCTAGAGAAGCACCCGATGTATATGGAACAAGATAGATGGGCTGTTAATAGCATTACATAGCATAAAGACAAGAGAAGAATTTTAAATTGAAACAGGAGCTACTCAGACTGGGTATCAAGAAAACCTCTCTTTCCCATGAGCATGGTCCAACAGTGGAGGAAGTTGCCCAGAGATATTGTGCAGCATCCACCTCTGGATAAAGCCCTAAGCTCCCTGGTTTGACCCCATAGCTGACCCTGTTTGGAGGAGGAGGTTGGGCTAGAGATCTCCTGAGTTCCCCTCTCACTTGAACTATTCTTTGCTTCTATGGTCAGAATGTTTACCCAGACCTGGACAGTTTTCAGAATTCTGTAAGTGCAGACAGAGTCAGGATTCATGGCTATATGTCATTGTAGTCTTATAACACATCATATCTATGTTATTCCTTTATTGACTCTAGGAAATGAAATAAAATTAACTAAATATGCAGAAAAGTGACATAAACCCTGTTTCAATGGAGAATAATCCTTTTTCTTCCAGTATTAATAGGAGCACATGTACAATAATAAATACAAGATGATTCATATATAAGTCCTTCTTTTAGATAGGCAATAAACCACCTGTTGATAGATAGGCAGCTGAAAATGAATCATTGGAACCATGGATTGATCAGGAAACATTATTAGTTAAATCTGAAAATCAGTGTCTTTTCATGTATTGCTAGGTACCCAAACCATCATTAACCATAATATATTACAGATGAAGAATAAAGAGCACCTAGTTACTATTGACAACTGTAATATTATTATATTTGCTTTTTAAATAGCTAGTATGATACTGAATATCTTTTTGATATGATACTGCATATCTTTTTAAATCCTTTATGGTGGTTGCTGTATAGACACACATCAATTCCTCATTTCTTCATTGCCAACAGAATTTCTGTCATTGTATTGTTTTATGATAGTTTGGAAATCCTAGCTATACTTAGGTATGTGTCTGTGAAAAGAAAACTGATGACAGTAGAAAACATGAACTAAATACAATTTTGAAATAAATACCAAATAGAATTTTAAGTATGATCTGAACTTTTAGAGAATTCAACTGAAGCTCAAACATTAATATTCAGTACAACAGAAGCAAAACAATCTGTGGAAAGATCATTTCTCACAGAGTGAAAAGAAAAAGAGTATTCTTTAAATGTTTTATTTGCATTCATTCTTAGGCCTCCTCTTAACCACATTCTTATCCTCTCTTTTTTGCTTTTCTTTCTTTTCCAGTTACATGTGTTTGATAAGCATAAAAAAAAATTGTATATTCATAACAAAAGAGTGTTATTTCACCCTTATTTGGTGATATGTAATTTCAAAATGTCTGTATTTCTCTGCCATTTCTCTTATTAACGTTTTTCTCCCCTACAAAGTAACAAAATGTTTCCATATGCATTTTTCTTTTCATTGTATAGTATTCCCAGTCTTCAATTGGTAAATCAATAGCAGTCATTCAGCAAGGAGGATGTTTTTGTGAAATCTCATTGGAATTTATATCTTCCTAAACAGAATTTTAAATTACAAAATAAATGTATGCTTAAGGCATCTGAATGTCATTCAGATTTGTATTTTTCAAGTGTACTCAAAGTAGATGTCCTTACTTGAAGAAAAGTTCTTTGTATGGCACATGTTGAATTTGCCAAAATCTATGTGCTGCATCTGTACCCTGTAAACAACTACCAGAAAACCGTGATTAATGTGAACGGATAACTGTAAGGCCCCAGAGCTTGCTCAGCAAGGGTCGTGAAAAGGTTTGAGATTCTTTCATGTGTCCAATAAGACATTCCTTAAGAGGTCAAAACAACAAAAAATTTACTAGCAAACTTCAGAAAATAAGGGCGCTTTCGTAAAAGCTTAAAGCAGCATTCAATCAAAATAAAGCATTTCACAAAGCATTCACTTAACAAACTCTGATTCATCCAATTTTAAGTTACTCAAACTTTGAGAAGAAGAAGAAAGAGAGAAGAGATACAGAAAAGAACAAATATATCTATCACCCATGGCTCTGGTAGAGTTTCAGCTGATTGAAAACCCAAGAACAGGTAGGACCAAGGCCTGTGTGCACCTCATACTCTTTGGCTTTCCTGGGCCTGTCCCCCATGTGGGACTTCCAGTCAGTTTGGCCACTCAGGAGCTGGGTTAGGGGCTCCAGGGTCAGGGTGTGGAGCGTTGCCTCCCACAAACCAGGGACTGGCCCCACTGCAGGGCTGGGATGCAGGCCCTGGGGGTGCAGGGGGCCAGTGTGTGCAGCAGGGCATTGCCTGGCCAGGGCAAGACCTGACTTGACCCTTTCACCACACATGAACCTGAGATGTTTTGAGCTAGGGTCCTTCTCCAGTCTCTCACAATAACCTAACTCTACAATTCAATCTATATGGGTTCAATATGAAAAAGTAAATTATAAATGGATACAATGCCAAAGAACTCAGGATACTAGTACTTGAAATGCATATATAGTGGAAAATAATTTTTTTGTTTGTGGCAATAATGTTTTCATAAGAAGAATTGCCTACCTGAAATGTAATGATGTTACAAAACAGAAACCATGAACTCTATTGCGTAGTCAAGAGACAGCTTGTATTCATCTGCAAATGTTCTAAATTGCACCAATAATTCTGTGATTGAATAAGCTCTGTTATGGAATGTAGTATAAGATTCTGATATTGCTGCAACATTGTTTTTAGGCATTAAATAACACCCAAATGAGAAAAGAAAGACGAGGAAATTACGTGTTAGTTAAAGATTTCAAAGAGATGAACCGTTTCAGAGAAACACTTTTGTTTGTTATCAAAGTAGACTGAGAATTCTGTGGATTCTAGACACAAAGATGTCTAAAGTAGAGAGTAGCAATTAAGGATCTTGCATCAAGCATTGATACAACTTAACTCCCCTCAGTTTACACCAGAGATGCCATTAGGTTTTTTTGTCTAGTACTTGTTTATCAGACTGCTATAGGATTTTTCTTTATCTTTCAAAATAAATCCACCCTACACATTGTTCACAGAGTCCTTCACAAGAGGAAAGGTGTTCTATCTTGTAAGTCTAGCCTATTTTGGGATTTTTTTTTCTGTTTTCTTGTGTCTTTGTATGTAGTAGATATGCCATCTAAGAGCACAAACTCTTTGTGCCTCAGGTAATTCAGGTAAATGTGCATCAAGCATCCAGTTTCCAAATTATCACTCTTCCAAGATTATAGAAATGTTCTTATATATCTTTGCATGTTTGCTTTCAGATAACTCCACCAAAATGCTTTTCTGATAATTGTAATATGGTTACAACAGCCCTCTTGGTAGAGGGTAGAAATGAGCTGAGACATAGACTTCTTGTTTACCACAGCATGGAAAGGGTCCTGGTTTATTCCTCTTTACAGCTTAGTCATCCTGCCTCCAACTATTCACTGACTCCGACGGCAGCAAGCTCCTACTGCAGGTTTCTCTTGCAGCCTCTGACTGCAGGTATTGATTTGCAGACTCTGAATGCAGGCTTTTACCTAGCTAGGCTGTGACTGAAGGTTCCAACAACAGGCTCTAACTGCAGACCCAGACTGACCTTGCAGCAGTCATTCTCTCTCCCCAAGGTTCTTCTTCATGATGCTCCATGATAATTCCCTTCACCAGCTAACCCACTCCCTTTTATCACTTATCTTAATTGGATATAGCTGTGACTCATCAGGGGTGAGGCTGTATTAGGTAATTAACACAACTGCTTCTTATCAGGGATGAGGTCACCTGTATTCCCTTCTTCTACATAATATAGTTAATATTCATGTAATTTTTTTTTCATTAAGCTATGCCTAATAACATAAGGACAATCTTCAGCATTTGTAGGGAAAAATGTACAGATTTTATTATATTCTTCAAATTACTTGCAATTTATTTGCAAAATTAAAAATTGTGTAGAAAGATGATACAAAATCAAATGATCAGAGGATTATTCTGTTTAAAGAAAAAAATATTCAGGTTATTCAAAACAGGACTATTGTGGTCTGGTTATACAGGGCTGTGTCCAGTCAAGGCTTAAATTACCTCTAGGATTTGACACTCACTCCACTCTCTGTCCAGCTCTTTCAGCTTGCCCTTGTCTGTCATGTACACCAGCCCCATGACAAACATGGTGTCCTGTGCTGGGTGGCCTCCAGGATGTCCATGTCTTTTGGTAAGGGGCAGCCCAGTTTCTGTGAAAACACAACACTGCAGTCATGGTCTCACTGGTGTTGAATTGAGGACAAGGTTCACTTTCTCTGATCTGTTTGCAGAATTCTTCCTTGTGTGGCACGCAAAACACCAGTACACATTGTTGGCTTATGGTCACCCTGGTGTCTGTCAGGACCTCTGGGTTCTCTTCTGCAAAGCTGCCTTCCAGATGGTCACCTGTACATGGGTTTAATCCTTCTCAAGTGCATTTTTTTTGCATTTGTTTTTGTTAGACTTCCTGAAGTTTCTGTAAGTCAAATTCTGTCAGTCAATTTCTGCAAGTCTGGTCCCTCTCAGTAGCTGTCCTGCCTTCCAATGCAACACCCTCTGTGAACACATTTCATGGTGTTTTCTGAACACTTGCTGAATTCACAACTTGTCCTGATATCCAGGTCATTGCTTATTTCTCCTATTTCCTCATCAGTAGTCTTTTCTCCTGTGGATATTTGATGGTGGTTCCAGACATACTAAAAATTGACCAAAGTGACCCAAAATTTTCTTTTAATAGAACTTCTGCAATTCTGTTATCATTGATATTTAAAGCGCTACCATTTCCCTCTGGTCAATAGACCAATGAATATTTTAAGATTGTTTTTCTTTTTGATATTTATCAAATTCTGCTTTTGTTTCTCACTGGCTCTGGCTGGGATGGAGTTATTTTTTTCCTAACAGGCCATATACTACTGGTTTGGGATTTGTGATTTAAACAGCGCTGATAGCACACCAGTGTTTTGGCTGTTTCTGAGCAGCATTTGCAGTGTCAAGGCTTTCCCTGTTTCTCACATGGCCTCCCCAGCAAGTAGGCTGGAGTCATTAAGAAGCTGGGAAGAGACACAGACAGAAGAAGTGATCTGAGTTGACCAAAGGGATATTCCATGACATATATCATGTTCAACAATAAAACCTCAGGAGATTTTTTTGGGGAACTTCACCCATTTCTTGAAGACTGGCTGGGTTCTCTTGTGGAGGGTTTTGAGTGATTGCCCTTGCATAACTTGGGCCTCCTTTTTTTCTTTTTATTTTTCTTTATCCTATGAAACTATCCTTATGATCCATGAGCTTTCTCTCCTTTGCTCTTCCTATTGTCTCCCCCATCCTGTTGGGGTGAGGGTTAGGGTTTGCCAGCAGCTGTGTGAATCTTAGCTGCTAGCCAGCATCCACTCATTACTTGTGGTCTTCAACTATACTGCAGAAGTATTTTAGTTATGTTGATTTCCCTTGAGTGTTATAGATCTTGACATTTTGTTTGTTTTTACTTCTTGTTATCAGTTTCCCTTTTTGATATATTGTCACCCTGTTCTTCTAAAAGTTTTTCTTAGCCTTTCTAATGTTTACATTTGTGGAGTCAGAGTTCTCACAGTTTTCATGT
This sequence comes from Nicator chloris, assembly GCA_013400495.1. Classification (NCBI taxonomy): domain Eukaryota; kingdom Metazoa; phylum Chordata; class Aves; order Passeriformes; family Pycnonotidae; genus Nicator; species Nicator chloris. The sequence goes on from WAAE01026347.1 coordinate 13,818, forward strand.
AAATAATCTTTGTTTTTGTAACTGCTTCCTTTGTTTATAACTCCTTCTGCTAGGAGGAGAAAGTTGATTGACTGCTGCTTTGATCAGTGTGGTTTGAGAGGTGGCAATTTCACCCTCCAATACATGGTCACTTTTGGAAATCCATAAATATCGAGGTTTGGAAAGAAACTCTCTCTTTTTACCTTGGATATTTCAGCATGTTCGTGTTATTCATTTTCGTGCCGCACTGCGACAGGTATATTACATGAGTCTATTATAAACCTCTTTTTTTCATGTCAATATAGATAGAATTATAATGTATCAATCCTTCCTCATTCCAGCCATATTAATTTTAGTTTCAAAATTTTAGTTAGGCTGAACTGATGTTTATAAAAAGTCTTTAATTATTCTTGGTTAACACTTTAGGTCAACAAATAGTTAAATAATTTCTTCTATAATGTGGGTGTCCTAATTAATTTTGATATCTTGATTTTGTGTCAAATTCCTTTACTGTTGTTTTTCACTTCTCTTTGGTCAAGTCAGCTCATCTACCACAAAGATTTGTTCTGCTTTTATGCAGGAGCCCATCTGAAGTGCACCATTTTTCTGGAAAAGTTGGAACACCCAAGGGGGAAGGGGAAAAACAACCCAACCAAACAAATATGTATGAAAGCAAAACACAAACAGCATTACCCCTTTTTTATCTCTCTCATCCAACTCAAACAATTATCCATGATAACATGAAGAAAGAAAACAAAGCAGGCACAGGCTCTGCTGTAATCTAAAAACAAGAAAATGCTTTATAAAATGTCACTTCTATTACTTCTGTGATAATGGGGCTTTAATACACTTATTGCATACATAAAACCCTAAAAAAACCCTCACACTGACAGCACTGTAGATGTCTTAAATCTCAGAATTTACCGGAATGCCAATAGCTACCTGAGAATATTGAGGCACTAGGAAATACAATTATTTAAAAAAAACAACATAATGCAATGACAACTCAGACTGAGTGGTTTGTTTTGTTTTTTTTTTTGCTAAACAGAACATATAATTTTTAAATATTTATCAAAGTCTATGTTTTTGTATCCATATTTTAAGCTCTTTGTAAAATGTCCATTTGTCTTACATGGTGTCAGTAATGGATATGTTTTGGATTAGTCTCATGAACCTAAATTAATATGTCAATGATCATAATCAAAGGCTTGTTGAATTCCTTGGGAAATTGTGAATTGATTTAATGCTTCATAAAACACGCTTGTAATAGGAGGACGGTCCCTCATGTAAAAAACAACCCCACCTAACTGATTAAAAAGTTAGTATTTCTTTATCTGTTGCTCATTGGTAGTTGACAGTAAAAGCTGTGTCACTGTTTCAATAAGTCCTCAGAATATGCTTTAAAAATCAATCATATACTTCTACAATGACTTTTTTCTTGTGCTGGTGTAAATTCTCAGCCTAAAAAAGACTCTAATCTTTGGTTTTAAACAATTCCAAGGGTCAGAATTTTATTCGCTCTTTTTAGTTTGTTTGCTTGTTTGTTCTCAAAAAAGCTCCATAATAAACAACTTCAATCTTTGTTTTGTTTTGGTTTGGGTTTTTTTGGGTTTTTTTTGGTTTTTTTTAAAAAAGGGGGAAATAAGAAAGGAATGGGGGGATGAAATTTTAAAACTCTTTTACAGCACAGACATTTTTCAGAACAGGCTATTGTACTGCTTCCTGCTGAGCCAGAGTACCCAGTCTTGTTCTACATTTTCTAATAAAACAATGCATAAAAATTCCCCCAGTGTACTGCAGAAGTATGCCTAACCTATATGGACAGTGTCACATCCTCAGAAAATTTCCTAATGATTCCCTCCACAGCCAGACTGGAATCCTAAGCTTCTTTAATATTACAGTTTCATTATTCTTATTTTCTATAATTTAACAACTTCTCTTATTATATTTAATGGAAAAGTCATGCAATATTGAGCAGTAACTGCTGTTAATTTCCTGCTGTATATAATTTGCATTTTTTGTTGCTAGTGGAGAGTAATTAACATGCTCTAATTATCATACTGATTGTCTTCTTTAGCTTATGAGAATATAGTCATCTCAAACCTCGTTGATCTTACAATAGTACATTTTATTGCCCTCAGTAATTTTACACAGGGCTTAGTTTTGAACTGAAAAGATGATGTGATCTAGCTGTAACAAGTTCCCTAAATGTTTCAATTTGGAGCAGAGTAATGTAAGTTTTTAGAGTGCCTATCAAGAAAATAGAGCCGTGCTTCTACAGCATGCGACGCCACATTTTAACTACAGAATTGTGGTTGTATTACCATTATCACACAAAAAAATATTTTCCTGTGTTCCATTTAGATTATGTTTTACTCTGTCTGTGAACAGGTAACACAGGAAATACATTCACCTTGGAATATGCTTACAAGCAATACTGAGTACTTTTTCTTCTTTCAAGGGTGCTTTTTAGGCAAATAGACATTTATCCGTAGGAAAAATGTTTTCCTTAAGCTAAAATTTCTACCTAATTAAGTTCCTTAGTAAATTTTATGTCTGTCTACAACTACCTTATAAAATAGGACTACAGACAGGAATGTATAAGTGAAATCAAGCCTTCTGTTGGAATGCTGTATAGAAGAACACTGAGGCTTTTGGGTTTTAAAAAGAGAAGAAGCATCAAGTACAATGAATTACAGCTGTACATGCAAATAAATTGCATTGTTTTCACAAAAACAAGTCAAACAAGTGGTGAAATTCAAATGGGAGATTTTGTATAAGCCTATTCTGTATTTATTAAACATAACCATTTTGTCTAGGAGACACAGAATTCAGCAGTCTGCATTGCGTTTTACGACTTCCTGGGAATCAGAATTTCATTTGCAACAAGATTCTTCCAGGGGATCAATAACTACTGTGAAGATTTATGAGTACTTTGTAAATGTTCTCTATTAATCCTGAAATTAATATTGTCTCTCTGAAAGAGAGTGCTACATTTGGATTTTTTTTCCTTCTCAAAACTATCCACAGTAGTCCCAACTTTTGGAATGCCTGTATGAATCTGCAGGTGTATATGGACAGGAAATGCTAGTGTAGGAGTGAGATAAGCTGTGTGCTTTTTTTATTTGTGTGTGGTTAAGTCTGTTTTGTGTTATAGACCACTTTTTCTGGGCGGTCTCAGGGTAGCTGTACTCAGAAGTAACTAAAACACTGTTTTTGAATTATACTAAAATCCAATATCTGTTAACAGAGAAACAAAGTAAAGCAATCCCAAATTCCAAATCAGAAAGTTTCTCTGAATTTTCTATACTGAAGGTATGAAATAATACAGCTCAGAGAGAAGCCGCAGAGTGCTCTTATCAGCACAAGGAGCTGAAGTAATTTGCAGCAAAATCAGAGGAGACATATACCATATTGCATCAGTGGCAGAAGTCGGATTGACATCACACACATCTAGAAAATATCTCACCATGAGCATGTGAATAGCTATCCTTTTTTTCATTATTTTAATTTATTGTAGCATTATATAAAAGGGTCAAGTATTACTCTACCATATTGCACCGGATTCTATCGAAGGAAGTAAAAGCACATGTCCTGTTAATTGATCAAATGCACAATGAAGAACTAGATTAATTTACTGGGAACCTAATAACTTCAGTGAATGGAAAATTCAAGATCAGAGAATGAGTAGAAAACAGTAGGGCTTATTAACACCTAGAATCCTAGAAGCAAGGCATAATCTTTGCTTGATTTATTTTCTTTCCATTTTTTAACTTTTTTATCTTTTTATTTCTTTCCTCATCTCCTTACAGTCCTGCTTTGTCCTGCAATATTATAATTGGGGTTAATAAAGAAATAGTGATTCACTCAACGTAGTACAAGTAATGCATCTACTCCTGGACTCTGTCAAAGGGCTCAGTATGGTCTTTCTAGATTTGATGATCCATGGAAGTATTTCCTTTTCTATTTTTTCCTTTTGGATTCTAAATACCCCTTAGTAAAGAAAAGAGTAGGTACAATGTTCTTTGGATGAATAGGAAAGAGGTGACATCCAAAAATAACCCCAGATATTCATTGTAAGATATGATTTTTTACTCTTAAGCTGAAAGTAATACTTTTGGGCTTTTATTCTGAATCAAAAATTTAGCTAATAACTGGCATGTTAAAGCAGGAAATCACTCACTCCAAGTAGGTTTAGTAGTCAGTGTACTGTGTTATCACTCATTGCATTGAGGTTAACATTTTTAAATGATATTACAAAAAAAAGAATGTACTTGTTAAAATAATAAAATATGCTATTTATTCCTATATTTTGCAAAATGTTGTTTGTTTTAGTAGGGGAAAAGTAGATTTTAGTTGAGTTAAAGTAGGATTGATGGGTATGTTGCAAAGAGTTAATTCTCAAGAGTTGTATGTTTTGTTGGGATCAGCCTCTTCTACCAGGCAACCAGT
>WAAE01026350.1:9926-132614 GCA_013400495.1 Nicator chloris
CCTTTCCCCTTCCCCTTCCCCTTCCCCTTCCCCTTCCCCTTCCCCTTCCCCTTCCCTTTCCATCCTTTCCCCCAGTGGATCTGCAGGTCCCACCCGGGCTCACCTCCCCACGTGTCCCTGGCTGTTCTTGGCATTGCTTCTCTGCTCCTGTTCCATCCTGGAATGCTGAGGGATTGTGGACAAGCCCTCGCTGCTGCTCCCTCTTCACAGCATTCCCTGTGCTTCCCTCCTTCCCAGCCCGTGCTCCGACCCCTTGTGCCCAGGGCTGTGCCCCGTGCCAGGCCCCGAGCTGTCCCCAGAGGGGATCCATGCCACCTTAGCTCCGGCCTCCCACTCTCGGCTGTCTCTTGCAAGGTTAAACAAGTGGGGAATTTCTCCTGGAAAAATGTCCCTGCTGCATCCCAAACCTGCCACCACTGACCCCTGGCCCTGGAAAACTCCCAGAGAGTGTCCAGCTCCAGACAGGAGAGGCTGGATGAAGTGAGTCCGGCTCTGAGATCAGTCTGGTGGCAAAGGACAGGGATGAGGGACAGGGCTCAGGCTGGCCAGGCTCTGGCTGGTGACACATTCTGGGTCACCAGGGCTGGGGACACACTGCCAAGACAACCAGGACCTCTGCAGGTGCCAGACAGGCTCTGGGGGTCCTAAGGAGGGCAGGGGAGGGGATGGGAAGAGGATGGCAGGACAAACACGAGGGATGAAAGCCAGGAGGGAGGAAGCTGGAGGTGACACCCCACAGTTCCAGCGTGACAGCTGTGGGATTTGGTGTTTCCTGCTGTTTCCCAGGCGGGGTGAGGATCTCGAGGAGCTCACTTTTGCCTGGATAGGGGAAAACCAGTGCCCTGAAGGCTCAGGTGGGGCTGATTTTCCATCACATTTGTGACCCGTTTGGGATGCCACCGTGTCCCCAAGGCTGTCTGAGGGCCTGTGAGGGTCCCAGCGTTGCCTCCTGCTGCACTCAGCCCTGGCTGGTGGCTGTGCTGGAGCAGATTCCAGCATCCATCGGCCGGAGGTGGAGCCCTGGAACAGCGAGTGGGATTTGATCATCTCTTCATCTCCTGCACATTTGAGTCATGAGCATAAGTCAGCAGCTTTCAGGCTACAGGGAGGCTGGCGAAAACAGCCCCTCCTCAGCTTTTCCTCCTTGGAAGTTGTCTGTCCTTCCCCACCCGCCTCACCCCAAGCAAAGACTTTTGGGGTGCAGAGGATGCCGCCACATTTGGGATGAGCTTGTCTGCACAGCGAGGGAGCTGTGCCATGGCAGACCTACCCTGGCAGCCAGAGAGGCCCTGGGAAAGGTGCCATCCTTTCCAGCAAGCTTGGAAAGGGCTGGGATGTGCAGAGCTTTTCCTGGGAAAGGAATGCCATGCCCTGATATCAATTTGTGCTGATATAAATCCTGCAGGATCCACACATGAGGGAGTCATGGATCTGCTCCCAGGGAGCTGGGGGAGCCGGGATCTCTGTGTGGATGGAAGACCCAGACCTGCCACAGCCCCAGAGAACCAGAACCAGGAGCAGTGCAGTGACAGGGATGGGGTGGAGAGCATGGGGGAGGATTTAGGGTAGGCGTAAGGAGGGCGTGAAGGCTCCATCCCTCCTGACACTTTCCCAGTGCCTCCCCACATCCCTGCCCTGCACACCAGCCCTTCCCAGCACTTTGCAGATCCATCCCCGCTGCCCTGGCTCCATTACAGCCGAGTCCCTCTGCTTCCTTCCAGGCTTTCCTTGAAGGCCTCGTGTTCCCTTTTCCCAGCCTCACATTTGGAGGGGCACACCCAGGATGCAGCCTGAGGGTGAGTGCTCAGTGAGAGGGCCAGGCCAAGGTGGCCTCTGTTATCCATCCCCTAAGGATGCACATCCTCCTTTGGCAACCCCCTGCTCTGTTTGGGTAGAAAGAACTGAATTTGGGGGCTTTTCTTGGATTTGTGGGTGGTTTTTGTTGGAGTTTTCCTGGGTGAAGGAGGTGCCACTGGAATGTGGTGTCACCATGCAGGCGACGAGTTGGGAGTGGCAGAGCAGCCTTCCCTGATGGTTCCTCGAGATCAGATCCGTGCAGGGAAACTGAGGAATGATTCAAGCCACTTGATTCCAGAGGTGCTTCCCAAAGGCCACACCAAGTCCTGGGACCGCTTTCAGCTCTGCCTCATTCCGTAGGATCATAGAACACGGAATGGTTTGGAAGCAACCTCAAAAATCAGTTTGCTCTACCCCCTGCCATGGGCAGGGACAACTTCTACTAGCCCAGGTTGCACCAAGCCCTGTCCAGCCTGGCCTTGGGCACTGCCAGGGATCCAGGGGCAGCCACAGCTGCTCTGGGCACCCTGTGCCAGGGCCTGCCCACCCTGCCAGGGAACAATTCCTTCCCAATGTCCCACGTGTGGCAGTGCCAGAGGAACAGAAATCTCTGCCCTGTGCCTGCAGGGTAACACCACAGTGGGTTATGGGGGATTCCTCGATGTTATTACAACACTAATTAATCACTGGGCCTGGTAGTTTTCCTTTGGGATCCTTCCCATGCTTCCCAGAAAGCCGAACTGAGCCTCATGGGTCTGCAGAGCATCCCTGCAGTGCTGCAGCTGTGACAAGGCTGCTGCAAAGAGGAACTGAGGAGGGCTTGGATGTCCAAGCCCTTTTAAAGCCTCCTTTCGAAAGGCTTTGGGAAAGAATGTTCTTTCTCTGGAACTTGGGGCTGTTTCAGGAGTGCAAGTGGGACTCAGCTGTGTCCATAATGAGATCAGAGGGGAGAGATGGCTCAGGGAGCCGAGAGATTGGATCCATGGCAGGCGTTAATTCCGAGGTTTCCAAAGCTGCCTTTCCCCAGGAATGCGGGTGCTGGGATGTGATTGGCACCTGCTGGGCTGACGGACAGGCAGGGAGGGAGCCGGGGAGGGAGGGCAGGCACAGCTCCCTCTCGCTAACACATTCCCGCTAATCCCATTAGGGCTGCTCGCACTAAGCCCCCTGAGCCCTGCGGCTGGGCAGGGACGGGGACAGGGCGGGGTGCCACCTCGGGGGACGGAGGATGGGGACAGGGCGGGGTGAGCGCTCTGGGGATGAGGGATGGGGACAGTGTGGGGTGACAGCTCTGAGGATGGAGGATGGGGACAGGGCGGGGGGAGAGCTCTGGGGATGAGGGATGGGGACAGTGTGGGGTGACAGCTCTGAGGATGGAGGATGGGGACAGGGCGGGGGGAGAGCTCTGGGGATGAGGGATGGGGACAGTGTGGGGTGACAGCTCTGAGGATGGAGGATGGGGACAGGGCGGGGGGAGAGCTCTGGGGATGAGGGATGGGGACAGTGTGGGGTGACAGCTCTGAGGATGGAGGATGGGGACAGGGCGGGGGGAGAGCTCTGGGGATGAGGGATGGGGACAGTGTGGGGTGACAGCTCTGAGGATGGAGGATGGGGACAGGGCGGGGGGAGAGCTCTGGGGATGAGGGATGGGGACAGTGTGGGGTGACAGCTCTGAGGATGGAGGATGGGGACAGGGCGGGGGGAGAGCTCTGGGGATGAGGGATGGGGACAGTGTGGGGTGACAGCTCTGAGGATGGAGGATGGGGACAGGGCGGGGGGAGAGCTCTGGGGATGAGGGATGGGGACAGTGTGGGGTGAGAGCTCTGGGGATGAGGGCACGGAGAAGCAGTGTGGGGGATTGTCACCTGGCCAGGGAGACTCTCCCTGTGTTGGAGGATGACAATTCCCTGCTGGCAGAGGAGCAGAGCTCCTGCCCGTGATTAGCTGCTGGTGGCAGCACCCCAGCCTTGTCCCCATCAATCTGCCTGTGGGAATAAACGGAGCTGTGCGTTCTGCTGGGGCTCCAGCTCCAGAGCCCCCAGAGAGGGGGCTGGGCTGGCTCTAAATCTCCTAATCCCCTTCATCAGAGTGCCAGACAAACTGCCTGGGGCTGGGCCCCCCTGCCTCCTCTGAGCTGCCGCAAATCCCAGTCATCCTGCGGGCGATTACAGGGGCTTCTCCTGGAGCACAATATCCAATCTCCCCCAGAGGCCACCACAACATATGCAGGGCCAGGCTCCAGGGCCACCGCGGACTTGTCTCTCGCTCATCCTATTACCGGAGTGCCTGGCAGGGATGCGCGGGGCCGGGCACCTCCCGGGGCCGGTGGGGAAGGAGGGAGCGGCTCCCCCGAGCCGTGGTCCCGCTCCTCCGGCACTCCGGGCTCTGCTCCCAACCCCGGTTCGGCTGCTGCAGACCCTCCCTGCCCTCTCCATGGTCCTGCTCTGGAGCTTTCACAGCTGCCTGCAGGAATCGTGGAATAAAACACATCTCGTGATTAAAGTTAAAAAAAAAAAAAAAGTGGGGTCAGGTCTTCGGTTCTTTTGGAACCTCTGCCCCCGAGCACTAGGCTGGCTCAGCGGTGATCCAGAGCCCTGCTTCCATGCCAGGAGGGGTTTGTGGCCATCAGCACAGCAGAAAGAGCTGTCCCATTGCTCATCCAAGGAAAAATCCACCCTGCTGGTCACTCACTGCTCAGCCAGCTCTGGACAGGGCTCTGCTGGCTCGCTCCGGAGTTGCTTGGCCCAGGAGCCACCTCAGCATCTTTTAAATTCTTCAAGGATTCCGTGAGGATAGATCTGGCTGTTCTGAGGTTCCCACCTGGCTCCCTGTTTCCAACTGCCAGAAATGCCCATTGCTCTGGGAGCGAGGAACTTGGAGAAGGGAACACACAAGCACAGATGGTGATGGGGGTGGGGAGCCCCTGAGGTTTCCCAGAGAAGCTGTGGCTGCCCCTGGATCCCTGGCAGTGTCACAGGCCAGACTGGATGGGGCTTGGAGCAGCCTGGGATGGTGGAAGGTGTCCCTGCCATGGCAGGGATGGGACTGGGTTATTTCCAAGGTCCCTTCCAACCCAAACCCTCCTGTGCTTCTGTGATCCTTTGGCCACTTTAAAAAGTGGCCAAAACACAGCTTTAAACCTCCAAGTGCTTAGGGCTGAGCTTTCCTGCTGGGAAAACCATCAGGAAAGGCAGTCTGGGAGGCAATGGTGCCATTGCACTGCTGGAGCCAGCCAGAGATCCCAAACTTCATCCCCATTACCATGCAAGCCCTGGAAACGAGCCTGCCAGGTCTGTGCAGGCAGCTGGACAGCTGGGGCTGCAGGGTCAGGCCCTCAGGAGGAGCAGGAATTAAATTTCCCATCAAATGGATGTCCCTGGCCTGGCACATTCCCAGCTCCCTCTGTAAGCCAGGACCCAATTAAACCAGTTGTACCTGGAAAAGCCAGGTCACAACAGAGCTGTGGCACGAGCCCAGCCCATCCCCTGTCACATGCTGTCCCCACCAGCCACCCCCCCACCCCTCTCTGCAGGTGCCCCAACACCAGGGAAGTCACCAAGGGCTGGCCAGGAGTTCCACCTCCAGCCAGGAACGAATCCCCACGGGCTGAGCAGGGACACTGAGGCAACATCACCCCACTCCACGGAGCCCGGGCAGGTGGGACAATCCTGGGGGGGAAGATTCCCGCTTCCCACCCCCCTGCAGGGCTCCCTGGGCACCAAGTCCCACAGCCAGGGTGGTGCTGATGGGATCCCTGTGCCCAAGCCCCGGGCCGTGCCGGGCAGCTGCAGCATCCGCAGCATCCAGCCGGTAATTGATGTGTGCTGCCATGGAAACCAGAGGGATCCAGCCCGGCTGGATGCGAGCTCAGGGCTGTGCCGGAGGAGCGGGAAGGCTTCCTGTGCCCGTGTGGGGTGAGGGGAGAGCACGGGAACGGGGAGGAGAGGCAAGGAGGGAACCAGGAGGGGAGGGAGTGGGTGGGAAAGGGCCAGCAGAGAGGGGAAGGAGGCACAGATGGGGTCAGGGAAGGGTCTGCATAGGCTGAGGAGGAGGAGGGAGTGTGAGGAGCAACTGCAGGGCACGGAACGTTCAGGAAGGACAGGGAGGGCCTGGGACTGCCTCTGCTTAGGAAAACACCCTTTGGTCACCTGTCCTGGGGGCAGGAGGGTGCTGGCAGCTCTGCCCTCTGTGCCAGCTGTGCCAGCCTGGCACCACCCTCAGCATCCAGATCCTCTTTCCTTGGGATGGCAGCAAAGGGCTCTGGGCTCCCCAGGATCCCTGGAGACACATCCCTGCTGCCAGCTGGCCTGGGCCTGCCCCGAGGGGCGGCTGAGAGCCCCCAGCCCCCACCACGAGGGGGGTCCCTCGGGAATGGGGCCATCGGATCCCCTCTCACGGCCCTGCAGGGCCCTGGGCAGGAGATGGCTCAAAAAGAGCCTCTGCCAAGGGGAGGGGAGGCTGAGCTTCACCTTCACAGGGGAACCCTTCCTTCCTGGACTCTTCCAAGCTGAGAAGGAGTCTTTGCCTGGTGGTCCAACCACAGCGAGCCCAGAGCTGAGCAGGGAGCGGTGCAAGGCTGTGCGTGAGCTCAGCACAGCCCAGATGTGCCACGCCTGTATGGAACCCACCAGAGAGGGGAGCAACTCTACCCCGAGGCAGGAAACCTCCTGGTGCAGCTCGGGATCATCGGGATCCTGTGCAAAGGCAGGCAGGGAAACCCCACAGCCACGGCTGGGGGAGCTCCCTGCAGCTGGGGTGGGAAAAGCCACAAACGTGCCCTGGTTTGCAGTGGCTCAGATGTTTCCAGAGGGTCTGAAAGACCCAAAAAACCTCAGCCATGGCTGGGAAAGGAGATGGTGAAATGGTGGGAAACGGAGCAAGCCTCGAAGAAGTGGTGGTGGAGATGGAAGGGGATCTGGAGAGCTTTGATGGGATTTTCCCTGATTCCCACCTTGGCTGGTGACAGGCACAGGCGGCCTTGGGGCTGGAGGTGTTTTTTCACTGAAATATTTGAGTTTCAATCATACAGTCAATTACAGAATCATGGAGTGGCTTGGTTTGGAAGGGGCCTGAAAGCTCATCCAGCTCCAACCACCTGCCATGGGCAGGGACACCTTCCACTGCAGGATCCAAACCCCATCCAACCTGGCCTTGAAAGAGCCTGGTCTGTGGGAAAGCGCTTTGGGGGCTTATCCTCCTTGTCCCTGTGCAGGAACACCCTCAAGCTGGAAAACAGGGAGCCAAGAGCAGGGCGGGAAGGCAGGGAGAGCCCAAAGCCTCCCCAGCTCTTTCTTCCCCTGAGGATGCTCAGGGGGCGGCGTGGGAAGAAGCAGGCAGGCCCAGGCAGCCGGGTTTTCACACTTTTATTGTAAAGCTTCAGGAAGGGCTAATTACAATGGAGTTGGTCATCTTGACAGCTCAGCAAACGAACGGAACAGGGGAGAACGGAAAGGGGGATCACGACGGTGTCATGCTCACGGCTCCGAACAGAAAGAGTTACAAGGGAATCAATTGTGCTCACAGCGCCCGGGGAGAACCAAGCCCAAGGCCCAAAGGCTTCCCCGCACAGGGAAATGCATCACACATTGAGCAGTACAACCTTAGCAAGAGGCGTCGCCTTAGACATAGGGCACCATCTGAAAAATAGTGGGGGTACTTTACTCTGCCATAGGATTTCTCCTTTAGAAAAGCTACACCTGCATGTACATAAAACTGTACAAAAAACAAGGCATCACAAGCAAGGAAATGAAATCTCGTATAAATAGAACCAACACTGAAGAGCTACAAAGGGGTCGCTTAGATCCTTCCCACACAGCCCGCCTGCTCCCTGGCTCCCACCTTTGGTTTTCCCCCTGGCTTGTCCTAGTGCAGTGTGAGATACAGTGAACCCTCCTCCTCCCTGTGCTTGTCTAGACTGGAGCCCGTGGGGAGCTGTCCTCCCCCCACGTGCACAGAGGCTTCTTCCTTCTGGCTTATAATTGTGCAAATGAGCTTCTTCCCACAGCACCTCTCCCTCACCCTCCCCCGGGACTGATCCCCAGCGACACTGGCAGCTTCCCCCCGGGAAAAAATCCCTTCGAACCCCTCTCCCAGGACTGGTGTGCAGCGCCCTCTCCTCCCCAGGGACCCGTCCCCCTGCACCCCTGCTGTCCCACTGAGGCCTCGGTCCCACTGCCCCCTCTGGCCTTCCCCACACACCCACCCAGTGCCCTGAGCCCCCCAGGCCCTCTGCAGCCCCAGACACCCAACCCTGGCCCCACTGTGCTCCCCTTCAAACCCCCACCAGCCCTCTGTGCACCCCCGCGGGACTCCCCCACCNTCCCTCGGGGACCCCTCTGCACTCCCCCTCCCCCCGCACCGTGCTCGCACTGAGGACATCGCCAGGTGCTCCAGGAGACAACACAGCAATTCCAGCCACAGGAATTCCAGCCTCGGGATCCCTCTGGAGACCCCAGCACAAGGTAGGGAGCCCACCTGCCAGGATAAGGTGGCCTTGGACAAGCCCCCTCGGACATGGCTCTCCCGGGGGTCCCCAGGAGCGGCACTGGACACTGCCACTGCCTGAGCCCAGGGGAGGCGTGAGCAGCCGAGTTGGCAGTGGAGTCAAAGATCGTGGCCAGCGCGGCCAAATTGCACATTCTGCCCAGTTTGGCCCTGAAACTACAGAGCTACAATAAAAACAAGTTCAGGAGCGGCACCTGCTCAGGCAGCCAGAGCGGGGGAACGCGGCCCTGCAGGGCAGAGCAGGAATCCCGGCCGGGCGGGCGGCTGGACATCCACCGGGAGCGTCCCGCCCGCCTCCAGGGACGCCCGGCCGGGCGGGAGCAGCAGCGGGGCCGGGAGGAGGGTCCTGCCTCCTCCGAGGGCCGCGGGCGGTGCGGGGTGGCAGCGGTGCCACCCGGGGAAGGCAGGGCTGGGGCACGAGGGGCACGAGGGACACGCGGCAGCGGGTGCCAGCAGGCGCCTTCTGCCGCCCTTCCTTTGTCGCCCGGGCTCGGCTGGCACCGCGTCCCCCCGGGGAGCCACGCGGGGAGGCGGCTGCGTCCTGCCACCGCCCCATCGGCAGGAGAGGAGCTGCTCATGCTCAGAGAGGGGTGCTGACGGGAGAGGAGGCTGGGCCGGGGGTCCCGACAGGCACTACAGCTATGGCCTGGCCCTGCGGGGGCCCTGTGGCCCCGGAGCCCGGCAGAGCCCCGCGCCAGCCCCGCGGGGACGGACCGTGCGGTCCGAGGATGCGCCACCACAGGACACCCATCGTGCCGGCCTCGCTCCCTCAGGAAGATGCCAGAGCTGCAGACGGGAAGCACAAGGGTGCAGCACGGCCCCTCCCGCGGCCCGGCAGGCGAGGGCTCGGAAGGGCTACCCAGGAATGAGGCGCCGGTCACCCGGACCCCTCCCGCCAGGGGTGCACCCCAAAGGCAGGGGTGTGCCCCAGCTGCCGAGGGAGCAGTGACAGAGCCAGGGGTCCCCCTCTGGGGAGCCCTGTGAGGGGCAGGGGCTCCTCTCCCCCGCCCCGGGTGGGGACCCTGCACGGGAGCCGAGGACGCCGGGGCAGCGAGGACCTGCTGGGGAGACCGGTGGACCTTTGACAATGGAAGAGAAAGCTGGACCCCGTGAGAGTGGCCCTGTGGCCTAAGGGCAGCGGGAGTCCAGCGGGCAGGGGCTCGGCGGCCCCCGGTGTGACCCTGAGACAAAGCTCTCCTCACAAAGGCAATGGTGGCTTTACAGGCGGATGGGACGGAGCTGGAGGGCGCGGCACAGCCTGGCCTCGTGGGCATCCCCTGCCCCGGAGGAGGCCCGAGGCGATGGGCTGAGAGCCAGAGCCGCTGGTGACCTCCCTGCCAGCAGAGGCGGACTGAGGGCTTCTCCGGACCCAGCCGGTCCCTTCCTGGGGACATCCCCTCCCCGGACCCAGCCGGTCCCTTGACTGGGGGCTTCCCCGCTCCTCCTCCACCTGCCAGGCGCAGGGCCACCACCGGGGACCCCCCGCACCCCCAGAGCAGCCCCCACCTATGGCACCGGGCAGTCCCTAGGGACCCTGCAGCTTGTGGGCACAGTGACAACGTTCAGAAAGAGATCCAGGCTGAAAAATAGCAAAGTCCCTACGGTCCAGCCAGGATGCTGCCCCTCTCCTCCAGCTCCCCAGCTGCTGTTTCAGGGACTGATCACATCTCTATTTACAATATAGAACATGAGTGCGGGCCGGACGCTGCGCTCCCAGGGGCTATTCCACACAGGAAACCATTCAAAGATGGAACTTGCTCCCTGTGGTTTGGGTTTTTTTCTTTTTTTTTTTTTTGTTTTGTTTTTCCTCTTTTTTTGTCTGCTTTTTTTTAATTTTGTTTTGTTTTCTCTTTAAATGTCTTTTTTGTTTGTTTGTTTCAAGGACAATAAAAAGTTGCGATCAGGCAGGACTTGAATGTCATTCCTATAAGATTCGTATTTACAGGAGTCTACAGCAAAGAGACAGGCAGCTGGCTCCCCGTGCTCGGGGACACTCCTCGTCCTATGCCCCAGGAAACTCCACCAGCTCTGCGTGGACCTTTGGTACGTAAGCCCTTCTCTCCCTTCTCCGTGCCCTCCGCACCAGGAGCCTGCCCAGCCCTCCCCGGCAGCAGTTCGGGATGCTCGGCAATCGGGGTCGGGATGCTTTTCATCCTCCCCACCCACCCCCAGCCCCGGGCAACACGGGGTTAAAAAGGCGCTCCTCTCATCCTGGCTGCCTCGCCCTGCTCCCCGCAGAGCGCCCTGCCTGGAGAAGCGGCCGGAGCCATAAAGCATCGAAGTGGAAAATGTTCCTCTGGCCTCTGCTCCCTGCCCCTCACGCCCAGCCTCACAGGTAGATCTCCCTCTTGGTGGTCTGGGCCGAGGGGGTGGTGGCCGGCTGGAAGTCCGAGGTCTGGGTGAGAGGAATTTCCTCCATGGGAGAGTCCTTGCAGGGCTCATGGCTACTATTGGAGAAGGCACTGTACGTGGGGAGCAGGCGGAGGTTGGCCATTTTGGTGCTGCGCTCTTCCGACAGTCTGGGGCTGCCGTTCCCGACTTGCTCTTGACTCCCTCTGTCTTGGTAAGGCACAAAAGTGGAGAGTTTGAGGGCGTTCTTGGGCCTGCGGCTGGGGGAGGACTGGCCAGGCATCCAGCAGGTGTCGGAGTGGCCGAACTCTGTGCACTCCCGGGTGCAGGTCCCAGTCATGGCTACATCGGGCAGAGGCCGGAGATCTGCGGGCAACAAGGGACAGCGGCGTGACCCCCGGGAACCCCGCCCCGGGATGTGGGGATGGAGCGCAGGGACGAGCAGCAGGGACTGCACATCTCTGTCCTACCCACACGGGGAGGGACAGCTGGACTCACGGACACCCCCGGAGCCGGACCCATTGACACTTAGGAGCCGCACCCACGGACACCCTGGGAGCCAGACCCACGGACAGCCCGGGAGCTGGACCCACGGACACCCCAGGAGCTGGACCCACAGACACCCTGGGTGCCAGATCCACGGACACCCCAGGAGCCAGACCCACAGACATCCCGGGAGCTGGACCCACGGACACCCCAGGAGCTGGACCCACAGACACCCTGGGTGCCAGACCCACGGACATCCTGGGAGCTGGACCCATGGACACCCAGGAGCCAGACCCACAGACACCCTGGGAGCCAGATCCATGGACATCCCGGGAGCCACACCCACAGACACCCGGGAGCCAGACCCACGGACCTCCCGGGAGCGGGACCCACGGACACCCCGGGAGCTGGACCCGCGGGCATCCTGGGAGCCGGACCCACGGCCACCCCGCGAGCTGGACCCACAGACCGCCCAGGAGCCAGGCCCACGGACACCCCGGGAGCTGGACCCGCGGGCATCCTGGGAGCCGGACCCACGGCCACCCCGCGAGCTGGACCCACAGACCGCCCAGGAGCCAGGCCCACGGACACCCCGGGAGCTGGACCCGCGGGCATCCTGGGAGCCGGACCCACGGACATCCCGGGAGCTGGACCCATGGACACCCAGGAGCCAGACCCACGGACAGCTGGGGAGAAAAGCAGAGCTGGGAGGGAAACCCAAAGCCACAGAGAAACTGGAGGTAGAGCACAGGGCAGAGCTCCCCGAGCCCCTTTGGATTGCACAGGGAAGCTCCACAGTTTGCATTTGCACAGCAGGACATGCTGCCACACCAGGCTTGTGATCCCAGAAGTTTAGGCACCACCCGGAACCTGCTAAGCTCCAGGAATTCCCATTGGGCACCACCAATGGCTCCACAGAGGCAGAACTGCCCTGAGCTCAGCCCTGAGGCACAGCCATGTGTCCTGGGCAGCATCCTCGGGCATCCCTGCCCTGCTCCCACCAGACATTCCAGGCCACATTCCAGCCCCCCCAGCACCCTCAGCAGGAGCCACCAGCCCAGCCAGAAGTCCTGGTCTCCTGTGGAGCCTGAAATCCCTGAGCACATGGAGGCAAAGCCACGTCCAGCCCCAGAGAGGCTGGGGATGCCCTGGGGTGCTCTGTGGAGATGCCAGGGGTGCCCCATGCACCAAACCCCTGCCCCTGAGGGAGCCCAGCACCCAAGGGCACCACAGATCCCTGCTCCTGGCACAGCTGGGACACTGAGCACCAGTTAGACCAGTCCACGGACTGGTGTCCTCACACAGCAGCCACCCCCTGCCCCAGGTGTCCCTGAGCCTTGGCCAGGTGTCCTTGGCACAGGCAGCACTTGTCACGAGGCTTCTGAGGCCGGAATTTGGCACTTCCATGCAGAGCTGAGTGTCCCTCCCAGAGCCAACCCAGTCACGAGCCATTCCTTGATTTCTGCCCCGGTTTGGGACACATCACTGCCTGCTGCCACAGGCAGCTGCCATCAGCCTGGTGCTGATGCTGGGGTGGAAGCGAGGGCTGCTCATGACCTTGAGGCTGCTCAGACTTCCAGATGTCCCTGTGGTTCCCAAAAATCCTCTCCATGTCTCCACCACCATCAAGCTCTCTCTACTGACAGACTGATGGAGGGAGATGTTAAGGAGCTCTGGGGACCTGAGACATGTGGGGCACCCCTTTCCTACTGGACACACACCGGTCCACACAATTCCCTCATCCCAAAAGCAGGGCAGACCCATGGGCAGCCCCTGAGCCCTGGGAAGAAGCAAACCAGAGCACCATGGTGGGGTTTCTGCCCTGGCCAACGCTCCCTCCTGCCACCAGTTTGGGACTGCCACACACCCAAGTCACCCTGGCACAGCTTTCACACACAGGATGCAGGAGAAGGCTCCAGACAGTGCTGGGAATGCTTGACACTGGCATGGATGGAGGGGCAAAGTCAGCAGCCAACCATCGTGTGAGCAGGTCTTGCCCTAAAACAGCCCCCAGTGGCTGTCCCCAAAGGCAGCACAGTTTCCCCCTGGGGCCTGTGCCCACATTCCATCCCTGGCGCCCACGGAAGCTCCTCCTGGAAGCTGGGATATCCTGGCGGGAGCCACACGGACATACCTGCTGGCAGCCCCCCTTCACAGCCTGCTCCGCTCAGGGGACTCTGATGAGGGGCAGAAAAAGGACGACAGCGTCACATCAGTGCACGGCCCCGGCCTCCACACCCCCGTCAGCCTCTGCCACCCCCTGTCCCCCTGGTCCCCGCTGCCTCCTCAGCCTCTCCTGGCCCTGCTCCAGCCTCCTGGAGGCCACTCAGCCACCGCTGCTGCTCCCTCACTCCTTGCTCCAGCTTTATCCTGATCCTCCCTGCAGCCCGGCGGCCCTCGCGGGACTCACACCAGGACGCTGGAAGCCACCTGGGTGGTGACACCAGAAGCTGAGGCGTGCAGAGGGGTTGGGGCTGTGCACACACACATGGATACACACATGGATACACACACGGATACACACATGGAATCACACATGGATACACACGGATACACACATGGATACACACACGGATACACACACGGATACACACATGGATACACACATGGATACACACATGGATACACACACGGATACATCCTGGCAGGATGCTCCGCCCTGCTCGCGGCGCGGGGGACAGCCATGCTCACACCGCGGGGACAAAAAGCAGCGGCACAAAAGCAGCACAGGGGACACGGCGGTGGCACGGGCAGCACAAGAGCTTGGCAGGGCACGTCCTTGGGGCTGGCCACGCACCAGCTGCCCTGGTTCCTGGGGAATTGCCTCGATTCTCTCTCCCATGTGAGACACAAAACCAGAGGCACAACAGCTCCGTTTCCATCTCTGCTCTGGGCACGTCCAAGCAGAGAATGGAATCTGAATCCAAGAGGATCCATCGGGTTTTCCTCTCAGGACCACAGGATGCTGCAGTGGCCACGCAATGGCTTGGGCACTTTGAGGTCGTCCACTTCTGTCCAAGAGGAATTATTGCCATCCTTTCCTCACCAGCTTTCCTCCTGGACATCCTTTCCTCCTCCAGAAAGGCCCTGGTGCTCTGTGCTCCCAGGGGAGTGGATGGGAGCCATGCCCTCTTCCTGGGGCAGAAGGAGCTTTGCCGAGCCCACAGAGGGGACTGGCAGGACTGAAATAAAATCCACCTCTGCAGGGAACAAAGCTACGGAGATTTCCTTGTGCCAGCAGCAGCTTGGGAATGGCAGGATCAAGCAGGAACGCTGTGTTCAGGGTCTTTTATTCTGCTTTACCCATTGTCTGCTCCTGGCACTGAAGCCTTTTTCCAGCATTGTCCCCTGGCTTGCGGAGCTGCTGAGGAGCGGATTCTGTGCCATGAGCCCGGAACGGGGCAGGGTGGAATTCCTGAATAGCTGGGACTGAGGGAAAACACGACCCCATGGCCTAATTCCCAGCACATGCTGGTGGCTCAGGGACTCCGATGTGCCACCAGACAAGCACAAATCCCTCTTTGATGGGAGTTTTGCCCATCGATTTTCCCCAATTTCGTGGGGTGGTGAGGAGGCAGGCCCACACCTCGGGGTGCACAAAGCTTGGGATTTCAGATCCCTCCTTCACCCAAAAAGCACTTTTGTGCCTCCGAGGCTCTGAAATGTGACAACATTCCCAGGGGATGAAGAGGATGGCCACGGCCCCTGGGGTATCAGGGTGTCCTGGCCATGCCAAGTAAAGCTTTGTGCAGCTGCTGCCGTGTTTCCCTGAGCTTTGGCCCATCCTGGTTATTCCAGGCCACCAGACGGTGCTTCCCAGGCAGGGGAGTGGTGGCTTGGGCATTCACAACCCTCACACCCTCCTGGCTCCCCCCTTCCTGCAGCTTTGCCTCTCTCTGGCATCCCCTTGTCAGCTGCCTCGGGGCACTCTCCTCCTTAGGGATGAGTCCAGGGCCAGAAAAGTTGGATCCCTTTGGTTTCTTGACGGGCACAGTTGGGGTTTTGCACCAGGATTTTTACACCCTCGGAGATGCCAGGTTGGCTCCTCTGGGAAGAGGCACAAATTGGTGCTGCTGCTAATTATTCTTGTCTCCCTCTCTCCCCACCCAGGCCAGGAGCTCATCCCGTCACAGGGCTCCTCCAAAACCTCCCTGGGAGGTTCCAGCAAAGCTCTGGGGCACTTTGGGAACAAGACAAAAGCAGCAGCCTCAGCCAGCAGCGCTTCCATCTCCTGCAGGAGACGGGCAGAGGCTCCCTCACCCTCTGCAAGCCTGGGAGCTCCAAGCAGAGAGCCAGCCCCAAGCACGACAGGTGTGACCCCTTCTGCCACATCCCCAGCCCGGTTTGGCCCTCCCGTGTCTCCCACTTGTGTCAGAGCAGGGAGAGCAGGGCTGGATGATGCAGCACAGAGAAGTCTTGGAAGGGAGGGGATGTGCTGGAGCAGCTCTGGGAGGGGAGGCAGTGGGGCTGTGACAGAGCAGAGCACGGCAGAGGATGCAGAGAAGCCCAGGAAAGGGGAGGGGGAAGCACAGCATGCCAGGAGGGACTGGAGAGGCTCAGCAGTGTGGGGAAATGGGGAATGGGAGTGTGGGGAGAGCAGCTGCGGGGAAAAACAGATGCTTTCCCAAAGGTGGGATCAGAAAGAGCCTTATTCCCTCCCTGGGGAGAACCCATTCCAGCCAGCAGCCCCAAAAGCAGAGCCCCAAAGCCCTGACCTGTGCTGGCCCAGGGGACAGAGGGACAGAGCAGGGCCCACGCTGCACCCTGGGGTGCCAGGGATTCCAAAGGTCTGTCCTCAGCCAGGGAAAGGGGCAGTTCCCAGGAGAGGCAGCTTGGCCACCATGCTGTGGACCCCTGGAACGCCCCTTCTCCCATTCCAAGCTCTCAGGGCTCTGCAGACCCCTCTGGGATGTCCCTGACGGTGCTGGCCTCCCACGACATCACCTCCCAGCAGCACTGTCCCCTCCCTGTGCAACAAGGACTCCCTTCCTGCCCCACGGCTCCTGGCAGTCGGCACCATTCCCTATTCACCCTTCCTGGTGCCGTTCTCCTGCACCGCTGCTCCTCCAGGAGCCATTCCCAGGAATCCTGCTCCCCGCTGCCCACGGCAGAGCTGCCGGCAGGCCCCATCCTGCCGTGCCAACGTTCTCCACAGGTGCCACTCTCCCGCAGCGCCACTCCCCACAGGCGTGTCCCCCACAGGTGTGACCCCACAGGCGTGTCCCCCACTGGCGTGTCCCCCACGGCGCACTCCCAAAGGCAAGGCTCTCCCACGGCGCCGCTCCCTCCGGGTGCCATTTCCCGCAGCGCCGTTCCCGGGAATCGCCGTCCCCCACGGCGCTGCTGCCTCCAGGTACGGGTCCCCCGGGGTGCCACGTCCTGCAGGTGCCATGTTCTGTGCTGCTGGCGCCTCCAGGTGCTGCCTCCCCCCGCTGCTGCCTTCCCTGCAGGCAGCGCTGCTGCAGTGGAGCCATTTCCTGCAGGTGCCATGTTTTACAGCGCTGCTCCCTCCAGATACCACTTCCCTGCCGAGCTGCTTCCTCCAGGCACCGGGGCTGCTGCTCCCCTCCCTCCTCAGACACCCTAAGGAGCAGCTGGGATTGTGCAGCCCAACACCCCATGTTCTTACATTGGCTAGCCCCATTGTTATCCTATCCTATCCTATCCTATCCTATCCTATCCTATCCTATCCTATCCTATCCTATCCTATCCTATCCTATCCTATCCTATCCTATCCTATCCTATCCTATCCTATCCTATCCTATCCTATCCCATCCCATCCCATCCCATNAGAGACAAGGTCCCCCTTCACAGCCCCAAATGAGGGGGGCACGGGCAGTGCATTATCCCAGTAGGGAATCATGGAATATTCTGAGCTGAAGGGACCCACAAGGATCATCCAGCTCCTGCCCTGCCCAGACCCCCCAACAACCCCACCCTGGGCATCCCTGGCAGCGCTGGCCAAAGGCTCCTGGAGCTCTGGCAGCCTCGGGGCTGTGCCCATTCCCTGGGGAGCCTGGGCAGTGCCAGCACCCTCTGGGGGAAGAACCTTTCCCTGCTCTCCATCCCAAACCTCCCCCTGCAGTCGTTCCCTCCTTCCCTGAGCTCTGCCCTCAGCTCCTCTGCTGCAGCTGAACCAGCCCAGTGGCCTCAGCCGCTCCTCGGGTGGCCCCTCCAGCCCCTTCCCCAGCCCCGGCTCCCTCCTTTGGGCACTCTGGAACAGCTCTGGAGCTCTCGGACCTTGTGGCACCCAAAGTGCCCCAGCACTGGAGGTGAGGCTGGCCCAGAGCAGAGCGGGACAATCCCTCCCTGGCTGATCCTCCAGGAAACCCTCTGGATGCAGGACCCTTCCCACCCATTTCTGGCCCCTATTCCCACGTGGACAAGCCCGGAGCTCCCCGGTGTCCCTGCTCAGGGGTCGAGGGGCAGCTCGGGAGCGGGGGGCGCAGGCACGGAGCTCCCCGCAGCCCGCGGCAGCCCCGGCTTTCCCAGCCGCAGCTCCCTCCCCCCTGCCGGTGCAGACGCTTTGCAGGACCATTCCTAGCACTACAACACCCAGCCAGACGGCCGCGGGACCAATTCTAGCGCTACAACACCCAGACAGATGGCTTCCCAAACTTCCCACCCTCGCTCCAGATGGCTCCCGGTATCGGAGCCCGACCCGGCACTGCCCACCGAGGTGCTGACTGCGGCTCCAAGCCACACCTCCAGCTCCCGGGGCAAGAACGAGCAACACCCGCTCTTCCGACACATCCCCGCAGCTCCGCAGGCTGCCGCACAGACGGGTTTCTCCTGGGCTCCGGAGTCAGGAGAGGGAACACATCCCCAGCATCTCCGCCGGCCGCTCCAGCCCCGCTGGCTCTGCCCTCGTGCTGAACAGCCGCAGCTCCGAGCAGCACAGACAGCTCGCTCTGAAGTGGACGGGCTGCCAGCCTCCCCTCCACGCACGGATCAGCCCCCAGCCCCTGCAGGATTTCCCAGCACTCCAGAACTGCAAACGGCTTCCCAGCTCCTGCCGAGGGGATCCCAGCATGACCCAGGAACGGGTGCGGACAGATGCACCCACCAGGCTCAGCATCGCTGGCACAGTTGGGGCTGGAGCACTTTGCCCGCCTCCCAGGGGATGTGTTCTTCCCTTGCCCCACTCCCAGGGGACCTGTTCTTCCCTTCTGGCTCCCGGGGGATGTATTCTTCCTCTGCCCAGCTCCCAGGGGATCTGTTTTTCCCTTGTCCAGCTCCCAGGGGTTCTATTCTTGCCCTGCCCGGCTCCCAGGGTTTCTATTCTTCATTTGCCCAGCTCTCAGGGGCTGTGTTTTCCCTTTTCCCAGCTCCCAGAGGATCTGTTTTTCCCTTGTCCAGCTCCCCGGGGTTCTATGCTTGCCCTGCCCGGCTCCCAGGGTCTCTATCCTCCATTTGCCCAGCTCTCAGGGGCTGTGTCTTCCCTCTGCCCAGCTCCCAGGGGATCTGTTTTCCCTTTTCCCAGCTCCCAGAGGATCTGTTTTTCCCTTGTCCAGCTCCCCGGGGTTCTATGCTTGCCCTGCCCGGCTCCCAGGGTCTCTATCCTCCATTTGCCCAGCTCTCAGGGGCTGTGTCTTCCCTCTGCCCAGCTCCCAGGGGATCTGTTTTCCCTTTTCCCAGCTCCCAGAGGATCTGTTTTTCCCTTGCCCAGCTCGCAGGGAATGTGTTCTTCCTTTTCCCCACTCCCAGGGAATCTGTTCTTCCCTTGCCCAGTTCTCAGGGGTTCTATTCTTGCCTTGCCCAGCTCCCAGGGTTTCTATTCTACCTTTTCCCAGCTCTCAGGGGATGTGTTTTCCCTTTTCCCATCTCTCAGGGGATGTGTTTTCCCTTTTCCCCACTCCCAGGGAATCTGTTCTTCCCTTGCCCAGTTCTCAGGGGTTCTATTCTTGCCTTGTCCAGCTCCCAGGGTNCAGCTCCCAGGGGATCTGTTTTCCCTTTTCCCGGCTCTCAGGGGATGTGTTTGCCCTTTTCCCAGCTCCCAGGGGTTCTGTTTTCCCTTTTCCCGGCTCTCAGGGGCTGTGTTTTCCCTTTTCCCGGCTCCCAGGGGATCTGTTTTCCCTTTTCCCGGCTCCCAGGAGATGTGTTCTTCCCGCGTGTGCCGGAGGAGCCACCTCCCTGCTGCAGTCACACCACGGGCACTGTGTGACAGCAGCCACATCGCCACAGCAACGGCAGGCAGAGCACCCAGATGGATGTTCCCGGACACTGAGCGTGTCCCTGCAGGGCTCAGGAGCACACTGAGGGCTCCCAAAATCCCCGCCACCCCACAGCTTCCCTGTGATACCCAGAGAAACAAATTCCACCCCCCTATAACAGATTTTGTGCTCGTGGTGCCACCTCCATGATCTCCTACCCTGGCACAGAGGGGCTTCAACCTCCACTGGACTATAAAAAGCAGAATTATTACATTGAACTGCTGAATGATTATGTTAAGAAGCACCTTAATAGGATTACAGGGTTCAAAGGTTAGGAAATGCCAAAATAATTGTCCAGGCAGCCTTAATTCTCCTCCTGAAAGTGCTTTGTGATGCAGACCAGAGTCACACTCTGGTGGGAAGTATTTCCCCCGGGGTCCCTTTGTGGCTTGCAGGGAGTGGACAGATCCACTGGGAGATTTAACAGGGAAGGAGCTGCCTTGCTAGCCAGACCCTGCCCCGGAGGCTGCAGGAACTGGGGAAGGTACAAGGAAAGGGTCAAGAGATCACAGAAAATTCCTCCTCTAAAAAGGGGCTGGAGGATGGGCGGTGCTGCTCTCCTAATGAGGAAAAACAGCATTTTTCTCTCCTCCTTTCGGAAATAAAATATCTGGGCACATTTCACCGGCACTTCTCAAAATATTTGGTACCTGGCACACGCCCTCTATGAAAAATCGGGTCCTTGCAGCTAAAACTCACAGCAGCCAAAAGCAAAGGCAAGGAGTGAGCATTGCTGGGCAATCCTCCTCACTCATGTTGCATAAAACAACCCAATCCAGCTCCAGAATGAAATCCTGGATCCACTAATACCCCAACATTATCCTCTGGCCATCCTACAGGTGCGAGACATTCCACAAATATCCACCAGAAAGGCTGGGGAGTCCAGGTCAACCCATGGAATAACCAAACCTTCTTCCCAGCATTCACTCCTGCGGCATCCAGGTGAGCAACAACGCCTGAGCAGGAGTGCACAAAGGTCCTAAAAACATGGAATTTCGGGCAATGGAGCTGCCCTCCTTCCTTCCCTGCCCCAGGAGCTGGGACAGGTGGGAGCACAGGGCTAATCCGCACGGTCTAATGATGGTTATGTAAATCCCAAGGGAGCAGGCACCACCTGCCATCCCCGGGGGCTGCCAGCTCATGCATGCCTTGGATGCGCATTCCTGCTGCCCAAATTCCTCCAGGATTCCTGCATTCCCACCTCGGCTCTGCTGATGGATGCACGGGATTCCGCCCGTGGGGGTGTGTGGGGATGACCTGTCCCCCCCTCCAGGTGTGTGGGGATGACCTGTCCCCCCCTCCAGGCAGGGGCTCCCTGGGGACACGGGAATGGCCATGCCAGAGCTCCCTGGGGACACGGGAATGGCCATCCCGGAGCTGCGAATGGCCACCCCAGAGCTCCCTGGGGACACGGGAATGGCCATCCCGGAGCTCCCTGGGGACATGGGAATGGCCATTCCGGAGCTGGGAATGGCCATCCCAGAGCTCCCTGGGGACACGGGAATGGCCACCCCAGAGCTCCCTGGGGACAAGGAAATGGCCATCCCAGAGCTCCCTGGGGACACGGGAATGGCCATCCCAGAGCTCCCTGGGGACACGGGAATGGCCATTCCGGAGCTGGGAATGGCCATCCCAGAGCTCCCTGACACACTCCGGGTACCCTGTGCTGCCAGCCAGTGTGACCACAAGGGGCCAGGCCACCAGGAGCAGCGTCACCAGTGCCACTCTGACCACCCACTGACCTGGGGACACAGTGCCCACAGCCCAGGTGCCCTTCCCAGCCCTCTGGTGCACTTCACTCTCAGCTGGGCCTGGGTGAAGGACAGGGGGTGGCCCTGGTGGCACCAGGTCCTGGGGAGCTGCCAGTCCGTATTTGCACGGGTTGGTGACACAGAGTGCTCCTCTTACCCCATGTCCCCAAGTCCCCAGCTCTCACTGGTCGTGGTTCCAGAGGGGCTGCAGACCTGACCCACGGCAGGATTGTGCCCTGTGGGGCTGGGGACGGTCCCCCCACCTGGCAGGGGGATGTCAGAGCAGCAAATGCTTCTTCCAGGAGGAACCTGAGCACATAATCCTTGAGCTTTGCCTTGTGCCTGAGCCTGGGAAAGCCAAGGTCTGATCCTCCCTGACCTGTCCCCTCTGCCCCAGGCTGGGGGGGAGCACAGAGGATCCCCTCCAACCCCATCCCATGGCATCCCTGGGGCTGGCCTGGGCACCCTCCTCCTGCTGCATCCCAGAGCTCACGCAGCACCTGCAAGGGTTAATCTGCCTCTCCAGAGCTTCTCAAAGCTAATTAGAAAGAGCCTGGGCAAGTGTGGTGGCAGACACCACTGCACTTATCTCCCCACTTCCGGGGCTCTGCCCTTATCATTTAATTAAAGCTGCAGCCCTGCTTCCCTGGCTGGCAGCAGCTCATCACGGAGGGCACTGGAGCTTGAGGCAGCCTCTGCCAGCCTGCCAGGAAGAGCAGGAGAAGGGAGGGAACAGGCCCAGGAAGGACAATCAAAGGCAGGAGAAGACCAAGGGAGGGTCCCTTTGTGCTGGCTGGGGACTGGGAAGACAGCGAGGCACCCCAGTGTGCCACCCCTGTGCCATCCGTGGGGGGACATGGGGACAGCTCTGCTCCAGGGGGACCTGGGCAATGTCACAGCCTGGGAATGAGTCAAGGAAACGCATTGGGAGGCACTTCAGGCTGGCTGCATCTCCCAGAACCCCCAAAGCAGCTCTCTCACTGAATCCCAGGGTCACTGAGGTTGGAAAAGCCCACCAAGCCCATCGAGTCCCAGCTGTGCCCCATCCCCACCTTGTCCCCAGCCCAGAGCCCTCAGTGCCACCTCCAGGCATTCCTTGGACACCTCCAGGGATGGGCACTCCAAACCCCCCTGGGCCAAGGCCTGACCACCCTTTCCATGGAGAAATTCCTGCTGCTGTCCCACCTGACCCTCCCCTGGCCCAGCCTGAGGCCGTTCCCTCTCCTCCTGTCCCTGTTCCCTGGGAGCAGAGCCCGACCCCCCCGGCTGTCCCCTCCTGGCAGGGACTTGTGCAGAGCCACAAGGTCCCCCCTGAGCCTCCTTTTCTCCAGGCTCAGCCCCTTTCCCAGCTCCCTCAGCCCCTCCTGGGGCTCCAGCCCCTTCCCAGCTCCGTTCCCTGCCCTGGACACGCTCCAGCCCCTCCAGGTGTCTCTGGCCACGAGGGCCCAGAACAGGACACAGCCCTCGAGGTCCCTCAGCAGGGCCAGCACAGGGGACAGGTCCTGCTGTCACACTGATTTTGATCCAGGCCAGGTGCCCGTGGCCTCCTTGCCCACCTGGGCACACCTGGGCTCCCAGCAAGGCACCCTCAGGTGCACCCTGGCCCCAGAGTCCCGGAGCAGAGCCAGCCATGCTCAACCCTCCCAGAGGAAAAGGACAATCCCTGCCATGCTGTTCTCAGCATTCCAAAGAAAACTGGGGACCACAGAGCACTGGGAAATGTCTGAGAGGGAGGCCACCAAGCAACTGGATGGATGTAAATCAAGGAACAGGACGGATGGCCACGAAGCAATGTCAGAAAACCCTTGCTGGTCTCCAAAAGAGAACATGGATCACAGGATCATGGAATCACAGAATGGTTTGGTTTGGAAGGAACCTCAAAGCTCATCTTGTTCCCTGCCATGGGCAGGGACACCTTCCACTCTCCCAGGGTGCTCCAAGCCCTCCAAGCCTGGCCTTGGACACTTCCAGGGATCCAGGGGCAGCCACAGCTGCTCTGGGCACCCTGTGCCAGGGCCTCACCACCCTTGCAGGAAAAGATTTTTTTCCTAATAGCCAATCTAAACCTCCTCTCTGTCGGTTGGAATCCATTTCCCCGATGGATAAACTCTGGGAATGCTGTTGTCTGAAGGCCACACACGGCAGTGTGGGCGTGGCCCCCCAGGGATGTGTTCTGCAGTACATTCAGTGCACATTTTGGGACAAGCAGCCCCCAACTGCTGCTGGCAGCTCCCATGCCAAATTCCACACCTCCCTCCCAAAGCGTGGTTAAGCTAATGGGTCTTGAAAGGAAATTTTCATAATCACTTTGTTAGCAGGGCTGAGGCAGCACGGCTTGTTCTCCAAAACCAGCTGGAACAGCTCCGCTAAAATTTAGGAAAAACAGAGAAAGAAATCAACCTGAGGGAAACCCAGCATGGAAAATTGAAGCTGTGGTGTTGGAAAGCAGCTGAGGCGATAAGCGATGGGAAAGGAGCCTGTAGAGTACAAAATGTCAGAGCCTGAGGCTGCGCAGTGCAGGCAATGATCCTCACTGCAGGCTCCCAGAGCTGCTCCGGGGGCACAGCCCGGCTGGGGCCGTGCGCGCCTGGCACGCCCCGAGCGCCGGGAACGGAGCCACGGGAGCAGCCCAGGGCAGCACTGCACTGGGAATGGGAGCACCCGCCTGGGCAGCAGCTGGGAAAGGGGCTCAGCTGGAGAAAAGGAGGTTCAGGGGGCTCTTTGTGGCTCTGCACAACTCCCTGACAGGAGAGGGCAGACAGGGGAAATCAGGAGCTGCTCCCAGGGGTCAAGGACGGGATGAGTAGCCTCAAGTTGCAGCAGGAGAGGTTCAAGTTGGACATGAGGGAAAATTTCTTCCCACAAGGATGGTCAAGCCCTGGCAGAGCTGTCCAGGGCAGTGGTGGAGTCACCCTGCAGGGATTTCAAAGCCATGTGGATGTGCCGTTTGGGGACAGCGGTTAGTGGTGGCCTTGGCAGTGCTGGGCGAATGGTTGGACTTGAGGATCTCTAAGGTTTTTTCCAACCTTAATTCCATGATTCGGTGTGAAGGGCGGTCCTCTCCCTGCTCACGTCCTAATCACACAAGCCAGTATTAACAGGCAATATTTGGATTATTGTCAATTAATTTTCAGCACGGCCAGTTCCCTCACCTCACCTACAGCCACGGGGCGCACTCCAAGGAGCACCAGTCCATGTGCTCAGGGATTTGGGAATACCGGCCTGGCTTTGTGAATCCCCTCCAGTGTTTGCTCCTTGGTGGCTGCCTCTCATTGTTCCCGGGTATTAAAGCTCTTGTGTCAAGGAGAAAAGAAGTGGCGTTCGCATGTCTGCCTTTGAACAAAACCATTGTTCAGCTCCATCAACAATTTAATAATCCTTCCCCGGCAGGACAATGGCTGGGGGGAAGTCGTTGGTGCAGGGGGGCCGGGAGCCGCAGAGCCAAGTGCTTCCCGGCCTTTGAAGTCAGGGAGGTGTTTAAGTGACAAAAGAAATCACAAGTTTATGAAAAGGGCTCTTCTCAAGGAGGGGATCTGCAAACAAAGGCAACCGAGACCACTCAGAGGGAAGCAGAGCAGGGAGAAGGAAGAGCCCTTGGAAGAGAGTCAAGCCAAACCCCAAGGAAACCGGGAGAGGAAATGACAGTACGGATTTGCATGTGGACGCTTTGTTTCCTTGCCGCGGATCTTTCCTGGGCTGCTTCCGAGGAAAGGGAGCACCCTCACACCATTCCAGCTCTTTCACAGCCTGTCCTGACCCTGCCTGAGCTGTCCTGCGGACACCGAGGGGGCAGTGGCAGATCCCTGCCGGAATTTTTGGTGGCTGTGAGAAGGATCAGGGGACGGGCACTAAACTCAGGGAGAGGCTCTTGGGCTGTGCAGGGGGGTAAATGTGTGTCCCTGGGGGAGGCACACACAGCCCCGGATCCCACACCCAGCCCTAGGGAACCAAACCCACCTGAAATCCAACATACAGCAGTGCTGGGGATGTTCCAGCAGGGATACAGTCAGAGAACTTTGGGGGAAAGATCCCACATCAAATGGGGCCGTTTCTCTGCTGATTGCTCGGAGATCCAGAGCCCGAACCCCTGGACTGCCGAGCTCCTTCCTCTGCAGTGCAGCCGTGCCACAAAGCAGCTGAAAACGCTCCTTATTGACGCCTCCAACGCCCACAGACTGCGAGGCTGAAAATCCGCAGTGGGAGCACCACGGGGAGAGGTTTTGTGGCTGGCACGTGGCAGGAGCAGCACCGGTCACATCCTCCTGCGGTGCGGGCAGAATTCACCCCAAGGAATCAACCCTGGTGCTTGAATTGGACCATTTGCCCTCCTGCTGTGCTTCCCCACCGAGCACTGAAAGGATCTGCCACCCCAACGGCCAGCACTGGGGAGAAATGCCCTTCTCCTGGAAAAGCAGGAGGGATCAGCGCCACGGCATCCAGCTGATGATCCCCAGATCCCAAACACGGGATATGGGGAAGTTTAGGAACGGGGCAGCCTGGTGATGGCTCATTTGGGAAAAAAGCCCCGATCCTGATGTGTTTTGCTGTGCCCTGTGTTTGTTTTTAGGATGGCAGCAAGAAACCCTTGCGGGAAAGCGGGGAAAAGATGGATAATCACTTCCAATGGGGAATATCAACTTCCAGCTACCCCTGGGTGCTGCAGTTTACAGGCTGCTGGAGGAGAGATGCAATAAAGTTTGCACCACTCGAGGGAGGCCAGCCAGAGGCAGTCCTAAAGGCTGCCATGAATAAAACATGCTTTAAAGAGCCAGAGAGGATTACAAGATCCTAAAATCCAGGCAGGACAAGCGGGATACATCATCCCCCCCCTCCATCAGAGGCAGGTTGGCAAAGGGGATTTGCCCAGAGCACAGCACCAGGGAGCAGCAGGATGATCGTGAGAAGATTTGGATTTCATGGTCCAACAGAGATGGATGAAAATTTCCAGAATCGGTCCAAGGGCATCATTTTTAGCAGTTATTTTTCCAAAGGGAGGAGACGGCAAGAGCAGGTCTGCTCCTCATGCGAGGGGAAAATCCGTGTGCGGCACGGAGCAAAGCGGCGTGTGCGCCCAGGTGGAGAGCTCCGAGGGATCCGCGACCGGAGAGGTCCAGGCCAGCAATTGACCCTTTGAAGGAAGCCCTACATCATCATTAAAGAGCTTCGCGTCCCGGGGGACCCGGAGGCGAAACAACCCCAGCGCCGCTGTCCCGGTGTGGGAGAAAACGGGGCTCAGGGAATGCCAAATGGAATGCGAGTGGGCGGCAGGGTTTACCTGCAGCCCTGAGCACGGGAAGGGCTCGGGATCTGCTCCTCAGGGAAGCTGATAGGGGAACAATAGCCTGCGAGTGGTATTGTTTGCAGGAAAGGCGAGATATTTGCCTTTTCTCACTGATGTTGCTGCATCTCTGTGGGGGCCCCTTCCTGCGTGGCTAATAAGCAGCAAGATGCCAGACGTGGAATACAAAAATTCCTTTGGCTTTGATTCGTTTTCTTTCTGGATAGAGCCAGCCTTACTTTTGTCAAGATCCCTGTTGTCTGGGTAATTTCATCTAGAGATCCTCAAGGAGCAGAGATCCCCACATCACTCCGAGTTTAATATCTCGGTTTGAGCTGGCATATATTCCAGCAATAATTTATACAGCTGAAGAAGGGGGGGAAAAATTACTTCTGTCTAATTGGCATTACACTAATTACCAGCAAAATACATCAGGCAAATATCACATCTACTCACTCTCTGTCATTTTGCATTCCCTGCTCCATTTTCTCTTTCCTCTGTAGCGATAAAACAACAGAGCAGCCATTCTGACATCCCTGAGCAGGGATCACACCCTGACCCCCTCCCCCTTTTCCCCTTTTCCTGCCGTGTCCTTGTTTCCTCACATCCAGGCAGGTTATTCCAACCCAGACACACACAGCTGATGGAGAGCTGCTGTTCCCTGGAACCTGTGCATTCCAGCAGCCTGCTCTTCCCAGCTGGACCCCTTCCCCAGCCTCTCCCATCTTCCTTGTCCAGAGGGTTCATCTCTGGAAGAACATTTTATACCTGAGTAATACAGAGCACAGACTACAGGAGAGCCACAGGTTTCACCCATGGGCCACCTGAGCTGATTTATTCCTGATTCACAGCATCCCTACCAGTCTACCCCAAATTATTGGAAAAATGATGTTATTTTAGCCCAACAACACCAGTCTCATGCTGGAGTAAAGGTGCCGAGTTTAAATCCAAGCATGTCCAAGACCTCTCATGAGCAGAGTCCTCATCATCCAGCTCATTCTGGTATGAGCTCCCTGCCAGACAAGAGCCCTGGAACAGAGCACTTTGGAGGGATCCTTCCCTGTCCTTGTCCCCCAAGCCCAGGAATGAGGTCTGGATGTTTGTTTTCAGGGATACAGCCCTGGAAGGAGCATCCAGGTAGGACTCGGTGTCCACGACACCCTGGGAGGTTTCCATGCTCCCACCAGTGAGGTTCAGCCCTCCTTTTCCTGGAGGATTGAGGCTGAAATGCCTCACAGGGATCATTTGGGAACCTGGTACCCTGTTCAGAGGCACAACCCCCCTCTCCATCCCACCGGGGACAACACACACAGACAAATGTCCCTGCGTGTCTTTCCTGGGAAAACGGAGCTTCCAGACACAACACATAAACTTCCCCAATTCCTGCTTGTTGGAAGCTTCTTATCCTGCTCAGAGGCGCTGGAAAGGGAGCCCAGCTCTGGCCACGCTGGCCAGGGAACAATGACGGAGCCCCACGTGGCCGCTGTTGTGTCCCTGAGCAAAGCGTGGCCACCTCAGCTCCCGGGAAATGAGCCCTGGATGCTGGCAGGGAACTGAGCTCTCGGAAAGGAGAGGCAAACGCAGGGGCTGCCACGGTTTGATAACCTCTGAGGCACAGCAGCCTATCCCTGGGACGGCTGGCCACATCCATGACTAATGGGAGATTTATGGAGTGTCCTCTCCGCCGGGGAAGCAGAGCGCTGGCGTTCCAGCCACTTAACGGAGGGGACTTCAAATCGGGATGGATGAGAGCCCGTGGGAAGGAGACAGGAAGAGAGATTCTTTAATGGTGAGAGCACAAAGGATCAAATCCCGGGGAAGAGCCAGCAACTGAGACTGACACCTGACCTGTCTCAACAGCAAAGCTGCCATTGATTTCACCGGGGACAGGGATGAATCCCTTATCCTCCATCTCCTGCCGGTGAGAGGGATTTTCCATGTGAGGGATCCACACCTGACCGATCCTTCAAACTCAGCCACCTGCTATTTTTATGAGGAAGAAACTGCGGTGTGGAGTCCATGGGAAGCTCAGATGGGAGACTTTGTAAGCTCCTCTGGCATTAAGCTTAAATCCCACACTAATGCAGGTCCCTTGCAGGGGCAGAGGCAGGCAGGTTTATGGAGACATTCTGGAGCATTGGGAGGCAGATAAAGGGGGAATAACTGCGGTAGATCACACAGGAGCTGGAAATGGCACGTCAAATTACTTCAAAAGGAGCTTTCTAAGGAAGCAGGTCTTTGAAAACAACAAATAGTCTGAGGCTGCTGAGGGATCCTGCCTGTCTGTTGCTTTTACACTTGGTGGCTTTTTCTGGTTTAGACGTGTTCTAAAGCTGAATGCCAAGCTCAGAATCCCTGCCTCCCGCAGAATCCCGGCTTCCTGCAAGTTTAGCTCTTTGTGGAGCCACGGAGCAGGCAGGGTGGGAAACCTGCTCCGTCTGGAGAGCAAAAATGGCCAAAAAATGTGATGCAGCAAAACCTCAGCCTGGTCACTCCCTTGTCCAGTTGACCACGGAGCTGTGCTAGGACAGCAGGATGGCACAGGGACAGGGGTGAGCCAACCAAGAGGGAGAGGAGGGACCTTCCTATTCTGCTCCCAAAACACACAGAGTGTTGTGGCTCAAGAGAAATCATCATTTCCATTCCTGGCTGTCCTCCCCCACCTGTCCAAAGGAATGGCAGCAGGTCCCAAGTTCAAGCACGTATTTTAAAATGGGCTGGGAAACACAAAGAAAGAGCCTCAAGCAGCATCACCCAACCCCTCACTCCAAGGAAATGCCCTCCCTGGAGAGGAACGTGGGACAGGCAAAGAAGGGTCTCACCCTCCCGTTCCCATTGCAGATCTAATTGGGAAAACTCTTCCTGGAACTGGGTTTAACGAACTTGAGCTGAAGCCACGAATAGTTGGAGGCTGATGCAAACTATTTTTGGGAAATCGACTTTCTACCAAAGAAGGGATGTTGAGATTTGGCCCAGAGATAAGAATAGCTGTGCATGACCATTTGCATGGGCATTTGCATCGGAATTTGCAACCACTGCCAGGGAAAAGGAAAATGCCAAGTCCTGTGTGGGTTGGGTTCCCAATTTTAATGTCACTGGGGTCATGTTCTGCCAGGTGAGAACCCTTTCCCAGGCCTGCTGAGGTGAAATGTGATGGAAAATGTCCCTGCCTTGGACTGGAGGAGTTCCATGACACAGCTGGGCCTCCCTTGTCAGGGACATGGGAAATCTTCCCTGGGACAGCAGAATTTGCCTTCCCTCAATGAGCTCATTTATAATTCCTAGCTAAAACCTTCCATATTCCCATCTGTTTGTAGCTGATTCCCTTAAGGGAAGTCTCAGAGTTTGCCATGGAGCCGACTGAGTGGTTCCAAGGAGCGGGGTGAGTTTGGGGTCAGCAGCTCCCAGCGTGTTCCCCAGGCCTGGGGTCTCTGCAGGATTGCCCGGAAAATCCGCACGGTGAGGGCAGGGTCACCTCCCCGAGCTGTGCCCTCGCCATGCACAGGGACACCAGCATCCTGGGGAGCGCTTCCAGAGGGAAAGAGGAATAAAGATTAGGGAAAATGACAGAATTTGCTCCACCCAGTAAATTCAGAGCAGGACGAATGTGAAGAACATAACACAAGCGAGAAGGCATTCGCGGATTTCCACCGGCTTGCCACAGACAGCAAGAGGGAGTGGAAGAGATCCCAGCCCAGCCTAGGGCTGCAGGAACCAGCAGAAAACTCCCAAAATCCAATCCTGAATGCAGCAGGCACACACAGAGCCATGGGGACCTCGATTTTCTCCAGGAGAAGGCACCTTCACACTGAAATACAGAGTTTTTGTCTCTTGGGCGTTGACTCCGAGTGACTGCACTGCCTGGACCTTTCACAATCACACCACGTGGGCTCAGGGACAGAAAGGGGGGGAAAAAAGCAATCAGAATCCAGCAGGGAAATTTGGGTTCATCAAATAACTCCTCTAAAGATGTCCAGGATCCGCCAAGGATCTTTGGAGAACTCGAGGACAACCTTATGTGTGCGCTGCCACATAATCCTGTGAGGCAAGAGAGGCAGATAAATTATTACAGCTATTTTGGACAACGTCTGAAGCGAGGAGCAGCCTTCTTAGAAGGTCTTGAGAGGATTAAAGGCACTCTCTGGGGCTGGGAGCAATGTGCTTGTTCCTGGGGCAGGGGAACAGCCGTCCCCTGCTTACCCCGGGCTCCTGGGGACAATTAAGGAAGGTGACCTGGCTGGCGTGGCAGGACAACTGCCCTGCCCTGAGCAGCTCTGGCGTCAGAGTTTGCCCAGACACAGCTGCTGGAAAACATGGAAAATAACGAAATAGGGCTGGAATTACAGCTCAGGCAGAAGAAATGTTGAAACCGGGATGGGGCAATCCAGGGCCATTTGCAATCTGCTGGATGTTGTCTGTCCTGATAAAAATCTTTTCCCAGCGTGATTAAGCAAACCAGGATCCAGTTTTGGGGATGAACCAACATTAAGCGTGGAAAGGGGAGAAGCTCCCAATTTCTCCTGAAGAAATGCGGGTGCTGAGGATCACTGAGGGACCCAGAGAGAATTTCCAGAGGCAGATGAGGATCAGAACACGGTCACAAAGAATGTGGACACCCTAAACTCAGGCAGGAGTGGGAACTGCTGCAGGACAAAAAGAATTCCAGCCCTGAAGTGTTACAAAGGGCCGAAGATCAGCTACAAAAACCCCAAACCCACAAGGTCTCAGCTAGAGAGGAGTCCAAGCAGCAGCCAGACCTGAGCTCGGCTGGGCAGATGTGTGACCTGCTGGATCCCAGCCAGCAAAGACCAGGAATGGCACGGATCTAGCTGGAATCCCACGTCCCAGACAAAGCCCACTCCAAAGCATTCCTCAGCCCCTGCAACAAAGCAGAAGTGCTGCATGGTACCTCTAAAAAAGAAACAAAACAACTCCACAGACTGCAAATGTGCCTGGAACTCTTTCTGCAAGACAAAAGGGACATTTAAAGATAATGTAGGAAAAAGAGAATAGGTTTTAAGATCTAGAGGAGTCTCTGTGCCAGGGAAGGAGACAGAATGTAATTTTTTTGTCCCATCTGTTGGCTGTGAGGAATTGAACAACAATCGCAGTGAGAACCTTAAAAAGCAGCTCATGACTGGCACTAAAGCAGAGGCAGGAGGCAGTGACTGCCCAGGGCTGCAAATCCATCCTCGTGGTGAGCAGGAAAAGAGGATGGTTGGCTCAGGAATACTCTGAGCTTTCAAGGAGCTCAGAGCTGGGTGTGCTCAGCATTGAGAAAACTCCAGGGAGAGCTCAGAGCCCCTTGCAGGGCCTGAAGGGGCTCCAGGAGAGCTGCAGAGGGACTGGGGACGAGGCGTGGAGGGACAGGACACAGGGAATGGCTTCCACTGCCAGAGGGCAGGGATGGATGGGATATTGGGAAGGAATTGGGAGGGTGGGGAGGGTGGGCAGGCCCTGGCACAGGGTGCCCAGAGCAGCTGTGGCTGCCCCTGGATCCCTGGCAGTGTCCAAGGCCAGGTTGGAGCAGCCTGGGATAGGGAAAGGTGTCCTTGCCCATGGCAGGGGGTGGCACTGGATGGGCTTTAAGGTCCCTTCCAAGCCAAACCATTCCATGATCCCACGGCACTGCAGGGTGCACACACAGCCAGGGGCAGCCACGTTTCCGTGCCACGGTCACACTGTGAACACAAACACTCCCTGACACGTCATCCCCGCACCTGGAGCTGCTGTGGATGTCACCAAGTGCTGCTGGGGGGCTGTGGGCCATCACCTGGACACATCCAACCCACCAAAAGCTTGTGGGCAAATTGGAGACCGTGCAGAGAGGAATATGAGCTGAAGGAACGGAAGGATTGAACTATAATCAGAAGTTAGCAAAGAGGCGGAGGGAAACTTCTCCCCAGACTGCCTCTGCAAGGGTTGCCAAAAAGCACCACACACATCCAAGATGTGCCAGATGTTGCTGCTGCCCAGGAATGAGGCTTCAGGTCTGTGGTGGTGGCAGGAGCAGATGGCAATGGCTGGGAGGAGCGCGAGGAAGGGTGGGAGGAGAGGAAGAGAGACCCAGCTGCCAAAATCTCTTGCCTTGGCTCTGCTCACAGGCAGGGACTTGACTCAGTTTTCTTTCAAAGAGATCTTTAAATGTTGAGTTGCCTGAATGGGATCTCTGAGTACGCACCAGGAGAGGGAATTCTGGTGTTGTGGGACTCAGTGGGAAGAAAAGGGAGGAGCTAAAGCTGAGTTTAAGTGTAGGCTGGTGAAACTGGGAGCAGAGAGGACCTTCCATTGGGAGGGCTCACCTGGGCTCTCACACACTGTGCTAACAAAGTGGGAAATTCCTAAAAGGATGCTCCTGGCAGAAATCATGGCCTGGGATTTCATGGCCGTGTCACACACGGGTAAGACAAGCTGCTCCTTCTGGCTTTGCAAGGCATCCCTCTAAATCTTCCCTGAAACAAAGGAAAACCTGGACTGGCGGGGTTTTATGGAGCCCAGCAGCCAAACCTGGGAAGCGGCGTCTCCATCCATCCACTCCAGCTGCGCCGAGGTGTTGGGAGAGCAGCGGGAAAAGGCTGGGCTTGGCAAAGCCTCGGTGATGAACCAGGCAGGAGGGCTTGAAACCACCTCTGCCACAAAGTCCCAAAGCCAAGCTCTGCTCCCGCCTGGTACGTCAGCAGCAGCCTGGGCTCTGGCGTCTGGGAGCAGCCGGATTCCTGCCTCTGGAGCACCAGGATCCCGGCACGGCAGAGGGAGGAGCTGCCAGCTCATCCAGGGTCACCCAGAGCCAGCAGCCACCTCCGAAAAATGCAAATTGCAATTTCCTACTTCATTCCCCACCTATGGCGGAGTTTGTTCCCTGGAACTGTGAGGATAAACTCATGAACATCTGGGAAGTGCAGATCCTGCGGCACGGAGAGCGTTGGGAATGCTCATGAGGTGTTGTTAATTCCATACTCCGAACAGGGTTGTAACTGCATGCATTAGAAATGGCATGGGGTCTCCACTTTAAATAACAGCCACAAAACAGATTTTGGGGGTGGAAAAACATGAATCAGAAATGCCTCATCTGATAAATCACAATCCCAGATACATTCACACCACACAGGGACAGAGGGAGAACAGGCTCAGTGTAACAATTCCTAAATTGCTCACATTCGCTCCTGAAATCCTGGTAAATCCCCTTGATGGCCGATGGAGAGTGACTGGCACTGTCCCCATCCAAGCCCTGCGTGCATTATGGCAGGGCAGAGCCTCCACGGAGCACCAGCATTCCCAGGCTCCTTCCAGCCAAAGCAAATCTGCGATCTGGGGGGAACAGATGTCTTTGGGAAAAGCACCGGGTGGCCAAGTGGGAGCCTGAGCCTCGCCCCCAGCTCAGCATGCCCCACCAAGGTGGGGAACAGCGCAGGGATATGCTGGGGAGGAAAGAGTGGGCAGTGAGGGAAAATAGCAGGGATGGCAAACGCCTGGGATGAGTGAGGAGCTGCCACGTCAGTGCCAAGCTCCCGGAGAAGTCTTCACCAGAACCAGCGTAATTCTTCCTGCAAAGGGCCTGGCTCAGCCCCTGCAATACAGCATTTTACTGCAGTCTGCACAGCAGAAAGGGTCCAAAAAAGGAGGACACTGAGATGTGTGTTAATCAAGTGAAGAACCATCTACAAAGAAAAGGCATGGATCTGTCTTCCAGTTGAAAAGCTATAAATAGCCTTGCATACTTGCTTATCAGATTGGTTCGGCTGCAGGGATAATCTCCTGGAGAAAGCAATGGAAGCCCTGTTATGTTGGATATTTATAACCAGATGAAAGCTGAGAAAATGCACAGTCGTGTCAGCCTCGCGCTCGTGCCGCGGGATGGGGGTGCGCGATCCCGCGCGTCTCCGCGGTTTAACGGAAGGTCAAGAACGGCTTAGTCTGCCCAGCTTCCCCAAAACCCAAGATCTGATCTCTCTGAGGGGCTGGTGCTGCTGATGAGGCCAAGGCAAGGACGTGGTGGGACAGTCCTCAGAAGGTCACGATGGTCCCACATCACTGGAGAGTCTTTGCAGGAAACAAGTCATGATCCTTCTCTGGACAAACAAGGAAGCGCAGACGTGGATGTGCCACGCCTCGGGCAGGGGACGGAGCACACACAACCCCGCTGAGCTGATCTAACACCCCCAGCGCCTCCTAATCCCCAAATCACCCGCCCCAGAGCCAGGGTCCCCTCACAGTCTGCTCAGAGGATCACGACCCTGACCCCAGTCCTCAGGTCCCCTCTGAAGTGCCGTGCCAGATTATCTGCAGAGTACCGGGACCAGCTCGGGATAATGCCGGTGAATTCCCGAGGGCCTTGACCTGCCACCGCCTCTGCACCCAGTACGGGTCAGGAAGGTCAGGACAGATGCTGGAGCCACTGGAGCCCAGTTCCCAACCACTGCCATGGGAAGGGAGCCAAGACAGGACATTCTGGGGGATGGAGAGTGGAGCAGGTTGTGGTTATTCCCTGGGAGCCTCCGCAGTGTCTGCACCACACACGGATCTGGTGGTGGATGGGCGTGGGGTGATTCCTGCTCTGCTGGGAGGTGCACACACACAGGGCGCCTTGTGCCAAGGCAGGGAGCCGGTTTATAGGGCAGGTTTGTGATGCTGTGGGCAGGGAGCCATTCTTGGGGGCTCCAAGAAGTGTCCCTTGCCCTTCCTCAGATCTGTTCATCCTCATCAGGCACACAACAACCATTCCAAGGAATATCCCAAGACAACCCTCTCTGCCCTCCACCTTCCAGGTGCTCCTCTCTCTTCCTTCTTTCTACTTTTAGCCTTGCTCCTTCCTCATCATCTCCGAGTTTCTTGTCACATTCCAGGGCTCCCAGACCTTTCCTCTTCGAGGTCCATCACTCCCACTACCTCGCCATATCCATCAGCTCGCCCATGAAGGATGGGGCATCTCCTTGCTCATTACCCTTCCAGCCTCTCTTCCAAGTACTCAGGGAAGCCCAGTACTGCTACCCTGTGCCAGGGCTCCAGGAACTGTTCCAAACTGCTCTTCCCAGATGACTGACTGGCACTTTTGGGGAGAAGGTGATCTGCACAACATTTGTGGACAGCAGGGTGCAATAGAGGGATTTGGGAACCCCACCACACCTTGCTCCAATGGTTGTAACACAGAGAACTCCAGTGTTACTCCAGGAATAACCTGGGAATTGGGAAGAGGTGTTCCACTAGACCTGTCCATTTCCACAACAGAGGGACCCAGCAGGTTTGCAGCTCCCTAAAAACCTGCTGAACACACGCTCAGCCATCCTCCCACCACACACACACCTGTCCCAAAGTCAAAGTCAAGGATGCTCCTAGAAACAGGAGGAGACTTCAGGAGCACCCTCTGCCATCTCCTCTTCCCTCCCAGAAGTTTCTTAGACCCTGCCACCTCCACAGCCACCTCCCCTGGGGACACAAGCACAGAAGGCAGCGGGTACAGGAGAGAAGATGTTATGTGCACAGCCAGAGCCAAATCCAAGGAAGCAACGGGAGCTGGCTGGAGAAGACAGCTGGGGGTGGGCTGCAGCCAGGCGGGGCAGCACAGAGGCAGCACAAGCAGCACGACCGCGGGTGAAGCTGCACCGGGGCAGGGGGAAGCAGCTCTCCGGTGGTGACACCACAGACACCTCCAGGGGTTCTCAGGGACAGCTGGGCCCCACCCGGAGGTGACCTCAGGGGCACGATGAGGGACACGTCGCTCTGGGGTTTGCCACCACCACGACCACGCTCGATGAGCCTCCCCTCCACACATCTCCTCAGCCCAGCCTGTGCCACTAGACCTGCTCTGCCCTCTGCCCCCTGGAAGCACCCATAGCTCTGACCCCAAACACAAATGGGGACTTCCAGCCCACCCCATCCCCCCTGAGGTGGGGAGGGGCACCCATGGGACCCCTGACTGCGGCACACAAGCTCCCCATGGGCTGGGATACAGCCCCTCTGCTCACCCCTGTGCTGCCACCTTGTACCACCCTGTCAGTGGTCATTCTGTCGCTGGTCACTCCGCACCCACCTGTCCCCACCACACCCACCTGTCCCCACCACCCCCACCTGCTTCCTGTCACACCCATCTCCTGCCACATCCGCCTGTCCCCACCACACCCACCTGTCTCCTTGACTCTTCCCATCCCACAGCTCACCCAGTCCCCTCCCTCACCCACCTCTCCCCTCCCCTCCCCACCACTCCTTGCTGCTCTCTTGCTTTGAGCCTCACCTCTTCTCCATCCTCCCATCCCCACCAAGCCGAGCGTGTCCCAGCCGAGCTCCACGTCACCCACAGCGGGGACACGGATCACGGAGGACCAGGAGCCTTGGGGCCGGGTCCCAGGGGAGGGGGCAGGCGCGAGGGGCGGGCACGTACCGTTCTCAGGGTGCTCCATCTCCCCGATGCTGCCATCGGGCGTGGTGCGCTCATAGTGGTCCTCGGGCAGGGCCAGGGGCCCGATGCGGGGCCCCGACGAAGATTTGCTGCTGGGGGTCTCGGATTCCTCCAGCCCGCTGTCGTAGTAGCTGTGCTGGGAGGGGTCCTGCAGGTCCTGAGCCTGGCTGGCTGCAGAGAACGTCACTCGGCGATGAGGTAACTGCAGACAAGAGAGAAGCTGTTGCATCACCCACCTGGCAGGTGAAGGCAAAGGGTGGGGCCGCCCAACCTGACCCCGTGTCAGCCCCCAGAGCTGTCCTGACAGACTCAGCACCAGGCTCCATCCCCATCACACGTAGGGACACACTTTGCACGGTCCTTGTGCTGCCTACAACCCATCACTCCCTCCATGGCTCTGTTACAGCCTCTTCTGTCACCCAGATGTCCCCTCCCATGGCAGGACAGCTCTGGGAAGGTCCCCCCTCAGCACAGCCTCCTGAATCCTTGTCCCCACCTTTAGCGAGGGTCCCCACTCGGCAGGTTCCCGACACAAGCCCAGAGCCTCGTGTGGCCAAGCCACCCCAAAGCCTCTCTGATGGCATCACTGCCAGCCACGGTGACATCCTGCCTCCCTGCCGGCCCCTGGCCTCACCCCAGCTCCCATCCTCAGGACTCCCCACCCAGGGTCACCACCAGCAGCTTCTGTGTGCTCGTTAAGCGTTTCAGAGACCCCACTCCACACTTTCCCTCCCCAGCTCTGCCTCATGCTCGGAGGTGCTCCCTGCCAGCAGCCATCAAGCCACATCATTATCCCGCTCCAAATCCTTCCACCAAATCCTTCTTTGGCGAGATTACCAAGGAGTGGAGAGGGCAGCACGAGTTCAAGGGGCAAGAGCCGGGAATGAAACACAACCACCAAGAGCAGGAAAAAGCCACCGCAATATTTCTCCACCAGCAAGGCAGGAAGAAGCCCACGACAGGAATTATTTGATGGGGATCTGAAGGTGATGAGGCGAGAGAGGAGCCAACACATCGTTTAGGCTGAATACCTTTTTTTTGTGCTGGTGTCTTTACTACAAATCAGTGGCAATCAGGCGTCCCACACACAGCGAGCACCGGCCAGGAAGGGGAAGGAATTGAGACGAACAGAGGGAAGGAACACAGAGGGAGCATTTAGATGAGCTGCTTTAAGGTTGGTTGGACCTGATTAAATTCACCACAGATGCTTAGAGACCTGATTTAAGTAACTTCAGAGCTGTTGGGCTCTTTTTTTTTTTCCCTGAGACTTTTTTTTTTTCCTGAAGAACTTGTAGAGAATCAGGGAGCTTCCAGAAGACTGGAAGCAAGCTAAAATAGCGCCTGTCTTTAATGATGAGAAAAAAGAAGAGCTGGAGAATTATAAAACAGTTAGCTTAATTTCAGTTCCTGGAAAAATACTGAAGCAGATAAAAGAACTCTTTGTAAGTACCTACAAGATAACAAGGAAATGAGTAACAGCCACTGTAGGTTTGTCACAAACAAACATGTCAAGCCATTGAACTCCTTCCTTTGAAAAGACAGCAGGCCTCGTGGAGGGAGGAGGAGCAGTAAATGTTCTAGCTCGACTCGAGGAAGTTTTTTTTGACACTGTTTTAGCTGATTTTCTCATAAGTAATGCAAGCAAACAGTGCAGGTGCAGCACGGTACATCCCTGCCTGGGTAATGCGGGTGTAAATCATTTGGAAAGTGTTATTCCCAAAGGGATTACTGCGGGCAGCCTTTTCAGCTGGGATCATGGATCAAATGAAAGCTCCGGGTTGTGTCCCGAGTCCCTTGCTGGGCTGTGTTTTCATTAACTGCTGGCATGGCAGATGTGGGACGGGTCTGCCACATCTGCACCCTTGTGAGGTGCAATCACAGCTGGCTGAGGATCACTGCACATCACAGGCTGGGGATCCACCCACGGTGCCAACCTCCCACCCAAAAATGCGTCAATATTGGGATGTGTGAACGGGCTGGGATGTGCCAGCTCTGCTGGGTGCCAGGAGGCTGGGCTGGGCACCAGTTTTGAGGAGAAGTTCTGCCCCACTTCAGCAGAGAAGAACAGGCAAGCAGTTGTTAGAAATATGACAAAACGACAGTTGTTAGAAGTATGACAAAATATTTCAAAACAAAGGAAGAGAAGGTTAAGGGTGGCAAAGGCTGGAAAGAAAAATCTTCTGCTTGGGACCACTGGCAGATAACAAGGAGTGACCTCTACCTGTGGCAGGGAAGACAGGGTTAATTACTGTGGCAAAAACACCACAGTGGTAGCTTTGGCCAAGTGCAATCACAGAATCAGGGCATGGTTTGAGTTGGAAGGGCCTTAAAGCTCATCTCATCCCCCCCCTGCACGGGCAGGCACCTTCCACTACCCCAGGTGGCTCCAAGCCCCATCCAGCCCGGCCTTGGACACCTCCAGGATGGGGCACAGGCACCCTGTGCCAGTGGGTTGCCAGAGCAGAGGGTGCAACCCCTGTCATTAAGGCACAAGCGAGTACCTCTCGGGAGGGCTCTGGAGGAGCTGAGGACAAGGCAGTGCTGCCCAGGTGCCAAGGACCCTCTGGAGTCCCCTCCCAGCTCACAGGGATTGTGTAAAGCCTGGCACTGCCCTCCCCCTGCCCCCTGCCCACTGATTTCCTGCCTTGCCAGGGCCCATCCCAAGCTCCAGGCTCCTGCTTTCCCTCCATGCTCGCACCAGCCCAGGCAGACCAGCCGGGCTCCTCGGGGTGCTGCGATGA
The DNA here is from genome assembly GCA_013400495.1 of Nicator chloris. Classification (NCBI taxonomy): domain Eukaryota; kingdom Metazoa; phylum Chordata; class Aves; order Passeriformes; family Pycnonotidae; genus Nicator; species Nicator chloris. The sequence continues at coordinate 49,439 of WAAE01026350.1, forward strand.
CACAAATAACCAACCTCCCCAAGCCAGCCCGTGACAGTGACAGCCACCATCCCCTGCCAGGGGGGGCTCCATCCCAACAGCAGCGCTTTTACCTGAAAAACACCTCCTTGAAATGTCACCTCCTGCCAGGCAGCCCTGGAAAGGGCTCCTCGCACTGCAGGGCTCCCGAGCCCTGTCCCCTGCCGCCCCACAGGGCAGCGTGGCGCTGGCACGGGGAGTGCCCCCCTCCCTCTGTGCCCAGCCCCGCCAGCGGGGGCCAGGGGAAGCTCTTCACCCGCACAGCCCCGCTCTGCAACCACGGAAAGGCACGGAATCAATTTGTCTGGCCCTGCCTGGCAGAAATCGGGTTTGGTGTGACCTTTGTGGGGGAGGTTAAAGAGCCTTGGGCAGGCAGCGGCCTCTGCACAAGGAGCTGCTTGTGCAGTGCAGCCGAGGCACGCCGGAGCCTTCTGTTTGAGGAGTCAAACACAGCAGGTCTGAGTCACAACCTGCAAACAGCAAATCTGTTTTGGGGCCCTCATCTTCGCTTGCCCCAGTTTTTCCCCGTTCCTCATCAGAGGTGACCTTTGTGAGTGCCATCTCACCAGGGCTTCCTCCAGCGCCTTCCTGCCCCTCCAACCTCGCAGGTTTTTCCACCTGAGGTCTGTGCCAGCCTCTTAACCCTGAGCTACTCATGCAGCGTGACCCTTGAATCCATTTTAAAGTCAGCACTTCCCAGGATATCAGCCAGCATTCCCCGCTTCTCCACACACGGCCTCGCGCTGGGCTGCGTTAAAATGCACTTTGTTTAAATGGGCCCAGTTTACCAAGCAATCTGGATTGCTCTGCATGACTGCTCCATCCTCAGCACCCTCTCCCACTCCACCAATCTCCGTGGCAGCTGTAGGTTTATCAGCAGTGATTTTAGATTTCCTTCCAGACCATTGATTACGGCGGTGAATGGCAGCGGGCACGGCGCCGCTGAGGAGCAGCTCCAGGAGAGCCTCGCTCCACGAGGAATCCCAGCCAAGCTTCCCTTCTCTAAGCTCTGGATAAACCAGATCTGCCTCACAATGCCATGCTGAGAATCCCAGAATCCCAGGCTGGAAAAGCCCTCCAAGGTCACTGAGTCCAAGCTGTGCCCGATTCCCAGCCCAGAAGGCCACCAAGTGCCACATCCAGGTGTTCCTTGGACACCTGCAGGGATGGGCACTCCAAACCTCCCTGGGCAGCTCCTCCCAATCCCTGACCACCCTTTCCATGGAGAAATTCCTTCTGATATCCAACCTCAGAGCAGTGTTCACGCAAAATAATAAAAATAATAATAATGATAATGATAAAGCCCCTGTTATCTGCTGGGCGCATCCATCAGTCTCCAGCTGCTCCGTACCCAACACAAACCAGCTCTGCCTCTCCAGCCCCACAGGAATTCCTGGAGCAGCCCTTGTTCCTCACGGAGGCCAGGACCATGCCTAGGGAAAGGTTTAAAAGCCGGACCTGTCACGTAATGCCAGTGCCCAGTGTCCCCTGCCATCAGGCACAGTGACTGACGTCAGTGCTATTTCCATCAGCCATTCCCTGCTTTAGCCATTAATCCAGTTGTTCCCTGGGGCTGCCGAGGACAGTGAGCACTGCACAGCCCCTGCCAGCTCTTCCAGCTGCTCGTGGCATCACCGCCCTCCCAGTCCTGCCCACCCCGGGCTCCCCAGATCCACGGACACCTCCGGAGCAGAGATATTCCCACTCTTTGGTACAAATTATTCCGTCCAATTATGTCAAATATCTATGTTTTGAATGCCTTTGCTGGTTCCCAACACATGGGCAGGTCCCACATCCTACGTTGTTATGTCTCAGCTCAAGTTACTCCAACTATTTAGTCAATACTTCTGCATTTTTCTCCATAATTAACAATTTTGCAATCTCCACTTGGAGTTGACAGTTCCTGAATTCCACCTCCTCTTGGCGCATTTTTTAAAGTACTTATTGTGTTGACTTTGTAATAATTGATTTTCCCCCAATGTCTTTGGCTTTGCTTGTTAATTTTCTACACTCCAGAACGACTCATTTCTCCTAATTGCTGTAACTCCCTCCTTTTACCCCCGGTATTTAGAGGTTTCCTACTTCCAACTGCTGCCACTGTGCTGGAATGGGATTTGGAGCAGAGCTGTCTATTTTCTCAGCTGAGAAATTGTGGCTTTGGATAAAAATCCCACATTTTCAGGGCTCCCCAGTGCTCACTGTGATATTCCTGATGGGGACACCTCTGCCAGCTCCACATCTGCGGGACAGACAGAGCCCCTGTCCCCCTCTTCCCGCAGGGATGCTCTGATGGGGGTGTTCATCCCTGGGAAAATCCTGCAGGTTCCGTGCTGCTGCAGCTCAGGGATTTTTCCCAAGGAGGAATCATTGGCAGCTCTCCCTCTGGTGACCCCCATCTTCTGTGGAGTGCTCTCCTGCCTTTTGAGTCCGTGCCTGCTCCGGCCTCTGCGGATTCCGGCAGCAATGAACTCCCGGCCCATGTGCTCGCTGGGAAAGCTCTTCCCTTTGCTCCTGCCTCTGCTGCCTGCTCATTTCGCCTTGAACTTCTCCTACCTGCGGGGTTGTGAGGGAACAGCAGTAATTGCTCCTCGCTCTGCCCCTTTCCAATTCCACAAATCTGGGCTGCATCCTGCTCTGCCAGGTCCTCCTGCTGACACCCGGCAGGTCTGGCCAGCCCTGCTTCCCTTCCCTGTGCCCCTTCCAGCCCTGCGACTCTTCCCTGTGCCCCTTCCAGCCCTGCTGCCCTTCCCTCTGCCCCTTCCAGCCCTGCCACTCTTCCCTGTGCCCCTTCCAGCCCTGCTGCCCTTCCCTGTGCCCCTTCCAGCCCTGCTGCCCTTCCCTGTGCCCCTTCCAGCCCTGCTGACATTCTCTGTGCCCCTTCCAGGCCTGCTGCCCTTCCCTGTGCCCCTTCCAGCCCTGCTGCCATTCCCCGTGCCCCTTCCAGCCCTGCCGCCCTTCCCTGTGCCCCTTCCAGCCCTGTTTCCCTTCCCCGTGCCCCTTCCAGCCCTGTTTCCCTTCCCCGTGCCCCTTCCAGCCCTGCTGCCCTTCCCTGTGCCCCTTCCAGCCCTGCTGACGTTCTCTGTGCTCCTTCCAGCTCTTACCCCGTTTTCCAGCCACAGGGAAGCCAGGCCCAAACCACGGCTCCAGTTTTGGGGCTCGTCTGGCAGCAGCAGGAATTTGTTTTGGTGAGGTATTTTCGTGGGCTGTCCCCGACCTGCCTGGTCCTGGCTGCACGGTCCAAACCCCCCAACACCAATCCCTGACTCTGCTGATTCCTTCTGCCGTGAGGACACGTTAGGAAAAATTATACTGGGAGAAATTTCTTCGTGGAAAGGGTGGCCAGGCACTGGAAGGAGGGTGGTGGAATCACCATCCCTGGAGGTGTTCAAGGAATGACTGGAGGTGACACTGATGGGCTCTGGGCTGGGTGACATCAAACCTTGATGGTCTTTTTGGACCTTAATGATCCCGTGAGGACTCCCACTCATGGGTGCTGGATGGGGCTAAGGGGACCCCGCACTCCTCAGCCCCTCTGACCCCTCCTGCCTCTTCCTTCCCTCATCCAAACATCTCCAGCTCCCACCACGACCTGCACCAGGCTGATTCTCATTGCTAAACCCAGGGGAAACAAACTCAGCCCAAGTGACAGCAGTGCCAGGAGGGAACAGGAATTTGGGATGTCACCACGTCCCCATGGTGACATGCATCACCGCCTGCGCAGAGGGCAGGGATAGAGCAGCAGGAGAAATCCCATTGTTCACAAAGGAAACCACACAATCTGCCCTGGGCACCCTTTTCCTGCTGGCAGGGGTGGAGGGGAGCCACGCTGCTCCCCCCTCCCCGAGCGCAGTGGGGAAAATCCAACCCCTGTTAACTGGCTCGCTGCCGATCCCAAAGCGGGATCCGCGGCTCCCGGGCTCCTCTGGCAGCTCCCGTGCCTCCCCACACGCCAGAAGCCTCCTTTCAGGCAGCTGCCAAAGGAGCTGCTTCCCCAAGAGCTGCCACAATGCAGCAACTCACAGGGCCGGGAGTGAAAGGCAATGTCAGAGCCAGCGCCCGGAATATCAAAATAAGTGACAAGGGGGCCATTGTGGCACGGGAGTTACTCAACTTCAGATGGATTCATCAACCCCTCTCCTTTACAAACCAACCTGCAGCGATGCAACATCCCTGGATATGGAGAGAAAGAGAGAAAAATAAGCCCAGGGACCGTGCTTGGAAAGCCCAGAGCCAGCTTTCCATGGGTGGAGGCTTGGGAATTATTTGCTTTGCCTGGTGAGGAGCGGGGCTCTGGTGCAGTGCAGCACAGCCTTCGGAGCAGGAGGCTGAGGGGAATATTATGTCCATGGAAATCAGGGCAGGCCTCGAGGAAAACTGGAGCTGAATTGCCAAAGCCACCCAGGGCAACGCTCAAGCTCCAGGAAACAGGACACAGGCTCAGCTCGTCCCTGAGCCGACCATTTTACAGCTCATCTGGGCCACGAGAGCCTCTGCTGCCGTGCTGGGGTGAGGATGAAGCTGAGCCAGCTCTTCCCACCCTTTTCCATGACCCTCCAGCAGCACATTGTGTGGCCACTGCACTGATTTTTGGAGGAGGTGCCCCCCAAGATCCCTCCCTGCTCACTCACCCTGCAGGTGACGGGAAGAGCTCAGGGCGTTCCCTGGCACAGCAGCACCCTGAGGGACAGGGACAAGGGACAAAGCAAGCACTGCCCTGGCTTGGTGTCACCTCCTGGCATCTACAGTTCCCCTCTGCTCCTGCCCTTGGTGGCCTGGGGGTCCTGCCAGCCCCAGGGGTCCCTCCCTGCCCTGCCACAGCATCTCCAGGTGTTCAGGTGGTTAAGCAGAGCCAGCTGCATTCCCAGGATTGCTCCCTGTTTGCACAACATAAAGGAATTGAGGGAAGGGCTGGTGCCGAGCACGGGATCAGGTCCCAGGGGCTCTGCCTGCTTAGGACAAGGGAGATGGATGGACCCATCTCTGAGCCAAGATGTGGCCTGTGCACACCTGTGAGACCCATCCTTTCATTCAAAACACTCGTTCAGGCCCTCCCAAGGTTCTGCCCCTGAAGGTGGTGTCTCCCAAAGAACCCTGGCAATCCTGGAGCACAGTTAGAGGCCCAAATCTGTGACCTACCACTCTGACTTTTCTGGGGTCACCTCCAGCACAGCCACTGGGGTCCCTCAGGGCACATCAGCCATGGGGTGACAGCTCTGCTCCGTGATGCTCACGGGGTCTCGTGTGCTGGCTGCGTCTGCCCACAAATCCCTGTGCCCATCCCCAGTTCCCAACAACCCTTCAGCTCCTTCTCTGTTGACAAACCAGAGAAGGAAGCCGCAACCAGAGGAAAGACACGCAGGACTCCATGGAATCCCACCTCCCAAACCTAGGTATCATCCCAAAAAGCACCTGCTGCCCCTCCCGAGTGGCTGATCAGCTGACAATTAGCGAGTGCTGACCTTGCAGTCAGCAGAGCCAGTCTCCAAGTCCTGCCGAAATAATGATAGCAGAGCAGCCAGCCTCAAATGGACATCGGCTCCCGAGGCACTATTTAATGAATAAATCCAGGGAAAATGCGGGCTGACTCCACATAGGTGCCCTGAAGCCTCCTGAAATTTGCATGATGCTCAAAGAAGCCGCCAAAGCCCGGTGCCAACCTGCCTGGTCAGATCGAATTTATCTAACTCAGAGCAAGATCTAACGCAATTAGAAACCCATTTAGGCAGCCTGGGGACAGAGCCTGCCTAACCCTCAGCCTATCCCAGCTCTGAGCCCATCCAGGAGGTGCCATTTGGCTTTTCTTTGGGTGAAATGAACACGGGCAAGGAAAATACAGAAATAAATCATCGGAAGGGCGAACGGTAAAATCGAAAGGGGTCATTATCTTTATGGAATGAAGTCTAAATTGGCCTGTCCGTGCTGTCCTGGAATGTCTGTCACCATCCAGCTGATAATGGAGCTATTCTGGAGATGGCTGGTGTGGAGTGGAAATTGCCCTGGACGCAGCAGGAGGCCTCATAATCACGTTAAAACCATCTGAAGATCCCAGGGAGAAAAAGCTTCCGGAACCGGGAGCAGCACTTGAATAAAACCCTCGAGGAATCCAACAGCTGCGGAGCGGGAAAATAATGCTAGGAAAATAATGAGCTAATCTGGCTCCCAGTTGAACCCAGTGGAGCTGACAGGGAGTGTTGAAGTCTCTGGGGAGAGCAGGGGGTCCAAAGCTGTAGACTCAGGACTCTATTAAAAAAAAAAGGGAGGTAGCCAGGAATGCTTCCATGGAAGCCTTTCCACGGAAAACCTGTCCATTTGCTGAAGCCAGATCATTATTCAAGCGAGCTCCTTGTTTCAGGGTTGGGGCGTGGGGGGAGATCTTTGCTGACACGTGAAAATGAAAAAATGATGCTCTTGCAAAGGTACCTTTCACGTCAGGACTCCAGCCAAGTATTAATTACGGGGCTCAACTCAAAAAGGTCAGGCAGAATCATGCCTTTAGAAATTACTAGGAAAAAAAATATTTATATATAATATGTGTTCTGATTGACTTGGGAAATAGGGGGAAGAACTGTCAATTCTTCCTGATTTGCTTTCAAATTGAAAACTTTCCTCTGAGGGCAAACCTGTTTTGCAACCAGCTGGATTTCCAAAGGCAAAGGGCAGCAGCTTTTCCTGTTTGCCCAAGGAATTGTGCCTGTTCCAGAGGTCTGGAACACACTGCAGAGATGGGCAGAGCCCTCACTTTACTGGTCTGCACCTCCTGATGAATGGTGATACCAGGTGAGACAAACCTTCCTTTGGAGACATCAAACAGGTAGGACAAGTCACAGGAAGGCTTCTTGGAACCACTTATCTTGCCTGCACTGCTCCAATTCCCATTCCCACTGTCACGGGACCCCTGGGATAGATGAGCTCCTCAAATCCCAGGATTGCTGTCACACCCTTGGCCAAACCAGATCCTGGCTCCAGACAAATTTCCAGCACATTGGCAAAGATTTCTGAGCTCTCTGGGCAAGAGACACCCTGATCGTCCCTAATAAACTGTGATCCACTTGAAATCTTTGGAAAAAAGCCCCACGCAAGCTCCTCCAGGCACTTGCAGAGCCTGGAATCCCAACACCCCAAAAGGTCTTGCCCAGCCTGAATGAGAACGAAGGGCTCTCCAAACATCTGAAACACCAGTTTTGCTTTCTACATCAAGTGCTTTTGATGAACAAGCTGGAAGATGAATGGATGAGTGTGAGAGGAACATCACACATCGCTCCAGCAGGACACTCCCAGCAGGATCTCAGTCCAGAGCTCAGCCATGAGGTGCCCCTGCAGCAGGGCCAGATCTCTGCCGGAGCCTCCCCAGCAGCTGCTCCCGAGCACGGGGGAGCTGGGAGGATGAGAAAACCAGGCCATGTGGGAGCAAAATAGCTGCAGGCTTTCAGGTTGCTCGGGCCTTTCAAGATGTCTCCGAGGAGCTGAATGAGGGCAGGCTGCTCCGAGAGCTCGGGAGCAGGATCAGCTCCCAGGGAGAGAGGTGGGGATTCACTGCCCGCCCCAAAGGACGGCTCCGAACTCTGATGGACGTGCCAGGATCCCCGAGCCATGTTAAAGCAGGAGATCAGGAGGGTTGTTTTGCCAGCCAGGAGGAGCTCAGAAGGATGTTTACATCCCGGGGAAGGGGCATCTTCAGGGATCTCTGGGCAGTACCCACAGGGCCTGGCTGCCAGTGCCAGAAGGATGGGAACGATGAGGTGCCGGAGCTTTCTGCTGCTCTCCTGGCAGGTCACAACCCACACTCCCACCACAAACCCACCCACGCTTCCCTGCAAGCAGCTGAAGGGCTGAGGCAGTAAACAGCTTCCACCACACAAGGCATTGATGCAAAACAACCAGGAATGTTTCTTAAGGGATCTGGGGGAGTTGTTTTCTTTCTGGTCCTCTGCCTGACCTCCTCTTCCTCTCAGGAGGGTTGGGTTGGGAATCACACTGGGAAAAGAAGCCTTTACTACAGGTGGGATGTGGAAACCAGGTCCTCAAGGGTGAAGAGACCTCCAGAAAAGTTCAGAAAGTCAGAGAATAGAATCAGGGAATGGTCTGAGTTGGAAGGAACCTTAAAGCCCATCATCACATTCCACCCCCTGCCATGGCAGGGACACCTCCCACTGTCCCAGGCTGCTCCAAGCCCTGTCCAGCCTGGCCTTGGGCACTGCCAGGGATCCAGGGGCAGCCACAGCTGCTCTGGGCACCCTGTGCCAGGGCCTGCCCACCCTCATGGGGAACAATTCCTGCCCAAATCCCATCTAAATCTCTCCTGGTTTAGTTTAAAAGAGTTTCACTTGTCCTATCATTCTCGGCCTGTGTAAAATCTCTCTCCATGTTTTTTGTGTCTCTCCTTGAAGTACAGAAAGGGTCAGGACAAAAGACAAGGTCAAGGAAGGACCTGTTGAGGGGAAGCTGAGTGAGTCTGAGTTGCAGGTGTTACTCCAGAGGTGAAGCCAAGGCTGAGCTTCACCCAGGTTGCACTGGTGGAAGCTGCAGCCGCAGTCAGAGGTGACAAGAAAAGGGGCACCAAGATGCCAGGGGTGCCCTCCTCACCCCTGTTCAGTCCTCCTGTGCCTCAGCTGAGCTATGTGTGCTTTCTGGGGTGCTGAAGGATCAGGGCACTGCAGGAAGAGCCTCTTTTGGAATAATCTCCCCTGACCATCTTGGTTTCTCCCGGGAGCAGAGCTGGGTTGTGCAATGGCAGCACAGCCGTGCCCTGGGGATGGGCCGTGCCCAGGGCTCCTGGCAGGTGCTCTCACAGGACAGGGGTGTGGGCATGAGGGCGGGGGGGCAGGAAGGTGTTTGGGCCTGGCACAGGGCTCAGCATTCCAAAGGATGTACCAACCAGCAGGAGATTTCCCAGGGCACCACAGGGGCTGAATGTCCAACACGCCACAAAGCACAAAGGGGCTCTTTGGGACCCGCCCTGGCACGGCCCCACACGAGGGGATTCACTCTGGGGGTCCCAGCAGCTCCAGGGACACCAGAGCACAGCAGCCACCCCTTTGCTGTTGTCCCATGGCTCCCAGGGCAGCCTCCTCAGCCCTGACACAATTCCAGCCACGCTGTGCCCTTTGCTCCAGGCATTCCTTAGCCCTTGTTCCCTCCACAACACCCTCCCTGGCCTGTCCTACATCCCACACCCTCTCATTACTCCAACCTCCTTCCATCCCATCCCAGAACACCCCAGAACATCCCAGCTCTGTCCTCACCTGGGAACACCCCACCCTCCACCCCCTCCAGCTGCATCCCACCCTCTGTGCTTCATCCCACCCACAGCCTCTGGGTGCTCTGTGGGCTGAGCGGCCACTGAGTGCCCGCGGACACGCAGGGACCACGGGGACACGCAGGGACCACGGGGACACACCCTGCCACAGCCCTGGGTTCTGCCCCAGGATTTGGGTGTCGGGTGAAGCAGCCTGCAGGGCTGGGCCCTGCTCCAGGGAACAGCAGTGCAGCTGAGAGCCCGGCCGAGCGGGCAGAGCAGTGCTGGGAATATCAATCAGGGCAGCTTGGAGCAGGCGGCTGCACACACAGCCAGGGCTTTCATCCCCCAGGATCCACAGCTCGGCCGGCAGAGCCAGCCAGGGGCTCAGCCCTGTGCTGGGAGGGCTCAGCATCCCTCTGTACTGGGGCCAGCACGGTCAGGAGAGACTGGGCAAAGCCAGAGTGAAGGGAGAGATCAGGAGAGAGGGTGGAGAGGAGCAGACACAGTTGTGAAAGAAGCAGGGAGATTTGGAGCGGGGATAAAGGAGGAGTTCCCCAGATCCAAGCTAGGAAAGGCCAACGCTGGCTCCAAGGCTGTGAGAAGGGAGAGGAAGAGGAGGACAGGGAGGAACGAGAAGCAGGGAGGAATGGCAAGAGGGGAACTGGGCAGTGCTGTCACCCAGCCCCATGTGGGGAGCCCCAGACAAGGAGCACAGGCTGGGTGAGCCTTCAAGGGAGAAAGGACGAGGTCCCCAGCGCTGGTGGGGCCAGGAACTGCCAGGCAGGAGAGACTCGATGACCTCCCTGATGGGTTAGGGACAGTCAGTGCCACCAGCTCTTTGCAGACACTGCTTACAGAGTTGTCACTGGCCAAGGCTGCCCACCCTGCTGTCACTTGCTGTCTCTGTGTCCACCCCACTTCCCCCCTCCACACAACACAGCCCCCCTCTCCCTGGGGCTGTGCACCCCCTGTGCCACCTCCTACCACAGTCCAGGCTGCACTGCAACCCCACTGCCACCTCCTTGGGGACGGGGTTGTCCCTGCTCTGTGCCACCTCTCCTTCCCCAGGGAGACCCCAGCTGCATCCCCTGCATCCCCTACCCCTGACACACAGTGTGTCCCTGCCGCCCCTTGTCACAGAGACCGTGCTCCCCTCCGTGCCACCTCCACAGGGTGCTGGCAGTGAGCATCCCGCCGTCACCTCCCACGCACGGGGCGCAGGCTGGGTACACCCCGCTGTCACCTCCCCCTGCAGCACAGCCTGCGCACACCCACGCTGGCTCTGGCTGCACATCCAGCCTCTGCCGGGGGGTTGCTCTTCTTCCACGGCCGAAGCTCCTCGTTTTGAGGTCCCAAATACCCCACGGTGCTCTCACTCCCTGCCATCAAACCAAGTCCCCAGCACAGACGTGCCAGGAGCCACCGCACCCTCCTGCCTGGGTCGTGGTGCCCTCAGCATCCTCACCCCTGCACCAGCACAGTGCACTACCCACTCCCCACCCTGTCCTGTGCTCCCCCAGCTCCCCCAGACCCCCCAGTGATGCTCACAAGCTGCTGTGCTTTGACATAGCCAGTCTCCCAGCAGATCCAGGGATCTGCAGCCCCTCAACGACACCTCTCTCATTCGATCTCAGCCTGGCAGAGCCAAACCTGACCCAAGGCCAGTCGATCCCAGGAGCAAGAGCTGATTCACAGTGCAGGGGAACTGCTCCCAGCACAGCGTCTCTCTGAAACTGGGGAAAAGCAGGGCAGGTCCCCCATGAACCCTCAGCTCCATCTGCAGCTCCTTGCTGGATCCATTTATCAGCTCATTCCACGTGAACGACCTTGAGAAAACCCACTGACCCAGGACAGTGGGAGACTTTCCCAGACATCTGCCAGCACCTAAACCTGCAATTTATGGAGACTCTGAGCTAAATTCTCAAACAAGACGATTTCATTTCTGTCCATTACAGCTACAATATTCCTCTCCTCCCCTCCCGCAGAGAGTAATTAATGCTGCACCGCGCTCCGAGCCCGCGGGCAGGTGCAGGAACCTCTGCTGAGCTCGCTCAAGTTCACACCACTCCAGCTGCCTTCCGGGATGGTGGGGGGCTGTAAGGACCCGGGGCAGTTCTTGGGAAAGGATGTAGAATATCCCCTCCCCGTAAAAAAGGATGGAGCCTGGGAGCCAGGCAGAAGAAAGAGCCGCTCCCCACGCCAGCACCTGAGTTCTCACCCCAGGTTCATCAAAGAGCTGCTGAGGACAAGGAAGGAAGGGAAACTTCTCTCAGAAAGTTCCCAAAGGGAAGCAGATCGCAGGGCTGAGCCAAGCCCCCAGACTGCCCTGCCCAGCCCTGCGGGGAGCACTTATTGAGGTGGTTGCTGGTGTCTCCTTTCCTCCTCTGCAGCCATCGCATCTCCCCGCGGGCCCCAGCCCTGCCTGCCCAGGAGGCCCAGACACTTCCTGGATGGTTCAAGATAAAACCTTATGCTGTTAGCAAAACAAACGAGGAGGCTGTGAGAGCCAAGGCTGGCACAGGGCTCAAACCACCAAAGCCAGAACCACTGGTTTCCCCAGCTGATCTAATCTCTCCCAGCGCCAGAGCTCCTTGGCCCCGGCAGCCTGGTGAGGCCACTGGAGGCCCTGGGGAAGAGGTGAACTGGTGTGACAGGAGCAGGGACGGGTGCCCCAGTCTGGAAGAAAAACCAGGAGAAACAAGAACGGGTGGCCAGGGAAGGGGTCCCTGAGATGGGATATTGGGGTGGTGGGAGAGGGGTGTTGGACTGTTCCTGCCTACCAGGAGGTAGGAACAATCTATCTTTTCTCCAAACAGCTGGAGACAAGACCCTGAGCGAGCCCCATGGCACTGGCATCACCCCCATCCATCCCGCCAGGAGATCCCGTACAGGGCAGAGCCATTGCTTGGGGAGCAGGACCACCCGGCTCCAGTAAGCCTTCCTGAGAGGATCTCTCCTTGCCATCACCTCCCTGTGTGGGGGAGCGCCAGGATCCGGGCGCTGCTGACACGCCAGGGCTCCATCTGCAACCGCGTGCGCCCTCATTGCAGCACTGCGGCGGGCGGGAGCCGGCGGCTGCCAGCCCGTGCCGGTGAGATTTGGGTCAGGCTAGCCAGGCACAGGGATCTGCTCCGCACGCTCTGGCTGTGGGGCGCGGGTGTGGCTCAAGAGGATGTGGGGATCAACCTGGAGAAGCTGTGAGGAAGGATGTTGGTGTGAAATGAAATGAAAGCTGGGCAGGCTGGGCCGTGGTTCAGATTGCGTCCACATTCACACACACGTGTGTGTGTGTGTGTGTGTGTGTGTGTGTGTGTGTGTGTGTGTGGGTGTTGGGAACCCTGTCCTGAAGAAACATCTTCAGAGGGAAGGTAGTGCCTGGACATGGGACACATCAATCTGGGGGTGAAGGGTCAGCACCATGAGGCCTCTGGACTGACCATGCTGGGGTGAGGCGGAGGGTTTGTGGAGATGGCTGGCCCATGTGAGCATCACTTCTGGGCTCCACAGGGCCTGAGTGCTCCAGTGGCCAAGGACATGGAAAATATGCCTGGGAAATTGCTGGGAGTGAGAGCCTCCTCAGCAGCAGCAGGGAAAATAAGGCACAACCGGTCAAAAATAGAAAACTTTATTGAAGTCAAATCCAACAGGGCAGCTGAGCTCAGCCCCACGGCAGGAGCCCAGCCTGCCGCTCACCAGGGTACAAAGAAGGGGGCAGGGGTCTCATGGGGCACAGGGGGTACAGCATGGGGGGAGTGGGTGGTGCTCACCCACAGGGCCCCAGGAAGAAGACAAAGCCACAGGCACTCACTCCCCCTCTCCCTCCCTGGCTGGTTAAGGACAGAAGTGCCAAAGCAGAAACGTGGTGCGAAGCTCCTAAGTGGCCAGACAGCCTGAGAAAGAGGGTCCTGCAAGCTCCGCGCTCAGCCCACGACCTCGTGGCTCAGCTCCAAGCTCCAGTGCACACCAGCGAGCAGCCAAGACCTGCCTCCGCCCTGCCCCGCACGCAGAGAACCCCCTGGCAACACCAAGAGCAGTGACCCGATCGCAGCAGGCACCCCAGTGCCCCTCTCTCCCAGCCTCCAGCACAGCCCCAGCCCTGCCACATGGACGGGCCATTCCTGTGCCACCAGGACCTGCAGACCCTCTCCCGCAGAGCCACAGCTCCAGGCCCGGTGCTTGTGCTAAGGGAAGCCCAGATTCCACCGCACTGGTTGTGGCAGAGGGCCCGAGCCTGGGGGAAGCCGGAGCCTGAGCCTGGGAAAAAGGCAGAGCTTTGCTCCTCCACCCAGCCCCACCTGCCTGGGCAGCCGCAGCGGGCGCAGAGCTCCCTTTGAGGCGCCCTGGCGCAGGGATGGTGGCAGGTTCAGCCGCACCAGCAGAGCCAGGCTGGCAACAGTGAGGCCAGAGCCTTCCCAACTGCTCCCTGGAGCAGGGCAGGGCTGGAACCCAGCTGTGACAGGAGCAGGACCAGTCCCTCCTCCCCATAAGCCAGCCCAAGCAGAGGGAGGGATGGGAGCGTGGTCATCGCCCTCCTAGGTGCTCTCAGAGTGGTCCCCAAAGGGGACACAGGCAGGTGGCATTCCCTGGCCAGAGCCCCGCATGCAGAGCCACACACATGCAGCGCCCTTCACATCACCGTCACCCAGGCAGCGCCACCAGGACCCAGCCCCGGGCGCCCTGACAAGGGCTCAGACAGTTTTTGGCCTCCCCCACACTGTCCCCATCCCCTTCCTGCACCATGCCCAGGCTCTGTGGCTCGGCTCCAGGGTAGTCCAACGCCAGCGCCCTGGGCCACACATGCAGGGCTGGGGGCCAGTCCATGCTCACTCCCACACCTCTGTCCAGATGGCTCCCCGGTGCAGTGGGGGGGCCGCTGCCGGCCTCAGGATGAGCTCTCCTACCTGCTTGTTGGTGTATTTCTGGGGGTTGGTGCGGTAGCTGTAGTCCGAGTACTGCTCGGAGCCCGTCGAGTTGTTGTCCCCGGTGCCAACAAAGGTGTTGGTGGCCGGCAGGTCCTGCACCACTTGGTGCTTCTTGGAGGCGGAGGGTGACTGAGGCTGCAGCTGGATGGAGGGCAGCGGCGAGTTGGAGCGGTAGTGGCGGCCCAGGTCCGGGCTGCCCGGAGGGTAGTTCAGGGGCAGGTGGATCCGGGGGCTGTCGCTGACGGAGTCGTTCATGAGGTTGAACTTGAGCGATTTCTGCAGCCCCGTCTCCTCCTCGTCCTCCGTGGGCTTGGGCGGCTTGGGAGACTTGCTCTTCTTCACCTTGCTCTTGCTCTTCCCACTCTTGCTGGCCTGCTTGGGCGCGTACAGGTCCTTGGTCTCCTTCTTGCCCGCCTGGTAGCCGCTCTTGGCCTCGCGCTGCCGGCAGTAGCGCACCAAGACCACCAGCACGATGACCAGGGTGACGGCCACGATGCCAGCGATGACCCCGAAGAGGATGTTGCTCCGCTGCTTGCTGCGCTCATACTCAGGGTCGCCGGCGATGTCGATGTCCAGCGGGGTGTCCAGGCTGTGCCCCACCAGCGTGTCCAGCAGTGTGCGGTTGGCCAGAGTCTCGTTGACGTAGAAGTGCACCAGAGCCGTGCCATGCCGCGAGGGCTTGCCCTTGTCGTTGACACGCACGACCAGGCGGTGCAGGCCGTGGTGCTTGCGCAGGATCTCCTTCTCCAGGGTGATGTCTCCGCTCTGCGGGGAGATCTGGAAGAGCTCGAAGGGGTTTCCTCCTGTGATGCTGTAGATCAGCTCGGCGTTGATGCCCGAGTCGATGTCCTCTGCCTTGACCTTGCTCACCTGCTGGCCAGGGCTGGTGTGGGGCAGGATGTGCTTGTAGGTGGCATTGGAGGGGGAAGTGATGAAGGGGGCATTGTCATTCTCATCCAAGACATTGATGGTCACCCCCACGTAGGCAGACCTGGGGGGATCCCCACCGTCCACCGCCTTGAGTCGGAAGGTGTAGGTGCTCTGCTGCTCTCGGTCGAAAGAGATGCTGGAGAGGATGGTGCCAGTGCCATTTTGGATGACAAAATCCCCGTTGTCTTGCTCCACCGACAGCTGGATCCGGGCATTTTCTCCTTTGTCAGCATCAATGACCGTCACCATGCCCACGGGGCTGAGGGGCGGCATGTTCTCCATCACCGAGAAGTTGTAGCCGCTCAGCATGAACTTGGGGTCATTGTCATTCCTGTCCATGACATTGATGGCCACAGACGCTGTGCCCTGCTTGCTGGGGCTGCCCTTATCTTCCGCCACCACCAAGAACTCGTAGCGTTCCCGCTGCTCTCGGTCCAGCACCGCCTTCACCCGGATCTCCCCGGAGTCAGGGTCAATGGTGAAGGAGCCCTTGGAGGAGGGGTCTGTCACCAGGGAATAAACCAGCTTGGCGTTGGAGCCGCTGTCAGCGTCAGTGGCACTCACCTCCATGACCAGCTCATCGGGCTCGTTGTTCTCAGGAAAGGCCACCTCAGTGAAGCTCTGGCTGAAGACAGGGGCGTTGTCATTGACATCCATCACCTGCACCTTCAAGGAGTTGGTGCTGGACAGGGGTGGGTTCCCCGAGTCCACGGCCACAATCTCAATCGTGTATTCCTTCACCGACTCGTAGTCCAGCGGCGTGGTGGTCTGCAGGAAGTACTTCTTCTTGCTGTCACTCCCTGTCTCACTGGCCTGGCGCAGCTGGAATGGGACATCACCAGCCACCACACAGGTCACCACGGCGTTTTCACCCTCATCTCGGTCAGACACCTGCACCAGAGCCACTGCTGTCTCTACTGGCACGTCCTCCGAGATGTTGGCCATGCCATCCTGGTGGGTGACCAACCCTATGCCCCGGATCTCTATGGAGGGCGCGTTGTCGTTCATGTCCTTGATGGTGACCACCACCTGCGTGCGGGCGCTCTTGGGGTTGGCACCCTTGTCCTTGGCCATGACAGAGAACTTGAGGGTGCCGACGTCCTCGCGGTCGATGGGGCCCTGCACGGTGATGAGCCCCGTGGCGCGGTCCAGGCGCAGCAGCCGCCGCACCATGTCCGAGGCCTGGTGGAAGGAGTAGTCGATCTCGGCATTGGCGCCCTGATCCGAATCATTGGCTTTCACCTGCGGGACAGAAGGACAATCGGTGAGCAGGATGAGGGCACGGTGGAACGAGCCCCTCCGCTAACCGCTGCGGCCTTCCCTGGGGACAGCTGGGGCGGGGGGGAAAACCAGGATTTCCTCTTCTGGGGCCAAGGACTGTGGGGCAAAGACCCTGGGACCGGCAGAGCAGCTGGGAGCCGCCCTCAGGCATGGAGGCTTTGCCTCGCTCTTCCGGAGAAACCGGCTGGGCCGGTTGGCTGCGCTCCCCTCCCGGCCAGCTCCGGCACGCAGGGAATCCTCCGGATCCATGGAACCGTGCCGCTGAGACCCAGCCAACAGCAGGGAGGGACAGCTCCAGCTGTGCCCCTGAGGAGGGGCTGGAGCAGCTGCCTGGCTCAGGTGAGGGCAAGGAGGGAGGCAGCGATGTGCGGAGCTGCAGCAGCTCCATCGCAGCATCCGGGGATGCAGCCAAGCAAGGATTGGGTCTGCCTGGGCCCTGCACAGCACCGTCCATCCCTGCCCGCCCGCCAGGAGCCCTGCATCCCCATAAACCTGCCTCTCTGCCTATTATTTGCTTTCTAAAGAAGATGAGGTTTGTCTAACATTTGCCTCCCTAATCGGCTCTCTGAGCAGCCTCTTCTCTGCACCATTTGCTGCTCTGCCGTTATCTTGCTCAGCAGATTTGGATGGAGAACGAAAGTTGTTAAATGTAAATTCCACCTTTTACCTCCACTCACAAAACAGGCGGAAGTCATTTTCCCCCTGAAAGATAAAAGCTGAGCAATGGCAGCAGCGGCGTCTCAGCCCATTCTCCTCCTGGCCATGCAGCTCCCTTATCTGCTTCCAACTCCCATTCTCTTAACAGTGAAAAATGAATTCTTAAAAAATTCACATCAGAATTAGCAGGCAGATGAGAGCTGGCCGCGCTCCGCTTATTAAGATGGCAGCTGCAGATAAACAGATGTCGACTACTATCATCTCAATGCCCCCTCCAAGCCAAATCCACCAAGATCCAGCCCCTCGGGCTCTCCGGGCCAATTCGCAGTGCTGCCCGAGACGAGTCAGAGCCCTCGCTCCCTGCAGACAGCAGGGCACCTCCGGAGCCATGGCCAGCCCTGCGCACGGGCAGCAGGGATGCTCCCTGTCCCCACCTCCTGAGTTTCCATGGAGCGGCCAAGGGAATGCAACTTATGAAAGGGTCTATGTCTTGTCTGCGGGCAGCACTGAGACCATGCTGGCCCCAAGCCAGGCTCCTGGTGGCCTGCAGGTCCCAGCCCTCCCACTAACCCAGAACCCTGCTCCCTGCAGCCCTGCTGCTGCCCCTCAGCCGTGTCCTGCAGCCCCACTCCGGCTGTGCCTTCCTGAGCATCCTCTCCAACCTCGCTCGAGCAGATGTGACATCAAAGGGACCTTCCTGCCCGCTGGCCCTGAATGACACTGTGGGCTCCTCCATCCAACCCTCCCTCCTTCCTGGAGGAACCACAGCCGTGTGGATGCTCCTGGGTTGTCCCTGCAGCCACGCAGAAGGGGAAATGGTGAGGAGAAGAGTCCCCCGCACTCACCTGGAGGACAGAGTGCCCCACAGGGCTGTTTTCAGAGAGCTCTGCCTCGTACAGGGCCTTCTCGAACCTGGGCGCGTTGTCGTTCATGTCCAGGATGGTGATGCGGAGCAGGGCACTGCTGGCCCGCGGGGGGTTCCCCCCATCCTGCACCTTGATGGTCAGATCGTAGGAGTCCCACTGCTCTCGGTCCAGGTTCCCCATGACGATCAGCTGAGGCTGCTTCTCATCCTGGTCCTCAGCCACCTGCAGCCCAAAGAGCTCCTGCGCCTCCGGACCAGCCATCAGCTCGTAGGAGGCAACGCCGTTGGGGCCCGAGTCCCGGTCCATGGCCAGGGGGATGGGGAAGAGCGTCCCGATGTTGGTGTTTTCGGGGATGGAGAGGGTGAGGACGGGCGAGGCGAAGTTGGGGGTGTTGTCATTGATATCGAGCACCTCGATCTGCCCCTCGAGCAGGCGCGGGCTGCTGTTGGCATTCAGGTTAGTGATGGACACCTCGAACTCCAGGAAGCAGGGCTCTCCGGGCAGGAGGTGCTGGCACTCCCGCAGGTTCTCCCGATCGATGGAGGTCTCTGTGGTGTAGATGTCCCCAGTCTTGCCATCCACACGGAGGTACGGGGCCCCCACTTCCAGCTTGTAGAGGTGCCCCATGTCCGGCAAGCCGTAGTCGGAGGCCAGGCTCCCTATGAGGCTGTTGGGGGGTTGCTCCTCCTGCACTTTGTAGATGGCACGTGTCCCCGAGGCCAGGGCAGGGAGCTGGCAGAGGAGCCACAGGCCCAGGCAGGATGCCAGCGGGTTCATCCTGCGCTGCAGGGGAGCTGGAGGAGACACAGATAGCGGAGGTTAGGGACCAGCCCACTTCCCTGGTTTATCTCACTGCACTACGTAGGACTGCACATGGTCCTGGCACGGCTCCCGAAGGGAAGGGGCTGTGGGGCTGGCTCCTGGCAGCCTCCAGTGCCCCAAAGGACCCGTCCCAGCTTGCAAAGTTCCTGCAACGCCCTGCTGGAGTGAGTAACCCTGTCATTGAAACCTCAGCCCTGTCACTTGCAGGAAGCCACTCCTGCCACTGTCCACCCTCTTCGTCACCACACGAACTGTAATTAGACCCAACGAGGCACAGTAACAGGGTGGACTGCAGGCAGCCTGCTGCCAACAACCCGATGGGAGCCGGCCAGACTCCGAGACAGCTTCTCACCACCCAAACACAGGAGCATTGTGTGCCACCAATGCAGGGGCACTGCCTGCCACACACAGCAGGGACACGCAGGCACTGCAGGCAGCTGCCAGCACTGCAGAAACAGGAGCACCAAGCGGGGAGCTCTGCCTGCTCTGCAGGGATGGGGGGCTGACACCCATCCAGCACTGCAGGGACGTGGGACATTGAAGGGATTCAGGGCTGACACCCATCCGGCACTGCAGGGATGTGGGACATTGAAGGGACTCAGGGCTGACACCCACCCAGGGACACAGGGCACTGCAGGGATGCAGGGCTGCCACCCATGCAGGGATGGAGGGCCATGGATCGCTGCAGGGATGCAGGGCTGCCATGCACCCAGCACTGCAGGGACACGGGGCACTACCAGCATACAGCTCCCTCCCATCCATCACTGCCTGCACTGCAGGAACAGCAGCAGCCATCGCTTCAGGGACACAGGACACTGCAGGAATGCAGGACTGCTGCCCATCCAGCACTGCAGGGACACGAGGCACTGCAGGGCTGCCCCCTGTCCGGCACTGCAGGGCTGCAGGGCACTGCAGGGCCACGGGGCGCTGCGGAGATGCAGGGCTGCCACCCCTCCAGCCCTGCAGGGCCGTGGGGCACCGCTGTGGCAGGGACAGAGCAGCACTGCCCTTGCTGCACTGCCAGCACAGTGGCACTGCCAGCCTCGCACTGCGAGCTACAGAGGCACCACCCACCCAGCACTGCAGGGATGCAGGGGCCCTGAGCATCATCCCTCCTGCACTGCCTGTGGAGCACTGCCACCCCCGGTGCCCCTGGCAGTCAGAGGGACACCGGCTCCCTGCCCGGGCTGCGCTGCAGTGCAGGAACCCCCCGGGCAGCCCCTGGCAGTGCCCAGCCCCGGCGCACTGCAACGGCAGCACAGCATCCCCCTCGCTGCACAGTCACTAGGCAACCCCACACCCTGCGCCAGCAGCTCCTGTTCCCATCCTCACTGCAGACACACTGTTCCTTCCCATTCCCTCCCACTCCAGTCTGGGACATGGCACGCACTGGGTGCCCACCCTGTGCCAGTGCCCACCCCGCTGCTGCAGCGGCGGTGCCGGGAGCGCTGCCCCCCTGCATTGCAGAGACACCCCCGCACTGCTGCACCCCTGCACCGCTGCCCCTGCCACTGGCACCTCTTTCCCATGGCCACACACTGCCCAGGCCGTGCCAGGCACACGTCCAGCCCCACAGACTGTCCCCTCCTGTGCCAAGCCTCATGCCCCGCCGCCAAGCCCCTGTCTGATGCTGTGCTTTGCCACCAGCTTTCCCGTTCCCTGGTTTCCGTTCTGGGAACACATTTTCCTCCTCCAGGGTCCAGGAGCACCCACACAGCTTCTGCTGAGCCGTGAACATAAAGGGGTTCAATGCAGCTCACTGGCACCCAAAAACCCAGGGACTGGGTGCCCTAAAATTAACAGCCACAAACATCTGCCAAGGCCCCACAGCATCACCCTGCTCTCATCACTCCCATCGCTCCCTCTCTCCCCAAGGATAAGCAAATGCTCCATGGGCAAGCACTCCATCACCATCCCCCTCCGTGGTGCCACACAGCAAGTGCCCCGTTCCTGGTTAGCCTGCCATTGTACGGACCATCAGCAAGTGGAGCACCCTGCACTGTCCTCCTTGGTGCTTCCCACGAGCCAACAGCTCCCAGTCCCTCCATCCCTCTGCCTCCCCATGGACATGGGACATGGAAGAGATGAGCTCTGCCTCCGCAGTGAAAATACATCTCCGTGCCTGGAGAGGAGACTGTGGCCCTGAAGCCAAGCTTGCCTCTCTTCTCTTGTCCTGTCACTTCCCTCATGTGCAGAGCAGAGCCATTCTCAGCTGGCTGAGGCCGTGCAGAACTGCCCACACTGGCACTGGGATGTGTGATTCCAGGAGGAAGGGATGAGGAGAGCAAGACCTCTTCCACGCCTGGACTAAGCTGAGGATGGAGGAGGTCACGAGCCGAGCACAAACACAACAGATCTCTGCATCAGCACAGGCAGTGTGTGCACACACATGTGTGTGTCCGTGCTGGGTGTGCACTGTGAGAATTCCAGGGGTGTGCACCTGCCCGGAGCACAGCTGTGTGTCCGTAGGAAAAGGCACACACGTCACACCTGTGCCCTAGCAGGGTGTGCAGGTGTGTCACACGGGGCACAGAGCACAGCCCTGCCTGCTCTGGGCCCGTGCCCCAGGTGTGAGCTCACGCTCCTGCACACGTGTGTGCCCCGCACAATGCGTGTGCCCGCGTGTGCGCATGCCCCTGGCACCGCCGCCTGTGGATGTGTGTGATGTCACCTGTGCGGGGGCACTGGCACCTGGGTCACACTCGTGCCTGCCACAGCCCCGGGGTGCGCTCACACCAGACCCCCCCACATCCAGCTGCCTCCGCAGGGTGAGCCTGCCCGGAGCTCCGTCAGCCCTGCGCTCCCGTCGGGGATGGCTGTGAGGGAGGACAGGGAAGATGGCCAGCTCCAGGTGTTGGGAAAGGGCTCCCAGCGGATGCCCAGGCTGGGAGAGGCACCGTGCCCGCCGCTGTTTGCACTGGGCTGTTTGCCCCGGGCTGGGCCTGGCTGCTGGTGACGTAGCCACGTCCTGACTAAACCCTGGTGCGAGGTGAAAGATCGCAGGGAAAGGGGAAAGTCCCAAGGCAGTGCCGATGCCTCACAGGGCTGAGGGAGATGGGAGGGAGCACCCAGCAGCTGGAAATGCCACAAGCCCTGTGCCAGCCTGGAGGAGGAAGGGTGTCACCCGAAGGTGCCCAGCACCCAGGATTTCTGCTCCAAAACCAGGGCTGGAGTCTGAACCCAAGCCCCATTCCTGCAGGTGAAGGAAGGAACCCTGCAGAGCAGGGACGTGGGAGGAGGAGAGGGGCTGAGAGCCCGAGGGGCAGTGCTGGAAGGCACGAGGGGCCCTGGGCTCGGCAGGATAAGGAAACAGCAGGGTCAGGAATCCTGCTCAGCACCCAGGGGTGCAAATGACACAGCGCAGACGTGAGAGCTCAGAGCTGGGCGTGAGGAGGAGGAGGAGGAGGAAGCCTCCACAAGCACGTCTGTGCAGGAGACACAGGCTTCCCAGGGACCAGTCCAAGGCACCAGGCTATTTTCCCATGGGATCTAAGGACCATCCCACACTTTCTTGTCTGGTGCCAGGCACCTTTTTCCAACCTGCTGGCAAAGCACAGAGCACTTAAAAATAAAAACCCCTCCCAAAACAACTATTCCTCCACACACACAATTCTCCCTACGGGGAGAGTGTGAGAGAGACTGAACCACATGAGAGAGGCGTTAGTCACGCTGCTTAATGCATGACTGGGAAGCTCTCGGAGGACAGTGGCATGCAAAATCCGACAGAATTCAGCCATCCCCACCAAAAAAACCCAAGCCTTAATGAGAGAGAGGTTACAAAGCGCCGCGAATTTAAGCAACTGCTTGAACTAGCCTGTGCTCCCTGTGATTCCCACAGCCTCCTGGCCCCGTTCCACGGGAGGCAGCACCGCTTCGGGAATGGGCACCAAAGTCCAGCCTCTCCTTGCTCCCAACGGCTGATTGCGTGGCTCGGAGCCACGGCTTACAAGTCTGTCCAAATCCTGCACTGAGCACACAAGTGCTAATCCCCTGCCCCACGCTCCCCCCAGCCCTGCTCCGACACCCGGCGCTGAAGCAACATCCCAGCAAGCAGCAAACAGCTCATCCCAGCTCCACGCGGAGATCAGGGATCGTGTTAGCCGAGAAAACAGCCACTGATGGTCAGTCCTGCGCCGAAGGCACGGATGGGCTGAATCCTGGGTATTCCGTAGCACGTCCCAGGATTTGCTCCAGCTCCAGCTGCCACTGCGGCTGCTCGGCGTTTCTGCAGGCTGGGCCCGAGCGCCCGGAGCCAGAGCACCCCGCGAGGAGGAACCCCACTGGCCTGGCAACAGCGTCACCCAGAAATCATCCCTGAGGAGCCGGGCAGTGATGAAAAGCCGGCAAAGCCCAGGGCCCTCCCTCCTCTTGCTGCCTTTTCCACATCCCTTCCAACTCTGGCAGCCAGCGAGACAGAGACCTGTCAGAGCCTCCCTGGAGTGGCACCCGCCATCCTCCCACCCGTGGGTCCCCCACAGCCACTCCGGGCTCCTGTCCCCTCCCGCTACCGTCCCACCCTCCACCCCGCCTGGAGAGGGGCCCTGGGAGAAGACAAAAATGTCGCGGGCCTGAAACACCCCGGGAGGGCCGCTGGGAGTTGGGCACAGCGGGAGCGGCTCTGCTCCGGGGAGGCAGCCGGGAGGGTTGGGGGTACCTTGGGGAAGGGGGACAGGGTCCCCTCCAGCCTCGCAGCGCGCCGAGGGACCCGCTGCTGCCGGCTGCGGTGGCTGGGAGGGAGGATGGAGGCCGGGCTCCGCTGCGGCCGCCGCGGCCGAGTCTCCCCGGTCCCCGCGGCGCTGCCCGGGCTGAGGCTCCGGCTGCCGCCGGCTCCGGCTGCGGGCACGGAGGGGAGCGGAGCCCCCGCTCCCCCAGGCGGCTCGGCCAGCCCCGCGCACACGCACAGAGACACGCACAGAGACACGGACACACACACGGACACGCGCAGGCAGACACCCGTGGAAAAAACCACGGGAGCCGCTCTGCCGGCACCGGCTTCGCGCTCAGCCTCGCGTATCGGGAAACAGGGATCCTCGGCGGCGCAGGCACGCACAGCCCGCTGACACACTCAGAGCCGACTGACACGCTCGGAGCCGGCTGACACACTCGGAGCCGGCTGACACACTCGGAGCCGGCTGACACGCTCGGAGCCGACTGACACACTCGGAGCCGACTGACACACTCGGAGCCGGCTGACACACTCGGAGCCGACTGACACGCTCAGAGCCGACTGACACGCTCGGAGCCGGCTGACACGCTCGGAGCCGGCTGACACGCTCGGAGCCGGCTGACACACTCGGAGCCGGCTGACACGCTCGGAGCCGGCTGACACGCTCGGAGCCGGCTGACACGCTCGGAGCCGGCTGACACGCTCGGAGCCGGCTGACACGCTCGGAGCCGGCTGACACGCTCGGAGCCGGCTGACACGCTCGGAGCCGGCTGACACGCTCGGAGCCGGCTGACACGCTCGGAGCCGGCTGACACGCTCGGAGCCGGCTGACACGCTCGGAGCCGGCTGACACGCTCGGAGCCGGCTGACACGCTCGGAGCCGGCTGACACGCTCGGAGCCGGCTGACACGCTCGGAGCCGGCTGACACGCTCACCCGCACGCACATCCCGTCACAAGCACACAGCTCCGCACACAGAGACGCGTACCCCACTCGTGTCCCCGCACCCCGGTGTCGCACGCACCCCACGCGGAACCCCCGCCACGGCCCCCGGCGTGCGCCCCCGCCAGCCCCCCGCGCCCGCCGCTCCGGCTCACGCACAGCCCCGCTCCCAGCCGGCTCCCGGCTCACCCGCAACTTCGGCGGCTCGCACGCAGCCGCGCACCCCGCGGGCGCACACACCCAGGTGTGGACGAGGGACACACACCCAGGGCCACCCCCACGCGGAAAAACAAACACCCCGAAACCCGCGCGCACCCCCCGCCACAGCCGCCCTCCCGCAACCACCGCCCGCCCTGCGCCGCGCTGCGCGGGGCTGGCCGCGCTCCGCTCCGCACAACAAGTGGCAGCGCCGGGCGGGACCAGAGACAAGCGGGAGCCGCCCCGCTGGCCGCGGAGCTCCGCGCAGCTCGGCGCGGAGTGGAGCGGAGGGATGCGGGATGCTCGGGAGCGGGATGCTCGCCAGCGCCGCTCCCGCCGCCGCCCGGCCCCGCGCTCCCGCACGGCGCCGAGCTTCGGCGCGGGGCATCCCGCACCCCCCCGCGGCTCTGCCTGGCTGCGGGCGGGGGTACCGGCCCCGCCGCAGCTCTTACTTGGATGGTGCCGGCGCTGCGCTCCGTGCCGAGCCCCTGCGCGCTGGTCCCGCGGCGTCTCCATCGCCTCCTTCCCGCCGGGACCGGGCTCCCCCCACCCCCCCGGCTCCTCTCGAGCGTTATCCACGGATGAAAAACAAATGGAAAAAATATTTAAAAAAAAAAAAAAAAAAAGAAAGAAAAGAAAGAAAAAGAAAAAAAAGGGGGGAGGGGGGGCAAAAAATATAGAAATGTCCCGTGGGAACCGCCCCCCTCCCCGGGCCGGGGCTGCGGCTCCTCCGGCAGAGCGGCGGCTCAGGCTGGAGGCAGCCCCGGTGGGCAGCTCGGTCCGTGCCCGCCTCCGTCCCTCAGTGTGTGTGAGGATGTGCAGGGGAAGCGCAGCGCAGGCACGGCCCCTTCCCCCCCCCAACCCGCCCGCCGCTGCCTCCGCCTCTCGCCGCCACCACCATGGGGAGGTGGAGCTCCGGCTCCTTATCAGATCCCAAGCCCGGCCGGGCTGCCGGGCAGAGCCGCCCGGCCCCGGGCTGCCCGCACCGCGCCCAGCGCCGTGCCCGTGGAAAACAGGGGTCCCCGAGGCCCCTCGGGCCGCCTCACCCCGGGGACGCCTCCGCTCCGCGGCCGCACACGTGCGGCTCGGGTCTCCCTTTTCACTCCCCTCTCGGTGCTCTTAATAATTAATTCGCTCGTTTATTCTTCCAGCCGGCGCTTCACAGCCCCACGACCCCACTGCACAGGGCCAGGGACGCAGGCCAGCGCAGCCGGGAGGGTCCTTCCGTGGGGCCGAGCTCACCGGGGGCTGTGCCCACCCCTCCCCGCCCCCCCAGCCCAGCAGGGCTGCGGGCAGGCTGCAAAGCTCGTCTGCTGGCTGCGGTGGTGGGGCTGGAGTGGCCGCGGTGCCCTGCCGTCACACCTCGGTGAATCACGGGTTTGCTCATTGCGGGGTGTCGGGGCGCAGCAGGCACGGAGCACCTGCGACTCCCAAAGCACCCGCGAGCTCCCAGCGCCCTTGTGATGCCTTCACAGGCTGTTCTCCCTCAGCTGGCTCCTCACCCCGGTACCTCGGCTGGCCAAGCAAAGTCCCCCGGGGGCCTGGGGACAGTGTGTTCCGGGGCTGCCCCTTCCCTTGCTGCCTCCGCCGCCTCCGTGCTCCTGCAAGGAGCGGCCTCGCTCCCTGCCAGGGGCTGGAGCTGCAGCCCGACCCTGCCAAAACCCTCAGCACCCTCCGAGGGTCGCGCAGCCCGTGGCGCTGCCCCTCACCCGCCTTCCGGGCCGGTTGCGGCGCGGATTTCTCGCCAGGATGCTGGAAAGTCCTTCCCGCTCCGCCGCAGCGAGGATGGGAGCGCGTCTCCCCGCTGAGCTACGCCAACCTGTTGCGCAGCGCCCTTCGCTGCACACATGCTCAGCTCGGCTGCATGACTGCACCATCTAGAGGCTGCGCCTGCCCGCTCGGAGCAGCCCGGCTCCATCTCACCCCCTAAATCACCCAGTTTTCCCCCCAAAATTGCCGTGCTTTTCTCCCAAATCTCCCCGCTTTTCCCCGGCAACAAGAGGATTCAGCCCGTGGCAGGGCTGCATCCCGCTAGGCAGGAACAGGGGGCAGGAGAGCCATCCCTCAGGATGGAAAGCCCAGCTCTCTCCTCCCAGACTTTCGGCTCCTCCGCGTCCGTGTGCGGGGTTTTTCTTTCCGAGTGTCAATTCACATGAAGCCAATTTAGCAGAAGATGTGAAGTGAGAAGCCGGGGAAGGTCACAGCCCACCTTTGGGGCAGGGAGAGGAGCTGTGGGGTTTGTCAGGCTGTGCCCTGCTGATCCAGCATGAGCTGGGCAGGGAGAGGGAACAGAATTCTTCGGCGACAAGGGGAAAATTTGATGGATCAGTAACTGGCAGCTCTCCTTGGAGGGGCTGAGAGTTGGAGCAAAGGGAGAATCTGAGGGAGTGACCCCGTGGATCCAAGGCTGCCCATGAAGCAGGCACAGCAAACTTTAGAGATTGCTGGGACCAAAGGTTTGCATTTCACAAGAGTCACGGGGCAGTCGATCGGCAGCGGCACAGGGAGTGCCGGGAAGCTGGGCACGTACATGGATCACTGGATGCCGCTGATTTGTGGGACACTGGTGACTGTCACCTCAGCCTCTGCTCAGACACGTTTCTGAGGGACAGGTGCACGCTCTAGGAACGCAGGGGAGAAGTGTCCTGGCAGCAGGAACCACCTCTGTGCAGCCCAGAGGAGCAGCCTGGCAGAGCCCTCCGCAGTGCCAGCAGCACCCGTGGCCTGGGGAGCTGGGGAGACACCGTGTCCCAGCTACTGCTGGCCTGGCATCCTAGGGCTGCCTCGTCCATCTCTGCCTTCCTCCTCTACCCCATTGCCTTTGAAAGCCCCTCCCAGAGTGCTCCTTGCCCTCCGACAACACAGGAAGCTTTGCCATTCCCTGGACTTCCTTCTCCCGGGCGTTATTGTAGAATCTCAGAATGGTTTGGGAAGGACCTCAAAGACCATCTCATTCCATCCTTATCTGGCAGGGACACCTTGCACTATCCCAAGGTGCTCCAAGCCCTGGCCAACCTTGCCCTAAACATTTCCAGGGATGGAGCATCCACAGTTTCTCTGGGCAACCTGTGTCTCATCACCTCACCGGGAAGAATCCCATCCAAATATGTACCAGTTTCAGATGAGTCACCCATCCTCACCTCGTCTTCACCATTCCCAGAAAGCAGAGTCATTCTGAGCAACAAGAAACCCTCGGGCTGCAGCTCTGTCTGCAGAGTTATTCTGTGAGACCCTGCAGGGCTGGCAGTGCCAGCGCCCCTGGGGCTGCTGCT
The DNA here is from genome assembly GCA_013400495.1 of Nicator chloris. Classification (NCBI taxonomy): domain Eukaryota; kingdom Metazoa; phylum Chordata; class Aves; order Passeriformes; family Pycnonotidae; genus Nicator; species Nicator chloris. The sequence goes on from WAAE01026350.1 coordinate 77,250, forward strand.
GGTGGCTCTGGCTTGCCCCGAGCCCCCCTGCTGGGCTGCTCCAGGTACCCTGTGCTGGGCTGGGCTGCTCCAGGTCCCCCCGTGCTGGGCTGCTCCAGGTCCCCTGTGCTGGGCTGCTCCAGGTCCCCCTGTGCTGGGCTGGGCTGCTCCAGGTCCCCCCGCGCTGGGCTGCTCCAGGTCCCCTGTGCTGGGCTGCTCCAGGTCCCCCCATGCTGGGCTGCTCCAGGTCCCCTGTGCTGGGCTGCTCCAGGTCCCCTGTGCTGGGCTGCTCCAGGTACCCTGTGCTGGGCTGGGCTGCTCCAGGTCCCCCCGTGCTGGGCTGCTCCAGCAGCACACAGAGCCAGCTGCTCCGTGGTGCCGGTGGGGCCTTGTCAGAAGAACAAAGCCTGCGAGGGAAGAGCATCCAGCTAAATCTCTGGGAAAGCGAGAAGAAAGGGAAACACAGAGAGCAAATGAACCTTACAAGAGAATAAATACCCCCTCCCCAACACACACACGCAGCAACCTGGCTGCCGTCTGCTGCTCGGAGTTCAAAGGCTCCTCTGTTCTCTCTCTCATCAGCTCTGGGCTCCACAGGAGAAGCAGCAGCTCGGATTTGGGCAGCAAATGCTAATAACACAGATGTTCTGACAATCCGCTTGTTTCTACAATTAAAAACAAAAAGATCCTCAAAACCCAAATGCGAGGAAATGAGCACATTAAAGAACTTCTCCTCCGCTCGCCTCCTGCGTCACCGAGGGCTGCAGGTTTGTGGGGGAAGGAGCCGGGTGGGCGCAGCCCCATCCGGAGCGTCGGCGGGATGGTGTGGGAGCCGCGCATCCCTGGGACCACGGCGATGCTCCGGCCGCGGGACGCGGGCAGCCAGCCCCAGCTGGGATCCGCAGAGGAGCCGCGGGGCTCGGATGTTCGCCGCCTGTCTTGCCTGTGGGATGCTCGCTGCCAAATTATTGGGAGATTGTTTTTATTACTGTTTTAACTCTTTTTTTAACCTTGTTTTTCTCTTGGCTGCTCTTTCACTCACTCATTAATTTTGGTATTTTTCTCACGGTATATAACCCCTGTCACGGCTGCCATGGCAACAGGAGGGAATGTGCTCAGCGCTAAAATATCCTCTCAAAAATAACAAAAATAAGACAACAGAGGCAGCTTCTGTGGGCTGCTGCAAATGCAGATCTGGCCTGGCTTTGTGGTGACGGAGGATGAAAGATCCTGCAAGCTGGGGAAGCCCTGGTCCTCCCACAGCCCTCGGCCCACCCCACATCCCAGGGCACGCCGGCTGCCCGGCTGGGAGCTCCTCCTGGGGTGGACACTGGGGCTGAGCATCTCCCATCTCCTCACCCAGCCTTGAAAGCTCCTCCCCTTCCTCAGGGGCCACCGTCCCTTGTCCCTCAAGGCCACATGGACCCACCTTTGCCACACTGGAAGCTCCTCCTGGGATGGACATTGGGACTGAGCGTCCCAGAAAGCTCCTCCCCTTCCTCAGGGACCTTTCCTCAGGGGCCACCATCCCTCGTCCCTCAGGGCCATCTGAGCTCCACCATTGCCACACTGGAAGCTCCTCCTGGGATGGACATTGGGACTGAGCGTCCCAGAAAGCTCCTCCCCTTCCTCAGGGAGCACCATGCCCTAGATAATGAGGATGAAAGGTGGGTCTAGGCCTGGAGAAGGTGGTGAGGGCATTGCTCAGGGGGCGTTGCTGGTGTCCCATGGGTTTCCATCCACACGTGGATCCCTGGGACAAGTCCCACCTGATGATGTGATGTCCCCAGACTTGGGAGCTGCAGCCAGCGTTGGTGGCAGGGCCAGCAGGGTTGTCACCCATCCTGTTGTCTCTGTGTGACAGGATCACCGGGCTGGGGGAGAGAGGCACTTGTGTTGATAGAGCACACTCGGAACTCTCCGAGGCATTTGACTTCCTTCCACCTGACATTTTGATTAAAACTTGCATTAGAAGGAATTAACAGGGCACAGATGAAATGGATTCAAACTGCTTCCCTGGCAGATCTCCGAGGGGGCTGCTAATGGGAAGAGAGCAGAAAGGAGCATTATTCCCACCTCCCTCCCCCGGGGCCCCGCGCTTCGTCCGCCGCTGTGAAATATTTTTATCAATGATGGAGATGAAGAGATTAAATCTTTGCTGGGAAAGCTGGAAAATGACACCCAGAGTGATGAGACTGAAAGGGAAGAGGGTGTTTTCACCTGGTTAAATGGTCAGGGGCTATTTGACTGCAGATATCTGGAATATATCTGGGGCTGAAGTTTGGATTTGAAGCCCTCAGGCTGAATCTTGGCAAGCAGTGACTCTGGACAAGCCCATACAGGCTGGGGAGAGGAACCCTGGCTTTTAACCAGCAGCCAAGGGAGTTTTAAGTTTAAGCCCTCCCAAGAATATCTGCCTGGTCCAGTGATGCAGATTTGTCTGTGGAAGAGTAATTAGGCATCATTGTGTACTGGCACTGTGTCACTGTGTGTGGGGGCTGGCACTCCCAGAACAGCACCCTGCTGGAGCTCTTTGTGTGGCACCCACACTCAGGGATGTCAGGGGGAGAGCTGCAAGGAGCACCACAGACCCAACCACAGGCTGGAAAAGCCAGGCCTAGGGCTGTGATGCTGCTATAACTCTGTTATCAGGTGATCTGAGCACCTGGCCTGTGTCCTCCCACAGGGAAAACAGAGCAGGGAACCCTTCAATCCCGCAGCAAGGAGTAACAAAAGCAGGGCTGGAGCTGAAGAGAGGCAGATTCAGCCTTGGATTGAAATCCAGCATCCAAGTGGTGAAAGCGTTTGAAGGCTGAAGGAGCTTTTCTCGGGGGGATGATGGGCTCACAGCACTGCTGCAGCTTTTGTCACCAGATTAGATCTCACTTTAAAAAAAGAAGCCATTTAATCCTGGGAGCAGCTCTGAGGCTGAGGTGAGGACGGGCTGGGGTGAGTGCCCTCCCAATCCTCCACCTTGTCCCTTCCCTCCACAGGCCCCTGGCAACAGAATGTCTGCAGTGCCCTGCAATTATTCAAGCACTGATTAATCAATCCCCTGCTCCAGGGTTCAGGAAGGTTTCTCCAATCCCCACCCACCCTCTGCAGCACCAGAGATCTCCTCAAGAAGAAGCAGCAGGGCCCCAAAATGAATCCCTGGCGGCTGATTGAGCTTTGGTGCTCAGTGCCTGAGCTGATCCTGGGATTCAGATGGGAGAGGAGCTTCCTGGCACTCCCAGGCTGTTGGAAACCCATGGGATGCTCCAGCAGCTTCCCCAGGTTGGGAGTCACCCCCAAGGGGCAGCTCCTGCTGTTTCCAGCACTGTGCCCATGCCAGTGCTCCGGGCTGTGGTGGCCTCCCTCCCATCCCCTACCTCTGGCACGGTCTTTATTCCCAAAATAATCAAATTCCTGCTCCGCGGTATAAGGAAGGAGTGCATGGGGTTGTACATGAGGTGTGGGGTCACTGAGTCATGGAATCACATCATGGTTTGGGTTGGCAGTGGCCTTAAAACTCATCTCAATCCAAACCCAGGATGTCACCCACTAAACCACACCATTCAGGTCCCCTGGCCCCCTTGGCTGTCCCCAACCCGGGCTCCCCATGACCTGGCAGGAGCAGGTTTGGGAACAGGCACCCTGGGCAGGACTCTGGTGGTTCCTGTCCTGCTGCTGCCGGAGCTGCTGAGGGTCTGGCAGAGCTGGGGGAGGCTGGAGAGCAGCAGGAAGAGGGCAGCTCTCCGGAAGTGCAGCCTTGCGAGGAACGAGCCGAGTTTCTCACGTCGCTGCCGCTCTCTGAGCTGGCCTCGCCTCCTCTGGGATCTGCTATTCATTCCTCCTCCAAAGGAGAATTACACCCATTTCCTGCTTTTGTTGGGGTCCAACGGTCTCCTGCCTGAAATCCCACCTCCAGCTGCTGCTGGGAGATGGTCCAGCCCTGGAGACAAGCAAGCAGGCACCGGGGAAGGGAGGTTTCCACATCCTCCCAACAGGAGCTGTCGGGGAGCCGTGACCTCCCTGCACAGGATCCTGCGGTCCAAGGGAGCAGGAGGAGACTCAGGGAGAGGAGACCAGACCAGACCTGCCCTGCCCGTGACTGGCACGGGGATGGGACACCCAGAAACCTCTGCTCAGGCTGGGACTTGCCCGTGGAGTCTGGGCTGGGCAGGAGAGGAGCTGCTCCGGGCGTGGAGAAAGGGAGAGGCTCATCCCTCACCCCTGGCGAGGAGGGACCTGGGACCCACAGCCAGCCGGGTTCTGTGGGGTTCAGGGACAGCTGGGGACCATGGGAGGATCCTGGGTGACAACAGCAGGCCAGGGACTCTGGTGGGGGCAGCCAGACCGTGCACGTGGACACCAGAGGGTGGAGAGCTCAGGGTGAGCGTGGAATTGGCAGGAGATGGCGGGGACAGACTGGGGGCACGGTCAGTGCATGGGGACAGCGGGGGACAGGGGAGCTGGGGGACAGGGAGCCAAGGTGCCACGAGCACCAGCAGGGCAGGAACACATCCCATGGGGGGCAGGAACAGGCAGCCCTGGCACTTGGAGCGGGGAGAGCAGGGCAGCACTGCCTGGGAATGGGAAGGCACCGAGGGCAGGCTCTGGGGGGAGGTCATTGTCCCCCCTGGCACGTGGCAGGAGCATGGGGCCAGCGAGGGGCTGGGCTGGGAAGTGGTGGCAGCAGCGACAGACCTGAGTGACCTTTGCAGGGCTGGGGTTGTGTTTGCTCCGAGGGGGTGATGCTGCCCCTTTATCTTCTCTCTGTGTTTGCTCTGCAATATCCTGGAGCCAACACTTCTCAGGGCAAAATCCAGAGGCGCTGGAGTGAGGATTGAAGGGGAATGCAGGGCTAAACAAGTGACAGACAAGCTGGGACCCGCAGGGAGGGCCAGCCAAGATCAGATACAGCCATCCCCAGGGAGAGGATGAGCCTCAGTGGGGTGACTGGAGGTCTGGAGTGGGGGATCCTGGCGAGGATCTTCTCCTGGGGGACTGGGGCACAGTGCCAGTGCTGACCCTGGGATGCAGCGAGTGCAATACTGGGGGTTGGACATCGCTCCCAGCTGTGCCCAGGTGCCAGGGGGGTGGCACAGAGCTCACAGCACATCCTGCTTCCCCCTGTGCCTGAGCATCACCGCCCCAGGCCGGCATCCAGCGTGGGCCTTCACCCCTGCTGAGGGACAAAGTCCATCTGTCCCCAGAGACAGAAGCTTTGCTGGGTGCCACGCAGGCCAGCGTGCCCTGCCCACAGCAGGAGGGCTGTGGAGGCAGGGAAGGGTGGCAGGGCTGGGCAGGAAGGGGGTGAGGAAGAATCCTGAGGAGCTGGGAGCAAGCAGGGAGAGCAGATTTTGCCCATCCTGGTAAACAAACAGCATGGATCACTCCAAAGCAAAGCAATCCCTGACTCCACCATCCCTCACAGACACAACCTGCAGGGCCCTGAACTTCTGTGTATTTAATTTAGGACAAAAGCATTAAAGGGAAAACACCAAACAACAAATAATCTCCGTGCACACCGGCTTGCCAGGCGGTCTGTGCTCCCCAGGGCAGGCTGGCAGCTACAGCCTGTGCTGCTGAGTGCCACATCACACACCCACACCTGCCTGTCCCCAGGCCCACGGCAAGGCTGGCCCCTCCACGTTCACCCCTTATTCAGCAGCTCAAATCAGACCAGCCTGGGTGGGTTCCTCCAGAGGGGCAGTTTTTCTGCAGGCTCACTTGCTGCACTGGCCCTGGAATTCCTTTTTCCCTGCAAAAAGGCCCTGTGGGTCCCGGGGACTGGAGGGTTTGAGCAGCCCCTGGCAGTGCAGGGTGTGCTTTGAACATCTCCAGCACCTCCACACAATCCTCTCTCCCATCCCTTTGTTGGTTGCCTTTCATGGCACACAATTCCCAGCGTGGAGCCGGAATTCCGGGTGGGAATGAGTCAGAACAGCTCGGTGTTGGTGGGCTCTGCACGAGGGGCAGCTTCCAGCCTGGAGGGCAGCTCCTGTGGCCAAAGTGCCCAGCCCAGGGCACCCCCAGGCCACTGCCCAGTGCTCCCCAGCAGCCCCGTGTCCCCAGGAGCTGCAGCTCAGCAGCAATTGCTGGCTCTCACAAACAGCCTTGTTTCATCTCCAGAGGAAACTCTTCAAAGCCACCCAAGCACTTTGATTTCGGAAAGGTTTTCATTCCTGTGAAGATAAGAAAAGCTCCCTTGGCACGGTCCAAGGGCCCCCAGGAGGGACTGCAGCCCACATGCCTGGGAGCCAGGCAGCCACGGGTGAGAGCTGAGCAGGCAAACGAGTCTGTGGCCACCAGCAGCATCACTGGTGGCCTGGCACAGGACAGGAGCTGGCCCTGCTGCCACAGACTGGGCCCTGCCCTCTTCCAGGGTCAGGGATGTGGTGGGGTGACCTGGAGAGAGGCTGTCTGAGGTCTGGGCAATGGGGTGGGCACCTCCAGGCACTTGGGAGGTGTCTCCTTCCAGCACTGCTGGCATGGCCTCCTGCCGAGATGAGGGGCTGGTGGCCCGGATGCTGCTCCCAGCTCTGGGCTCTGCTGCCCAGGGGCTTGGACTGGAAACAGGTGGAATGTGCCTGGATGTGGGAGCAGGGAAATGAGGAAGCACCAAAGGAACGGGAGCAGGGAGTCTTGGGTCTAGAAGCCATGCAGAGGGGGTATGGAGCAGCCTCTTGGGACAGTCTGGGAATGATGGGGACAGTCTCACCATGGGATGTTCTTCCTGTCACCCCCCCTGTGGCCAGAGCCTCGCCCTGACCCTCCAACCTCACCCTGGCTCAGAGTCATCAAGGCTTTAACCACAAAAGAGACTTTGAGCTGCAGGATGTGGAGGTCAAGAAGCAGAAGCCCTTTTGGTGTCTGGGTCTTCTCCACAGCAAGGAGTAAAATGAATAAGACAATTTGGAGGGGAGGTTTGGATGGTGAGATCCCATTGTTATGGGATAACAAGATCCCTGAGCCACTTCAGCTTGAGGTCCCTGGCAAAACCACGAGCCATGAGCTGGCCCAAAAGCCTTCAGGAAACCACAGCTGAGTGTGGAGATGGTTCGGGGGGGTCACAGGGAGCTGCACTCTTCAGGAGGAGCTTCAGGAAAGGGAACCCGTGGTCTCCACATCCAGCAGATCCCACTGAGCTGTGCCCGACCTGGAGCCAAGTTCAGAAGAGCCACCAGGGCTAGGGAGGGCTGTGCCAGACACACCAAGAGGAGGGGCAGAGGGGCAGAGGAAGGAAAATCACTGGAGAGTGTTGGCCTGGCTGACAGCGAGACATTTGGAGTGAATCTGGTCACAATTTTGCTCACAAAATGACACCTCTTGGCCTGATTGCAGCAGCACCGCTGGGACCTGGAGTGGGCTGAGAGCACAGCCAAGGGCGCTGAGGAGCGGGCAGGGAGCTGCTCCGCCCCTCTGGAGCGTGGGGAAGGTGAAGGGGCAGCACCGGTGTCACCGGGGCGCTCGGTGACAGGAGGTGGGGACACAGCCAGCACCAGACTGCGGAAATCAAGGGCAGGAGGAGATCTGGGCCCCCTTCCTGCTTCCCTGCCCCGTGCAGGGGCTGCCCCACAGCCCACGCCGGGCTGCTCCAGGTGCCAGCTCCTGGGCCTGGTACGACACCCGCGGTGTCCCCGCGCAGGGATGTGGGATGGGGCAGCTGCAGAGAGCCCAGGAGGGGTGGGGAGGACACAGCCATTGTACCCCCACGGCTGCTGTGACACCAGCCCTGCAGGGACACCAGCACCACATCCACTGGGGATGCCCAGGGTGACTGTCACCTCCTGGTCCCTCCTGGGGGTGCCAGGGGGTGCAGGTGCCTCACCGAGGACCAAGAGGCTCCTGAGTGGATTTTTAGGTGCGTGAAGAGGGAATCCCCAAGCTGGGAACCTCTTGTTCCTCTTCCCTGCCCTACTTCAGCTCTGCGTGACCCCACAGCTGCCCTGGGAGGCACCAGACAGGCCCAGCTCAAAGCAGGGGGCGGTGAAATCGGGGACTCTCTTGGATTTGAGGATCGCATTGGTGGAGCAGGAGAGGGCAGGGTTAGCAGGAATGAACCAGAGACATGCTGGGACCGATGGAAGGAGCACGGGAGAGCCTGGGAGACCTGTCCTACTTTTCCAACAGTGAAGAGCCAGGGTGGGGGTCCCTCCTGATTTCCCTTCTCAGGCCCCTGGGCTGATGCTGAGGGCGCTGCAGTGGGGACTCCCAGCCCGCAGTCCCCGAGGTGCCCGCTGCCAAAGCTCCAGAGGAAGGTGCACGAACGCCCCGGGGCACCAGGCAGGCGGAGGAAGCCCTGGAGGGCTCTCTTGCTCTCTTTTCTGCGGAGAAGAGCCTGGGGCAGAAACTCTCCCCTGTGCCCTCTGCCTGCCCGGCCCCCACTGCAAACAGCGGCGAGCTCCAAACGACTGGGGCACGCAGAGGGGGGCACCTCGAGCATCAGGATCATCCCAAGAGTGCTTTTCAGGGAGCTTTGTCACCAAAAATATTACAGAAAAGTCTTTCTCAGCTGGTTTTTTTTTTGGTGTTTTATTTCCCAGCCAGAGTCAGGTATTTAAAGCCCTGTGGACCTTTCCGTGCCACTCCGCCTCTTTAGGAAAGTGGGAGGGGAGGAAGTGATACAGAGGATCCCATAATTGAGTTTTGGGTTGCAATCCTCTTGTTAGCAGGGCAAAAATAAACCCCAGAGCAGCAGCAGTGGGAGGCAGCACCCCCAGCCCTGCAGGGACACCCTGGTGCCCCAGGGGACTGCCAGGGACTTGGGCACTGGAAGTTTGGGGTTAATTTCCTATTTCAGCCAGGTTTTCTAAGGCAATGAGGTGATTTTAGCTCCTGGCTGCTGTCACTGATGCGAGGGAGCTCTGCAGGATTTAGATCCCGGAATCAGAGAATTGTTTACGTTGGAAAAACCTCCAAGGTCATCAAGTCCAACAGTTAACCCAGCACCACCGTGTTCACCATGAAATCATGTCCCCAAGTGCCACACCTGCACATTTCTTACAACTATGGAGTCAAAGCATTATTTGGCTTGGGAGGGATCTCAAACACCACCTAATTCCAACCCTTTTGGCGGACACCTTCTCCCAGACTTGCTTGCTCCAAGCCCCATCCAGCCTGGCTTTCAACACTTCCAGGGACCCACTTCAATCTGAGGCGTCCCCAGATTGGTGGCTGGATATGGAGAGGTGCAAAAGGTGCCCTGAAGGAGGAATAGACACACCAGGAGCAAACAGCAACCTCTGCCAGCATCTTCCTGGCACTGCAGCCCCCCTGAGCCCGTGACCTGCTGCTCTCAGGGTGGGTTCCAGCAGCTTGGCAGAGCCTAAACCCCTCTAAAACTGGGTCCTGCTGGCCTTGAGCCTTCTGAGCTCTGCTGGATGGGAGCTGCAGCTCTCAGGGTGGGTTCCAGCAGCTTGGCAGAGCCTAAACCCCTCTAGAACAGGGTCCTGCTGGCCCTGAGTTCTGCTCATAGCCCTCCTTGCTGCCAACCCCTCCATCCCAGCCCCAAACCGTGCCGGCTGTTGCACGGGCACAGCTTGTGTGTCCATGGGGGGAAGCAGCCCCAGGAATAACCCAGCCTGGAAACCAGGAGCTCCTGTGCTCGTTTGAAGTGCTGGATACGGCAGCTCAGGAGCCCCTGCTCGCCAAGATTTCTAATTACGCTTCTGCATAATTGTTCCAAGCATTTGCTCAGGCTGAAGCAAAGCTTATTGGTTTGCGAGCCCGAGCACACCCCGGGGCCTGCTTCCAAATGTAGGCCCAGCCTTTAGTGCCCCCGGTGCCGTAGTTGGAGGATGTGAATTTGTGTGTTATTGCTGAGAGCTCCGTCACCGGGCTCGGGGCTCTTGCAGGACTCCAGATGTGTCATCTGGGCCAGGGGATTTGCTGCCTTTTGTGTATTCCGGCATCATGGCTTTGGATCCTCCATCTCTGCCTTTGCTTCCCTGCCTGAGGAGGAGGATGAGTTTGGGAACTCTGCTCCTGCACGAGGTTGTTCCAGTGTTTGGCCGTGTAGTCCCAAATCTCCACCACGTTTCCCCCATTCCCTGTGCTCCCTGTGCTCCCTGTGCTCTGTGTGCTCCGTGTGCTCCCTGTGCTCTGTGTGCTCCCTGTGCTCCATGTGCTCCCTGTGCTCCCTGTGCTCTGTGTGCTCCGTGTACTCCCTGTGCTCCCTGTGCTCCCTGTGCTCCCTGTGCTCCCTGTGTTCCCCATGCTCCCTGTGCTCCCTGTGCTCCCTGTGCTCCCTGTGCTCCCTGTGCTCCCTGTGTTCCCCGTGCTCCCTGTGTTCCCCGTGCTCCCTGTGCTCCCCATGCTCCCTGTGCTCCCCGTGCTCCCAGCTATCTCTGCTTCCCGATTTCCATCCCATGTTTTACCCCCTGCATTCTCTCCCCGTCTCTGTTGGCTCTCTGTGGGTTAATCCCTATTTTCTCCACAGCATTTGGCTCCCTCTCATGCATCTGCCATCAGAGCAATACGAACCTTCCCTGTTTCTCTTCCCAGTATTCCCAAAGCTCTGCTAAGCAGGCTCGAGCCCTGGTCCCATCACATTCCAATCCCTGTTGTTCCCACAGATCTGGGACTGAGCCATCTCCATGTCCCAGGAAATGTGGCACAGTGAGAGTTGCTCTTCCTTCGATCCCAGGCATGGCATCCTGGCTCCGTGTCTCTGGGATTGCCTTGTGGGGGTCACAGCACCCCTGGCAGGCAGGGTCAGAGCCCAAGTTAGGGCAGGGACTGAGATTAAACCCAGCTCTGGTTCCTGCCAGGCTTATGGGGCAGTTAGACGGGGCCCAGAGCATCCTGGTCTCTGCCCGTGGCAGAGGCTTGGAATGAGAAGAGCTTTAATTTCCAACCCAAACCAGTCCATGATGCCACCATTCTGTGAGAACCTTTCCCATTTCCTTAAGCCTTTGTGGAGGGCTGGGAAGTGCTGAGCTCCAGTTTGCTCTGCCAGCAGGCAGGAATCCATGCAGGGTGGAACACAGGAGCTTCCCCTGCCCTCCCAGGTTGCTGGGATTTAGGGAGCCAGCCCTGGCAGTGACGGTGGGGGATCACACCTGGGGAGACACAGAAAATTGGGAATGTGTCTCCACCAAAGCCCCAGTGAGTCTTGGGAATGTGGTGCCAAAGCCACCCGTGAAGTCCTTCACGTGTTGAACCACTGGGAACAGGGACAAGTGACAGCCAAAGGGCTCCTTCCACAAGCCCCAAGTGCTGGGGCTGCTGTCCCCACTGGGATGGGGGAAGGATTCCTTCTGTCAGAGCCGTGGAGGTTCCTGAGCAAACAGGAGGGAGCAGTTTTGGGCTCCAAGCAGCACAACTTCCAATGGGGCAGCAGCACAACTTCCAATGGGGCAGCAGCACCAAGGGACAAATGTGCCCACAGCAACAACTTCCTCCTGCTCCGGGGAGGATTCCCACTGCTTCACTGGTGATCCACTTATCCAGGCTGGAGCTCCCAGTGCTCCCCTCCATGGACAAAGCCCCTGAAGTGTCTCCAAAGCTGCTGATTTCCCCAGAGGAGCCCTGAGCACTTTGGCCAGGACACAGCCACCCTTCAGCTGGACATCTCCAGGCAGGATCTCTTCCAGGACAAGGCCAGCACAGACCCCTGGGTTGCTCCCAGGCGCGGCTGTGCCGTGGTGTGGCCCAGGAAGGGGAGAAGGGAAGAACAGCAGCAGCAGCCCTGCGCAGTTATGCAGTAATATCCAAATCTGCTTACTGTCTGCCGCTGTGATTGAAGGAGTTTCTGTAATAATGTATTAGCTAAAGCTTCCAGATTATCCCAAAAACATCAGCTTTAACAAAGGGGTAATGCCTCTTTAATCCCCGCATGATCCCAGTTCCCAGTCTCTGCAGGACATTAATTCACGGCTAATACACAGACTCCAGGCAGGCTGCTAATGTGGGCTGCAGCCCAGCGGGGCCAGCCGGCCACTGCTTTGTTCCCCCTGCTCCTGGGAATGCCAGGATCTCCAGCCTGGCCCCTCTTCCCGAGCAGAGCTCCCGGGTTTGGCCGCTGCGGTTGGTCTGGGAGCCATACGGGATGTTCCTGTCTTCCCTGCACTGTGGGACAGCCCAGCACTGCATGCTGGATGTGGGATGTGTTCCTCACCCCTGCATCCCTGGAGGAGGTGTAAAGGACACCCTGGAGGAGGTAGCCCAGAGAAGCTGTGGCTGTTTCATCCCTGGCAGTGTCCAAGGGCAGGTTGGAGCAACCTGGGATGGTGGAAGGTGTCCCTGCCCACGGCACGGGTTGGAATGAGATGATCCTTAAGGGTTTTTCCAACCCAGCCCATTTTGTGAGTCTGGGATTCTCTGAAAATCAGCTGTGGTTCTGTTGCACTTGCCAAACAACTTCCTGGTGGGAAATGCCATGGCCAGGGGTGATGGGACCACCAGGATCTCAGCAGGGCTTCACCCTGGGCCAGAGCAGCTGGTCTGGGGACAACACCATAGAGCTGTGCCAGGGCAGGCTCAGGCTGGATTGTCGGAGAAGGTCCTACCCCCAGAGGTGCTGGCACTGCCCCGGCTCCCCAGCGCATGGCCACGGCCCCGAGGCTGCCAGAGCTCCAGGAGCCTTTGGACAGAGCTGCCAGGGATGCCCAGGGGGGATTGTTGGGGTGTCCGTGCAGGGCCAGGGGTTGGGCTTTAGGGATCTTGGGGTCACTTCCAGCTCAGGACTCTGTGAGGTTTGGAAAAGGACACTTCAGGCTCCTGAGAGCCCAGCAAAGGCAGCGCTGCGGATCTAAAACCCAGGGATGTGTGTGGACAAACTGGGAAAGAGGACAGGAGCTGGATGAACAAACAGCAGATGGGGACCAGACCATGCCTGTCGCCTTCAGCAGGACCTCAAGAGCCACTTTGTCCTGCTGACAGGTTGTGCAAATTGCTGTTGTCACCCTGGTCTGCTGCAGCTGAACGTCCCCTCCCTCTGCCCCCAGCTCAGCCATGCACGGGGTGAGGATGGATCAAGGAGAGATCCCTGGTGGAACAGCTTCTCTGCTTTCTCCTTCTGCACCCCATTCTCATCTCCCCCAGGCCCAATTCCACAAGCAGAAGGAGCTGGAGCTGGAACTGGTGATCATGATCTGAAATCTGCTGTGTCAAAGAGATTTTGGCCTGCAAAACTCTGGTGGCAACCTCTGGTTTGTTTCGGCCAACTCTGCAGAAAGGTTCTTGTCTCCCTGGCTCAGAGGAGATTCCCTCCATCCTGCTTGGGGTGGGCACATGGAAATGTTTGATGGTGGGAGGGAACCCTGGAGTTTTGAGTTCCCCTCCCAGTGCCCATCCCCGGGACAAGGCCAAGGGGTACAAAGCACAAGACAAAAAGCTGAGGACAACCCAGAGAAGGCCTCAGAGGTGGTGGCTCTCCCACACGGGTGGGATCCCCGGCCAGGAGAGCTTTCATCCTGCTGGTTGTTCCCTCACAAAGCCAAGACATCCACAGGTCTGGAGTCATCTCAGAGCTGCCTGAGGATGTCACAAATTGTCATCCGGAGGTGTCCATCCTCCCCACAGCCTGTCAAGGGCCGAGTGAGCGCCGGCTCCGCGGGGAGGCAGTTTGAGCTGCAAGGAACTCGTCCCACCCCATCTGCCAGGGCCAGTTGCCGTCTGGGCCAGGACCTGAGCACAGCTCAGCCGCAACCTTTGGGCTGCCTTTTCTCAGCTTCCTCTTTTGATGTGGAAATCGGCAGCCGTCTCAAAGGGCTGCTCCATGGCTGAATTCAGCAGCAGGTGCCTCTTGCAGAGTGCTCCTCTCTCCCCAATTACCTTTCTGGTCTCCACGGTTACGGCAGCAGCCGGCCTGGGGAGGTTTCTCTGCCTGCTCACACCTTGAGGTGTCCCTCACCTCTGGGCCATCGCCGCAGCCCCGGTGCCAGTCCTGCCCTTGGGTCACAACCCCTTGGACGCTCCAGGGTGGGGCAGAGTGACTGGGAATTGTCCAGTGGAAAAGGCCTGGGGGTGCTGGTGACAGCATCTGGACACGAGCCCAGGTGTGCCCAGGTGGGCAAGGAGGCCACAGGCACCTGGCCTGGATCAAAAACAGGGTGACAGCAGGACCAGGGCAGGGCCTGTCCCCTGTGCTGGCCCTGCTGAGGGACCTCGAGGGCTGTGTCCAGTTCTGGGCCCTCGTGGCCAGAGAGACCTGGAGGGGTTGGAGCATGTCCAGGGCAGGGAACGGAGCTGGGAAGGGGCTGGAGCCCCAGGAGGGGCTGAGGGAGCTGGGAAAGGGCTGAGCCTGGAGAAAAGGAGGCTCAGGGGGACCTTGTGGCTCTGCACAACTCCCTGCCAGGAGGGGACAGCCGGGGGGATCGGGCTCTGCTCCCAGGGAACAGGGACAGGAGGAGAGGGGACGGCCTCAGGCTGGGCCAGGGGAGGTTTAGGTTGGACATCAGGGAAAATTTCTTCACTGGAAGAGTGGTCAGGCACTGGGACAGGTGCACAGGGAACTGGTGGAGTGACCATCCCTGTAGAGTTCAAAAACAGACAGGTGTGTCGCTTGGGGACAGGGGTCAGTTGTCACTTGGGTCCTGGGCAGTGCAGGGGGAACGGTTGGACTGGAGGATCTTAGAGGGTTTTTCCAACCTCAATGATTCCGTGATTCTGTGACCTTCCCTGGCTGCTCCTGGCGCTTGACTGCCCTGGGATGCAGCCCTGGGGACATCAGGCAGCCGCCCTGGCCATTCCCCTTTGTGTCACCCCGCTGTGTGCAGAGGGCCACTGAAGGTGACCGAGCTCCTGAGGGGACACACACACGGATCCTGCTGCAGGTGCCAGCTCCCACCCGCTGGGGAATGTCACCTGGACACGCACAGGCCAAGGCACGGCCATTTAACCCTCAGCTCTTCCCAGGCAAGGTGGAGGCTCTTGGGTGGAGCCCCTGCTGCAGCGGGCAGTGAGGCACCAGCCAGGAGCCATTTCTGGTTATTCGGGGAGCCTGGTGGAGCCGAAACCAGCCCTCCCACAGTGGCTGGGCTGCAGTGAGTCAGCCACCCTGGCTGCTCTCTGCCATGTGGGACTGCACAGGCTGCTGCTGCAGGTCCCTTCCCATGGCTGGGCATTCCCAGAGCCGTGTCACTGCAGGGAAGAGGCCCATGGACACAGCGGGACACACGTGGGACACAGCTGTGCAAGGGATGGGGCTTGGAGCCACCTGGGATGGTGGAAAGTGCCCCTGCCCGTGGCAGGGGTGGAACTGATGGGCTTTAAGGTCCCTTCCAAGCCCAACCATTCCATGATCCCATGTTATCATGGGCTGAGCCACAGAGGGCCCGGGGCAGCAATCCAGCGGGAGCACCCTCCTGTTCAGCCCCGGGAAAAGTCACCAAGGTTCATTTGGGCAGCTGCTTCCCCAGGCTCTGTTCTGTACCTGTGGTCCTTTCCCACTGAGCAGTTCCCACAGCCGGGAATAGCACCAGGAATGCTCCCCCTGCCTCTGCTCCAGGTTCCCAATGCCAGCACCAGGAGCTGCAGCAGCAAACCTGGCCCGGTGCCAGCTGCAGGAATTCCGACCCTGCCGTGCCACACCTCGGAATGCTGACAGGGAATCAGCCCCTGCGGGGATGTGGGAGCAGCACGTGTGGATCCCAGGGGTGACATCCATGGGACGGATGAGGCTGGAATCGCCACCTGCATCCCCCAACTTGTCCCCCGCACCGCAGGGGGCTCCACGTGCAGGCACAACATTCCTGCTGGTGCCCAGCCCATGCCAGAGCTGCATCCAGCAGGGCTCTCCCCCGTGCCAGGGAATGCGTGATCCTTGCAGGCAGGATTCCATGTGCCAGGGAGGCTCCGGCAGCCTGAGGAGCTTTGGGAAAGGCACCTGACAGGCCGGGTAGCATTTTCCTGCAGGGCATCATTTCACAGCTACGAGGTGTTTGCTCCACGGAGATTCGTGTGCAGGCACGGAGGAGCAGGACAGGCGGGGAGCCTGGGAACACCAGGAGCTGAGTCAGGGCACTGGCATGGGACAAAGTGGGTCCAATTTGGGCATGGGCACATGGAGGGAGAAGGAGGAGGCAGCATCCAGGAGCAGGACACACAAATGCTTCCACACAGAGCCTGAGCTTGGCTTCCATGGATTTACCTGTGCTGGCCAGGCTGGGTGAGGCCCTGAGCAACCTGGGCTAGTGGGGAGCAGCCCTGCCATGGCAGGGCATTGCAATGAGATGGTTTTCAAGGTCCCTTCCAACCCAAATCATTCCTTGATTCCATGATTTCTGACCCTGGAAGTCCACCTGTACTTTACCTACAGCTGATGAGCAGCTCGTTGGGTCTCTTGCATTTCAGCCATGCAGCTTCCCTCTGACCTGGGCAGAGCCCTGGGCTCAGGATGAGGGGGGAAAACCCATGGGAACACCCCAACAGCCAGGGACTTTGGGGTCAGGAGGGTGCCCTGAGCCCGTGTGAGCTCCGCTCGTGCCGCCTGCCACCCCAACTCCAAATACTTCCACGACAAATAAATGCCACACACCGCCCACAGACAGAGGGAGGGGAGAGCTAAAAATACCCTCCCCTCGTGACTGCCAGCAAACCCCAGCAGGGCCACCTGCCAGCGGGGAGCCAGAGCCACCACGAGCAGAGCCAGGCTCCCTCTGCATGCTCGGGAATAGGAATCATTCCTGTGGTGTGGCCCAGCGCTGTGGAATGGGCTTCTCGGAGCCAGGATGGGTGCCCAGGCAGCTCAGCCCGGCTGGCAGCTCCCCACATTGCCTCCAGACACAGTGGGAGGCACAGATCCTGAGGAATTGCCAGACCAGGGGGAAAGGCATTGGCAAGGCCGTGGAGCTGGTGGCAGAGGGGTGGGGGACAGTACTGGGGCATGGGGACAGTGCTGGTGGGACAGGGGCATGGAGGCATTGCTGTGGGGTTGGGACAGGGACATCGGAGCGGCCTGTCCCGCTCTGGAGAGAGGGATGAGGATGGTGGGGAGGTGCTCCTGAGCCTCCATCACCCTGCACAAGGCATCCCTGGTTCTAAGAGGTGGTGACACCTTCCCAGGGTGGCCATCAGTGTCCTGTCCAAGCAGGAGGGCACAGGCAGCTGCCCTGTCCCCAGATGTCCCGCAGGCTCAGCCTCTCCCCTGAGCAGCACTCATCAAAGTGCCGTAAAGGGGAAGGTTTGCTCCCTCTTTGGAAGCTCCTGGATGGCCAGGGTTGGTCCATATGGACTGAAATTCCCTGATCTCTGGGCAGGCAGTGCCTCAGGAGCTGCAGGAAGCTGCTGCCTTCAGCTCCCCTGGCTCAGAACAGCCCCTGGGAGCTTGGGGACAGGATGTGACAGGGAGCAGCGGGCCACACGCTGCCTCTCATCCCCCAAAATGAAAACCTGAGATCCTGGAGGACACATTACGGTGTAAAGAGCGTGAAACTAGAAAACATCTCGCAGCTCCCTGCCTGCCTGGCTCTGCAGAGATCTGCCCACTCAGCCTGAATCCGGAGGCATGGAAAAGGAGCAAACCAGAAGAGCTTTGTCTGTGTTCCAACCCTTCGGAGATTTGAAACTTGACAACAACGCAGGAGAGGTTTTCACCCTGTTTTTACAGATTATCAGTGCATGAAAACACTGCCTCACTCCATGCCAGACCTGTGGAGCAAACCTGCTCCCAGTGCCCAGGGAGAAAACTCCTCCCATTCCCAGAGCCAGCAGCCCCCAAGCTGTGTGTGTGCCCTGCCAGCACCAGAGCACCCATGGCTCCCTGCAGCACCCACGGCTCCCTGCAGCACCCACGGCTCCCTGCAGCACCCACAGCTGCACCCACGGCTCCCTGCAGCAGCACCCCATGAGCAGGACCCTCCAGCTCTGGGGCCTCCAGAAGGACCTGGAGCTGCTGGATGAGTCCAGAGGAGGCCATGGAGATGCTCCAAAGGCTGGAGCCCCTCTGTTCTGGAGCCAGGCTGGGAGAGCTGGGGGTGCTCACCTGGAGAGGAGAAGGCTCCAGGGACACCTCAGAGCCTCTCCCAGTGCCTAAAAGGGCTCCAGGTGAGCTGGAGAGGGACTTGGGACAAGGGATGGAGGGACAGGACACAGGGAATGGCTTCCCAGTGCCAGAGGGCAGGGAGGGATGGGACATTGGGCAGGAATTGTTCCCTGCGAGGGTGGGCAGGCCCTGGCACAGGGTGCCCAGAGCAGCTGTGGCTGCCCCTGGATCCCTGGCAGTGCCCAAGGCCAGGCTGGACACTGGGGCTTGCAGCAGCCTGGGACAGGGGGAGGTGTCTCTGCTATGGCAGGGGCTGGAATAAAATGAGATTTAAGGTCCTTTCCATCCAAACCATTCCATGAGCCCATGAACCAGAGCCCCCTGAAAGCTGCAGAGCCTCTTGCTCAGGATTGCTTTGCTTGGGCTGCTCTGCACCCCAAATGTGACTCCTCTTCGCTCTTCCTCCGCAGATTCAGGCTTTCCTGCCCTGATCCTGTGTTTGCCAAATCCGGGGGCCCCACAGGCTCACCCCATCCCCAGCAGGACGGACAGATTGCCCAGGGGAACCAAGCCGGGAGGATCCCGCATGTCCCGCTGAGAAGGAATTTACCCAAAGGGAGAAAATCAAGGTAGGACCCTGAGCCCGTGGCAATCCTCAAGGCACAGGAAGCCGCTGCAGAGGAGCTGCATTGCACAGGACTGAGTCATCCGCTCTTCCTGCCGCCTCATGTCGGATATAATGGACATGAGGGAAAAAAAGCTTTTCCTTTCCTCTTCTTCCGCCAGCCACGATCCTGAAGTGTGGCACGGTGGGGACCAGCCTGGCTCCTTCTGGGGCACAGCTCAACCCTGAAAAGCCCGGACAGGTCTCCTCCGGCTGCGTGGAGGTTTTCCCACGGGCAGGGAGCAGGTGAGATGCTTCCCGCCGGGATCAGGGCGCCCGCAATCAGTGCGTGCCACATGGCAGGTTCTGAGCTGTTCTTTTGGCATGTTTGTTCCAGCAGCCCGGGGTTGAATAGCCGGGGTTAGGAAAGGCTCTGATTCACCAGGTGGGCTCATTCGAGGGCAGTTTCCTGCCCCTGCTGCCTGCCCCACCCTCCGCCGGTGCTGCCGGACTGGTTGTGCCGCTGCTGGAGCAGGACAAACAGCCCTCGGGGCTGCTCCGGTGCCAGGGGGCATTTCCAGCCCCACAGGCAGCCAGCTCACCCCACAGTGCCCTGGCAGCTCGTGGAAGGTCCCCTCCACTCCCGAATCCACCCCGGAATGCTCCTGCTGGAGGCTTCCCCAGTGGAGAAGTGCTGCTCCTGGCTGGGCCACCTTTTCATCAGTGGGCTGGAAATAAATCCCCAGTCTTGCTGCTGATATTCGCGGCTGACACACCAGCCTGGCAGGGCAGTAAATAGCGGTGAGGAGCCAGCAGCCTTCAGCCCAGGCTGATCCCAGCATCCCTATTTCATCCCCCAGCTGAGAGTTCCAACTGGGAACAAGCAGTGCTGGCTGTTCCTGCCAAACGGAGCCTGGGCTTTGGAGAAGAAATATGCAGGAGCAGTAGGAAGTGAGGTTTAGCATCCCTGCAAACCTGAGGGAAGGGGAGAGCTGCTGCTGGGGCTGAGGAAGCCCAAGGTGGGCTGAAATTCCCATGAGAGATAAATCTGGAAGAAACAGGAACAGTGAGGGGGGTGTTGGCACTGGTAGAACCCTGGGGAAAATAAATGCTCCCATTTGCAGGGAATTCCCATTTCCCCTAGGAATAAACAGTCCAACTCCATCTCTGTTCTGGGAGCTGTGACCCTGGCCTTGGGGAGGCTGTGGAGCAGAGAGCTCAGGGAGAGATCCAGGGAGGAAGGGATACTGCAAAGGGAAAAGAGAAAAGGAGTGGTTTTTTCTCCCAACTGACTCATGTCTGCATTGCCGTGAGTCAGCATGGCAGGATCACCTGCCCAGGGCAGCCTTTGGATAGAAATGATCTTTAAGGCTCCTTCCCAAGCCACTCTGGGATTCCACGACCGTGCAGGGAGGGACGGGATGGCTCTGCCCCTGCGGGTGCTCCCGCTGGCTTGGGCAGGGTGCAAACCCCGCTGGGGGATGACCCTGTGTCCTGGTGTGTGTCCCGCCGGCTCAGGGGCCCCGTCCCACACCCCCTTAGTGCTGCCCCGGTGCCACCTTTGCAGACTGGCAGGGGGTCAGATCCCCACCCAGGAAATAAAAATAGTCCTTTTTTATGGTGTGTTTTCACTGGCTCCGTTCTGCAAGGAAACTCCTCCAGTCCAGCCTGGTCCCGGCCGCTGCCCAGTTGTCCCAGTGTAACCGGGGCAGCAGTGGGGAGAGTCCCCCCAACACAAGGGACACAGAATGCCGGGAACCCCCGGCAGTGGGGTCCCCTCGGTGCCCCCGGGCACTGCCCTGTGCTGGGGGTGAGCAGCACGTCCCCGCTCGCTGTCGCAGGGCGCAGAGGGTGACAAACCTCCCCTCGCCGTCTCGGGAGCAGAGGAGCTCCCGGCTCCAGGCGGGAGAGCAGAGGGAGCGGGATTTGCATCTGCCGAGGCGCCCGAGCTGGGCACAGCCCCAAGCCCCACCGCAGCGGGGCTCCCACCTCGCCCTCCCTCCCTCTGGAATTCTGCCTCGCTTTCCCACCCTGCTTTCCGCCCTCACTGGCTTCCCGCCCCCTCCCACGCCGGCCGGCTCCCGGGGCTGCATCCCGGCAGGAGCATCCTCCTCCTCGTCCTCCTCCTCCTCCTCCCCAGGCAGCCCCCGCCCAGCCGTGGCAGCTCCCACCCCGCTACCAGGAAAGCGCAGAGTGCTGGGATCCCTGCCAGAGCCCGGCTCCTGCGCTTCAGCTTCCAGCGAAATGCCAGGAACGTGATCTCCGGAGCCTGCCAGGTGACGGGAGGGACGTTTCTGCAGAGCTGGCACTGGGCTGGCTCAGGTGGGCTGCACTGGGCCCCGTTCGCTGAGCACTTTCCCCCCGCTCCTGCCCGATCCAAAACCCTCCGGAGCCTCCCGAGCATCGCTCCTAAAAACAAAACCTGTGCTGGGCACCTGCAGGTCGGGGATGCAGAGGGAGGCTCTGGGGGGAGTGGGAAGGACCCTACAGAGCCTGAAGGGAGCTGAGGTCTCACCCAAACCAGGAGAGTCTCCTGCTCCTTCCCTGGGCAAAGCCAGGTGGAAAACCACCAAGAAACACCCAGGACGTGGGTGATGGGGGGGGGGCACCCAGACCCCATCCCCACAATCCCACTGCCCCCATTCGCCCTGCTCTGAGCCCAGGAAGGCCATTGGGGAAGCCCAGGGAAGACATCGATGCTGTGCCCACGTACCAGAGGGTGCCCGGGACACCTGTGGGTCCATGGAAGAGGCAGCAGCAGGAAGGAAGCAGAGGATCACTCCCCACCACTCTCAGGCAGGGAGCTCCCTCAGGCTGTGTGGTGGAGACCTTCACCCAAGGGGTTTTCTTCCAGTTTTTTCCCTTTTTTTCACCATTCCTTGTGTTTTTCCCACGTCCCAGCAGCGATCACTGCCCCTCCAGGTTCCCTGTGACCTGCAGGAAGCACCCCCAGGCACCCCCCTCTGTGCCCTCTGTGCTCCTGCTGTGTGGCAGTGCTGTGCCAGCCTCCAGGGACATTTGGGTGATGTCCCCTCCCAACCCTGCCACCAGCATTCCCATCGGCCAGCTCTGTGAGGCCATGGGACACCTGTCACCCATCGGCTGTGGAGGGATGGTCCCTGGGAGGAGGAGGGATGGGCATGGATCACCCCTGGCAGCGTGTGCCCTCTCAGTCAGGGAGAGGCCTTTGTGTCAGAAAGCATCCAAAAAGCAGGGGAAAAAACTGCAGAACACCCCGTTTTCAAAAATGACACTGCAAAAGGCCAGGGACATGAAGTTAAGTCTCTGCTTTCAAACCTCCTTCCTCCCCCTGGGAACAGGGGAGTGAGGGGAGCACGGGGACTCTGGTGTGGCCCTTGCACGTGGCACCCTAAGGAGAGGCGTTAAAAGCTGGACACCCCTTGCTGGCAGTGCCCAAAAGGCTGTGCCACCCCTCCAGAGGCCAGAGGAGACCAAATCCTGCCCTGTGACCACCCCTGGGGTACAACCTGGGTGACCACACTGCTGCTGCCACGAGCTGGCGGCTCTGCCTTGGTGCTCCCCTGCTGCTGGGACCAGGTTTATTGCCAGAGCTGTGTCACCCTCTGCCTGCTGAGGGACACAACATCCACCTGAGCCCCACGGCACGTGGCCCCTGATCTTTGTCACCCCCGGGCAGCAGAGTCGGAGCTGCCTGGGGTAAGAGCAGCACTGGCAGCTGAGTTCCCTGAGGATTTCTGCTGGCTTTGCTGTGGAAGGGAAGGCACCTGCAGCATTCCCGGCCACCCCACATGGGCGGGACACATGGGGCCCGAGTATTTTTATCCTCCCCAAGTGTGTGTGAGTCACTCATTTGTCTCTCCTCCACATCAATCCGTTCCAGCACAGTGCCAGCTCAGAGGGAGCGAGCAGGGGAAAAGGATTTCAAACCCAGCTCTCCTCACGGGCTGGAGGAGGGGAAAGGATGGGAATCATCCCTGCTCACCCAACCCACCCAGCCCTCCCTCCTCTGCAACCCCCAGCTCAAGCCCGGAGCTGCACATCCCCTCTCTCCCAGCGTGGTCAGTCCCAGAACTGCCGGCTCCTCTCCCAAAGAATTGGTTGGGAATGGGCAGGCACTCAGCAGGAGCCAGGCCCAACACATGGCCAGGAAAGATCTGATGTCCCAGTTTTCTGGAGGTCTGAGTGTGGCCGTGCCCAAAGCAGCATTGACACATTTGCTTTGTAAAGAAAATTTCCCTGGATGCAAATTCTCCCTCTGCGATTGCCCGTGGCTGACACACAGGAGCTGGGGGTGCACTGCCCTCAGGCCCATCCATGGAATGGCTGACAGGATAAGGGGAATGGCTTCAAAGTGACAGAGAGTAGGTTTAGATGGGATGTTGGGATAAACTTTCTCCCTGTGAGGGTGGGCAGGCCCTGGCACAGGGTGCCCAGAGCAGCTGTGGCTGCCCCTGGATCCCTGGCAGTGCCCAAGGCCAGGCTGGATGGGGCTTGGAGCAGTCTGGGACAGTGGGAGATGTCCCTGCCATGGCAGGGGTGGGATGGGATGAGCTTCCCTTCCAACCCAAACCATTCCATGATTCCATGACTGCCACCAGCAGGCAAGGTCAGCTCTGGGTCTGAGGGGGAGGAGATGGAGCTGAGCAGAGGGCTCTGTGTCCATCCAGAGCCAGGAGCTGCTGGTCCATGTGTCAGGGATGAGAGGTCCCTGCTGCCCGTGGAGACTTTGGCACAGGTCGTGATGTCATTTTGGGATGTCATTGGGATCTCGGAGCTGGGGGCTGCTCCCCTCCCTGCAGCCCCCCGAGCTCTGCAGCTTTGGCCAGGGAGCCTCAGCCATGAGGAGCTGCAGGATGAGGGGCCCCTGCAGCCCCTGGCTCCACTCTCTGGTGGGGCTTCGCCAGGAACGGATCCAAGTCCTGGTGGCTGGATCAGGTCGGGGAGCTGGGCTGCAGCACAGCGGGGAAAGCAGATAAATGGGATGAGCACTGGGATGTGGGAGCCTGGCACGTGTCCCTGGCACTGCCCCCACGGTGCAGGGCTGCTGCCAGTGCCCCCAGCAACCAGAGACCCAGAGGTGAATGCTCCAGCCGCTGGTCCTTGGGTATCCCAGCCTCTAACCTTGGGGGGGATTTGCAATTTCAGCCTCACTCCTGCACTGCAGAGGTGAGGGCTGTTCCCCTGCTCCCTCTCCCAGCCCAGCTGAGCTCCAGCAGTTCCTACCCAGGGCGATGCTCCAGAGAGGGAGCTGGGGGCCTTGGGGACACCTGGGGAGCAGGGGACTGACAGGACAACCCCATCCTCACCTGGGGCGTGCCAGGAGCAGCTGTGCTGGCACCTCCTGGGCCCCAGAGCGCTGCTGTGAGGGCCCAGGGTGGCACAGAGGGTCCCAGAGCCAGGAGCTGCTGCTCCGTGTGTCAGGGATGAGAGGTCCCTGCTGGCCATGGAGACTTGGGCACAGCTCATGATGTCATTTTTCCACATTTCCCTCTTCTCCGTGGTCTTCCCACATGTTGCCCCTGCTCCCTGCCTTCTCCTTGGGTCTGTGGCCAAGGATGTGCGGGAGTGGGGAAAAGGCTGAGTTGTGAGGATGGGAAAGGTGGGGTCAGGCCAGTCTTGGGCTCCGCAGGAGGTGGGTTTGGATCCCTCTGAGGGGGCTGGATCCCTCTGAGGGGGCTGGATCCCTCTGAGGGGGCTGGATCCCACTGAGGGGGCTGATCCCACTGAGGGGTTGGATCACACCAGGGATTTGCTGAAGTTGTTTCCTGCAGCTCTGTGCATGGCCCTGACACCCTGGGCATGGACCCATGTGGCACCAGCAGCCCTCAGAGATGGGAGCACAATTTTGGGGCGTCTCTGGAGCCCCCCAAGCCCTCCAGCCCCACTTTTGGCTCCGTTTGCTGCACGGCACCAGCGAAGCAGCCCCGCATCCCGCAGCATGCCCCGCTCCTAATCGCCCTAATCCCTTGAAACAAAGCCTTAATCCCGGGGAGCTCAGCGAGGCAGAGCGGGGTTCCTGCGCCGTGCCATGGCTCAACAGTGCTCTAATCCCATAGCAACCCGCTGTAATCCCGGAGCACGGCTCCCTGCCCCCCGCCTGCCCGCGGCTCTGTAACCGATCGGCACCGGGGCAGCGGTGCCGAGGGACCAGGGCCACCCCGCTGCCACCAGGGAGGGGCAGGGGCACTGGGCGAGGGGACCCGGGCTGGGGACGCTGTGGCTGAGCCCTCCCCGTGCCGGACAGCTCTTGGCAAGGGCCACGCTGGGCTCCCGCCCGTGCCGGGCTCCTGCCCACGCCATCGATTGGCTTCAGCGATATTTAAAGCTCACGTTTAATTTCCAAATGCAGAGGAGTGGTTTCCACTTGTCTGGCTGGCTGTGAGCATTTCCAGCTCTGCTGGGCTCTGGGAAGACGGGCAGGGAGGGGGCACAGAGGGCCTGCAGGGGTCACGGCGGGGTCAGGTGCCCAAAGAGGATCGCTGCTGTTGGGGCAGGGCTGGCCGTGCCCGCCTGGGCTGCGGACTCAGCGGTGCCGGGAGCTGCAGAGCCCGAGCCGGCCAAGCCAGCCCTGCCTGGCAGGATGCCCGTGGGGCCATTTCGGAGCACCGGCGGATGGGGAGGGCTCTGCAAGCGGGAATTGCCTCCCTCTCCCCGGCAGATGGGAGGACGAGGATTCCTCCGGGGCTTTGAACCCTCCCCTGCCACTGCTCATCTCATCCTGCAGCACCAGGCAATGCTGGATCCTGCATCCGCGGCACCCACAGCAGCACCCGGGGCTCCTCATCCTCCCAAAGCCCCCTGCAGGGACCTCACCCGCATGAGGCTTCCCGGGGAACGCAGATCCCACGGTGCATGTGCCCCATGCTGCAAATTCCCAGCTCAGCATCCTCCCCAGTGCGTGTGGCTTGTCAGGGATGCGGGTCCCAGCTCCCATCCCTCCCAGCTTGCAGGGAAAGTGGTTTTATCCCACTGGAACAGCTCCTCTGGGAGCAGTGTCATAGCTGGGGCTATGGCCAGGGCGATTCAGTGCCTGGCTGGCTGAAGTTGCTCCCCTCAGAGCCTTTGAAGCCCACACACACAGTTAAAACACCGCCTGAAATATTTATTGAGTCAATTTTCAACTCACATAAACTCCGTGCTTACTAGGGGGGGAAAAAAAAAAAAAAGAAGAATTCCGTCTCATTTTCCGTGAATCCCTGAAACACAAATCCAGGCACCGGTGCCAGGTGGGCTGGGTGCCCCCTCCATCCCTCGGGGTGCAGGACATGCTCTGCACTCCCACGCTGCCAGCTCCTGCTGCCCCTGGCCTCGTCGTGCTCTGTGCTGTCCCTGGCCCTGTCCCTGTCCCTGTCCCTGCCCCTGTCCCTGTCCCTGTCCCTGCTTTCTACCTGGGTCCCTCTGCTCCTGGCACAAGGGAGCTTTTGGCTTCCCCCGGGCTGGCGGAGCAGCTGCTGGGCCCCTGCGCTGTGCAAACCCCCCAGGCTGGCTCAGCCCCAGCGCCCCCGAGCAGCCCCAGCCCGGCAGGACCGCAGCGAGGAGCCTTTGTGTCCCCGGAGCAGCGGGGAGGGGAGGGGGGAGATTTGCAAGGAAAATGGAGCAGCCGCTGTTTGAATATGCCCAGCAAAAGAGCCATTAGCGCTAATAACAGAGCAGAGGGCACTTCCCACCGCAGCCGCGGAGCACTTTGCGCGGAGCCATTTCCCCCAGCTCCTCACCCCGCAGTGCCGGCGGGTGTGGGATGCCGGGGATGCTCCTTCCCTGCTCTTGCACCGCCAGAACGGGAGGGAAAAGGGCTGGGATCCACCCCCGTGCCCCACAGCCTCTGGCAGAGATGGTACTTCACTCGTCCTCTCCTTCGAGGACTTCTTGTCACCTCCAAAAGGTCTCCTGGGGACTCTGGGGTTGGGGATCCAAAGTCTTGCCTCATCTCCTGGGCCTGTGGGACACAGGGAGCACAGGGTCACCTGCCCAGCGATGCCATCAGAGCCTGGCAGTGACCAGAATTTCATCCCAACCAGTGCCAGGGGATCCAGGGAGAGGGAGAGGGACAGGAAGGGAGCTGCTGTGGTGGAGCTTCCCCCTCAGTGGGGCAGGGGGATGTGGGAAGGCTTTCAGGCAAACCCCAGGGCTCTGAAGCTGAGCTGTTGCTGTAAGAGCACTGCAGCGGGGCTGGGAGAGCAGCTCCGACAGGCTCCGGCGATAAGCAGGAATTAGAAATGCATTAGGAGCCTCTTCAAAGCCCTCCCCATCGGAGCTGCAGTGTCTGATGTCACAGGTGCTCTGTGCCGAGGCAGGAGCAGCAGGCTGGCACGGGGCTCTGCCTGCCCCGTGTCCCCAAGGCCACCACACCAGTGGCAGGATGGTGCCTCCAGCCTGGTCCTGTGTGCCCCAGCAAGTGCCACATCCTGGGGAAGAGCCGTGCCCCCCTCAGTGCCCAGCTCCTGGCAGCTCCCAGCCCATTTCCCTGGGGGCAGGGATGTGTGGGTGCTCCCGGGATGTCAGCCCTGGGTGCCGAGGGCAGGTGGGATCTGCTGGGGTCACACAGGGTTTATGTCCCGAGGCTGCAGCAGCGAGCAGGTCCCTTCTCCTGAGGCAGGGAGGAGGGGAGAGGTGGGAAAACCTCAAATGCTGCCACCACCCAGCCGCTCTCACCCAGCAGGCTGCCTCCTGGGGTGGGGTTTCCACCTGCCTTTCCCACACACAGCCCCTCTCTCCCAGCCAGATCCCAGGTGGGCACTGGGAGAGGCTCCCTGTGCTGCACCCCCTGGCACAGGATGTGTTCAGCTGCCTCGTGCACCTTTTTGGAACATCCCAGATCCATTTAGGGACATTCCCCCTCCCTGCTCCGAGCAGGACATTAACCCCAGGTCTATTTTCTAAACCTTGCCAGGGAAGCCAAGCTGCCGTGAGTCCCAGAGGGCCATGCAGAGGCCCAGGCACAGCGCTGGGATCCCAGCCAAGGACATTTCCACCAGAAAATCCTGTAAGGGAGAGATGTCAGCCCCCAGGCCCCATCCTGCTGATCCGTCCTGCGTGGAGGAAGGAAAGGCAGGGTGCAGTGTTGGGGTGCAGGGGTTAACTCCGGGGTGCAGCTCCTGCTGCCAGCCCCAGGGCCCCTTTCCACGCTGTTTATTTTTATCCTGCTCTTGATGGATCGGTGCAGGCGTCGACGTTGCCAGAAGATTTCCCCCCCAGTTCCATCACACGGCAATTTAAGGTTAGCCCTGCCTGCCAGAATGAGTCAAAAGCTTTTAAAAAGCCTGTAAAGCAGGCATCTATCTTGCCCTGGTTTGATTCCACTCCTTTGTTTATGGCTGAGGTCACCGGCTCGTGTCTCAGGGAGGAATCCAGGTCACCGGTGGCAGTGACGTGGGATGAGGGAGGCACTCCCTGCCTGGCTCTGACACCTCTGCTCCTGCGTGGAGCCCACGTGATGGGCTCTCCTCTGGATCTCACACACCGCCGGCCACGGGCCCAGGGGACAGGCGGGCTGGGAGAGCCCCCGACTGCTGGGAGCAGCAGGGAGGCCCAAAAAGCCCTCCCCAGGGAGGAGATTTCCCCTTGAGGAGCTCACCTGCCTCAGCGAGACCCCCGCGCTGGCCAGGAAGCCAAGGAAGGATTCCCGGGAGCAGGAGGCTCATCCCCAGCAGGGAGGGGCTCCCCTGGCGGCACGGGCATGTGCCGTGGGTGGGTTTGGTGCTGGGGATGCCCTCGGGCGGGTTTGATGCTGGAGATGCCCAACCGGCGGGTTTGGGGGGGCACAGGGGGGTTTTGTCCCCAGACCAGCGCTGTCTCTGCTGCCAGGGCAGGTGTTGCCCCCGCCCTGCCAGGCAGCAGCCGGATGCCCCTGCAGCCCGCTGGTGGAGGCACAGGGACACCCGCCGTGCTCCCAGCCCCGCAGGCAGTGGCTTAGGATCAGCACAGCCAGAGCGTATCCCTTAATCCTCCTCCCAGCCCGGCAGTTGCCATGGAGAGCGCCACGGAGCACTTCTTGTCACCCCCCGCCCTGCCTGAGACCCTCCTCCCAGCCCTCCCTCTCCAATTCCAGATGGAATTTTCCCGTTCCCGGTGGAAACCCTGATGGTTTCCCCAGTGCAGCATCTCTGGGAAAGCTTTTCCAGCCTGGCTTTCCCTTTCCTCCTGGCTGGGACAGTCCACGTCCGACTGTGCTTCATCACCTCCGTGATCCCAGACCCCACCTCCTGGTGCCACCTCCTACCAGGCCGACTCGTGTCCCCTCGCTGCCTTTTGCCAGGGACGGGGACCGTGTCCCCTTGGAGAGGGGTGACAGCTGCGGCCACGTGGTGCCAGTGCCAGCCCCGTGGGGAAGCAGAATTCCCGGGTTTTCCATCAATCCCCGGTTGTTACACGGGCTGTGCACACCCATCTGGGCGGCCGGGAGGGCACGGGGCATCGCGGGCTGCTGCTCCCGGCTCCTGCTGCTCACTGCCAGCCCCTGCCAAGCCGGGCTGGGGGTTTGGAGAGCTATTTTTAAGGCAGCTGGTTGGGGGCTGTGGCTGGCGCTGGGGATGCGCGGGGCCAGCACGGTTGGAGGGACAGCAGCTGGAGCGGGGAAGGAGCAGGCGGATGGGCGGGATCCCTTTATCCCGCATCTCTGCCGAGTCCAGGGCACCCCAGCTCGCCTGGCAGGCAGGGGAGGGCTGCAGGGAAGGGGAGGGCGCCCGGGATGCGTCAGGAGGAGAGGACACATGGCCACGCGTCACCTCTGCGCTCACCTCCGGTGACCCCCGGGCCGCAGAGCAGCTCTGCCTGCGCCTGCCTGGGCGCTCCCAGGGGAGGATGCAGCAAAGCGGTGCCAGCAGCGCTCGGCGCGGCCCGGGAGGAGGTGCAGGGGGACGAGGAGGAGGAGGAGGAGCAGGGCATGTCCTCTGAGACCTGGGCTAGGCACATGACCTGCTGGCACCCTCCCAGATGGGGTGATGTGGGGGTTTAGCGTGTGGCACGGGGGAGTTGCTGAGGTTTGGCAGCTCAGGGGGTCGTCTGTGTTCTCATAGGGGTGTGGGCCCCGAAATCCAGCCCAGCCCCATGAATTTGGTCTCTCTGGTCCCACCCAGGGAGCAGGGGAAGCCACGGCTATCCCTGAAATCCAGCCCAGCCCAGCCCCCTAAATTTTGTCTCTCTTTGGCCTCTCCAAGACCGCAGGGGAAGCCACAGCTGCCCCACAGACCACAGTGATGTCCTAACTCCCTGAGAATGAGCTGGATCTTCCCTGAAACCCCACACAGCTCCCACCTGCATCAGCTGGCCGGGATGTACCAGGATGTGCCGGGATGTACCGAGATGTGCTGGGATGGGAAGCTGGTGCTGCAGTGAGCAGAGCATCCTCCCAGCTCCTGGCCAGCTGCACCTCGGAAGGGATATTTCCATGCTGCAGGTAACCCAAACAAACGGCTTTTGCTGAAAGCTTTGCAGGATGAGACATCCTGGGAGGATAAATCCCTCCCCAGGGATGCAGCCGCCTGGGAACCGCAGGCTGGTGCAGATGTGGTCACAGTTCCAGCTGTTTGCTGTGCCTCCAGAACACCCCGAGGTTGTGTGTGAGGTGCCTGCATGCCCCTCCCCACCCTCCCTCCCTCTCCACACGAGTGGTCCCCAGGGAGAGCAAGGGAGAAATCATCAGCCATTAGTTGCTTTTGGAAGAAAATCTGCCCAAAATCACCTCCCCAAAGTGTCTGTCCAGAGCAGGCAGGGCCTGCTGGAGCTGGGGGATGGCCTGGAGCTCAGAAGGGAACAACAGCTGCTTCCTGCACCTGCCCAGCGTCAGGAACCAGGCCTGGAGCTCCGATGGTTTCCTTGTGCCATGGGAAGTGTTGGATCTCTGCCCGTGCCCTGGGCCAGGCTCTGCTCTGACACGGGATCAGAGGGGATTTCTGTGCTGGCTCCAGCTGGGCAGTGCAGGGTGCCATCCTCCTGCTCCTGGATATTCCTGGTTCTCCGTTCCTGGCCGCAGACCAGGCTGGATCAGCCCAGGGCTGCCGTCCCCACCACGTGGGGATGTGGATTTCCTACCCCCTGCTCCTCCCTGCAGCCAGGCAGCAGGGCCTGGCTGTCCATCCCATCACAGATGGGCAGCTCCGGGCTCTGGAGAGGCACTGGGCTGCTGGAGGGTCCGGTTTGGGCTAGCACCTGTGATTTTGGGCACCAATGGATAAGCAATAACCATCTGCCTGCACGAGGGCCCTCAGGCCCACCCCACTGCCTCTCTGCTGGCACACTGGGAACAGCAGGCTCCATCCTGGGATCCTTCCTTTGACCCCAGCAAAGGGCTGGGTTTTACCTTGTCCGTTTGTCATGATGAGCCACAGGACCCTGGGGAGCCACAGAGGGGGTCAGGAGTGCCTGGGGTCTTGGCAGGGTGACCCAAACCCTGGTGACACATGAGGTGACGTGGATGAAGCCCCCTGCCCTTCCTCTGGAGCCTCCTGCTTCAGAGTGTGCTCTCTAAATGCTTGCTGGCCCCCAGCCATGGGCCACAGCCACTCCTGACATCCTTCAAAAATCCCAAAAATAGCGATGGGGCTCCTACACTTGGCTCCTTGTCACAGTGACCCGCTGATGCTGGCACTGCATCGCTGCTGCTGGAAGGTCCCTGCCACCACCACCACCCACAGTGTCCCCTCAGATCCCGCTGCCCTGGGACCCCCCCAGCCCCAACAGCCCCAGCCTGGCCAGGGGCTCCTCCGGAGGGGGCACAGAGCAGGACTGGCAGGAAGCAGCAGGGGCTGGCAGTGCCAACGTGTCCACCCATTTGTCTGTAATTAAAAGTTGTGTGTAGAGATTTCCTGTGACACGTCCCGCGAGTCCAGCTGCAGACACGGTGCCGTTGGAAGCAGGAGATGCTAATGAGTGCTTGTGCATATTAAATACCTTGTTTACACTTAGACAACAGCCGGTGGAGCTGGGGGAAGGAGGGGAGGTGGCTGCAATCTTCACTCAGGCTTTCTGCCCCTCAGGAGCTGCTGAGCCTGGGTTAGGCCAGGCTCTGGCTGCAGGGATAGTGCAGGGCTCTCAGCAGCGTTGCCACCACCCTGTCTCAAGCCTTGAGTGTCCCTCAAGTCTGCCCAGGGGTCCCCTGCGTGGGGACTCAGGGGGGATTTGGGGGAACCAGCTGCCCACCCTGCCTGAAACCTGCCAGAGGGCTGGTCTCACCTGATCCTGGCCATGGGGGCCTGGGGGAACTGGGGAAGAGGAAAAGGCAGCAGGATCAGGGGGACAGCAGGAGCCACCCTGCCCAGGCACTGCCCACACCCAGTGGCCAGTTCCTCACTGCCTGGTGGCTCTGTTTGCACGAGATGCAGGAAAGGTCCCCAGCCCTCCCCTATCCCAGGGCAGGATCCCACCCTGCCCAGAGGGACAGCTCTGGCTCCGGGATGCAGCCAGACTGGGGTTTGCCAGCACAACCTGTGCTTCCCCAGCAGTGTGGGGGGCTGAGGTGAGGGCTCAGGGACTGTCCTGGCTGTTGGTGGCCTTGGGCTGCTGCAGGGACACTGTCCTTGTCCCCTTCCCAGTCAGGTGCCCCTCACTGCCCTGCTGAGTCAGCAGAAACCCCCAGCCCAGGGCTCTTCAAGGCTCCAGGAGAGTCCTCATGTCCTTGCAAATACGGAAGGGCCGGCACAAGGGCAGCAGCTCCAACCCCGGTGCTCCCCAGGCTCGCCAGGCTGGGGGACAGCTCTCAGCAGGGCAGGAATCAGGCAGCTCCCTCCACCTGCATTCAAAGAGCTGGAACAACTCCAGGAAAGAGCTCCAAGGACATCAAACAGCCCCCAGTGTGACCCCGAGGTCGCTGCCTGGGCTGTGGGTCACTGTTCCCTGGCCAGCATCCACCATCTCCTTCCACACCCAGCAACCAGGACACCGTGGGCAGGAGCTCTGCCAGCTCCCCCTCTCTGGGGCATCCTCAGGGGGCTGCTGGGTCCCTGCTGCCTGAAACCACAGCTTCAGCTCGGCTGCTCATTGCAGCTGCCTCGGGAAGAGGCTCCTGAGGTGACGCACGCAGGCCCCACATGTGCCACCCCACATGGCAGCCCGGCGTTATCCCAGAGCCTCGTGCCGTGCTCGTCCCGGGAGGCCACCGGGGCTGAATGACTGATGTGATCGCTGACAGGTCCCCTGAGCCGGGCACTGTGGAGTTGTTTCTTCCCCAGCTTGCTCCAGGGACAGGCGGGCGGCAGCGCCGGGAGCTGTTGAAGGGCTCCACTCTGCAGAGACAGAGCTGGCATCGAGAGCCGTGCCGGGACCCTCGGGGACACCCCCCCCACATCCCACCGGCAGCAGCTGGACCTGGGCATCATCGCTGTCGTGTTCTCCCCGTGTTCCCTGTAGTGCCTGGAGCAAGTTCCCGGAGTGTGGTCCCCAACCGCACACGCCTGAGCGAGCCAGGCGAGGGGAGAGCCCGTGACTGGAGCCACGGATGCTTCCAGTGCAGGAAAACCAAGCCCTGGGAAGGTGGAGCTGCCTTGGCGTGTGCCAGGCTGCGGCAGAGTGCAGGCAGGAGGATCCCAGGGACCCCAGCGTGTGCCAGGTGACAGCAGCAGGGCCCTGTGGCAGCTCCCCCGCAGCCCCAGACACCGCTCTGGACACGCAGAGCCCATCCCTGTGTCCCGGTGATGGTGCCCTGGGATAAGGGATGGTCTGGGGAACTCCACATGATGATCTCACACAGACTGTGCCAGCCGGGGCTGCTCGGTGAATTCACACCCTGTGAACTCCCAATGTCTCCAGGAATTCCCAATCCCTGTCTCCAGGGCACCATCACTTTCTCCCCGTCAGTCTCACCCCTCCTGGGAGAGGGGATCCTGGTTGCAGCCCTGCCTGGCCCCCTCGGGGTGTTCCCCACGGGCACAGCCGGGTGGCTGGGGCAGAGGGATGGGTGGCACCAGGGGCACGCAGGGGGGCGTGGGACCCAGACAGGCTGACCCCAACGCTCACGGGTGCTGTGAGGAGTCTGCAGCAAAGCTTTCTGGGGGGAGGAAATGCCTTTTGGGGTTCGAGCAAGCCTTGGGGCAGCGATCCCCTCTCCCGGAGCCCTGTGTACCCGGCAAGGGGCAGGTAGGTGTCCCTGCCCGGGTGACAGATGTCCCCTCCCCTGCCTGCACTGGCCCCAAAGGCTACAGCTCCCAGCGAGCAGCCGACATGCCACCAAAATGTCACCAAGCGCCAGGTGCCGGTCCCTGCCCACGCCCACTGAAGAGCCGGGGAGGATCCGATTCCCTCCCGCACCGTGGTGGGCTGGAGGCTGGCAGGAACCAGCTCAGTGCCACCCTCAGCGCGTGGTTCTTCGGCCCTGACCCCGTCAGCAGTTTCCCCATCCCACCTGCACCCTGGAGCTCTGCCCACCCCTCCCACAGCTCCCACCCAGCCCCGGCGTTCCACGGAGCTGCCAATCGCGAGCGTTTTAAATGTTAATGACGACGTTTCAGATTTGTAGTGGAAACTAATTAAAATTGTTATTGTTAGCGGGTTTGAATTGCCCAGGTGTGAATCATTATCCTCATTAAAATAATCAGGGAGACGGGGATGTGACAGGAGAGCAGATGGATGAGGAGCAGCCTGAGCCAGCGACCCGGCCGGCCGGGGAGCTCGGTGCCCACGGGGAGGGAGAGGGGGCAGCGCTGCCCAGGCGGGCACAGACCCCGGCTCCAGCCCAGTCCGGCATCTCCTGCCCCATGGAATTGTCCCACGCACCGCTGCCGGCGGGATATCGGGAATGTTCAGAGCTGGAGCAACACTGGGGAGAGGCTGCAAGGCTGGATTTGGTCATCACCCATCACTCCCCCAACATCGCTGCTGCTCCCGCCGGAGCCATCCCGCTGTGTCCTGGCCGCGCTGCCCCGTGTCCCCCCAGGCTGGGGATCGCCACCTTCCCCTGCTCGGATTCCCCGGAGCAGCGGGGTGTGTTCCCTGCCCGGTGCAGTGGGAACGGGCTGACATTCCTCGGGCTCGGAGCCGGAGGCGGTGGGGCTCCTGCTGCCGCTGCCACGCTTGGGGACACGGGGTGGCTCCCGACGCAGCCCCGCCGGAGCCACCGGGCCGCTCATGCCCCGGGGCCGCTGGTGGCCCGGGTGGCCCCGCGTNTGCAGTGGGAACGGGCTGACATTCCCCGGGCTCGGGCTCGGAGCCGGAGGCTGTGGGGCTCCTGCTGCAGCTGCCAGGCTTGGGGACACGGGGTGGCTCCCGACGCAGCCCCGCCGGAGCCACCGGGCCGCTCATGCCCCGGGGCCGCTGGTGGCCCGGGTGGCCCCGCGTCGCCGCAGCTGCTCGGGGCCCTGCGGTTCTGTCTGCAGGGAACAAGGGCCCCTTTCTGCCCCGTCAATGGGCTCAGTGTGCGCAGCCCCCGGCCGCACCCCGCAGCCCCCGGCCGGCGGGGCCGGGGTCAGCGGGACCCCGCGGGCACGGAGCTATTCAGGGAAAGGGCACGCAGCTCCCCGCGCTCAAGGTCGCCTTTGTGCCATGGATCCCAGAGCCGGGGCTCCCCTGGGGACGGGCGGTGACACCAAAGGGAGGAATGATGGCACACGGCCAGCGCTGGGCTCTTTACAGCCGGTCTCCCCCTGAAGCTGTGTCTCGTCCCTTGTCCCCAGCTGTGTGGAGCGGCTCTGGAGATGCTCTTGCTGGTGCCCAGGATTCCAGCCGGGAAAGGTGGCACCGGCAGCTGTCTGCCAGGCACTGGCCACGGGTGACTGCAGGCATGTGCTGGCCAGGTGGCACTCAAGGCTAGTTTATCTGCTGATGTTTTCATCTATTGACAAATCTATTATTGATGATACACTTTCCTGGGCTTGGCAGAGCTCTGTCCATGCTCCAATCATATCCATCCAATAAATTTCAGCCGGGGCTTCGCCATTGCTGCTGAATTAATTATCCCCAGATTGTTTTTTCATAAATATTTGACAAGCACTAACAATGCGAGGCGTGAAGCCCCCTGGTACTTCAGCGGCTCCAAATTCCCCTTCAAAGGGAGCTGTCACCTCCAGCACTGTGGGAGCAGGGTGGCTTCAGGAGACACGGAAAGGCTGGGACAGGACCTCGGATGAGGAGCGGCTGCTGCCCCCTGGGCTGGGGGGTTTCACACAGGGAGGTGTAAATGCAGCAGAGCACCCAGACCCATTTAATTCGTGCATCAAAGGAGCAACAAGGACACCAAACCTGCCCCAGCTGGATGGATGAGGATTGGACAGGACAAGGACAAGGTGTGGAGCTCCTGGGATGCACAGCTGGGATGCTCGACCCCCTCGGTGACAGCACAGCCAGGCTGATGAATTACTGAATAGCCCCAGGGGGAAGGGACCCACAAGGATCATCCAGTCCAGCTCCTGCTGCTGCACAGGACAATCCCAACAATCCCATCCTGTGCCTGAGGGCATTGTCCAAATGCTTCTGGAGCTCTGGCAACCTCAGGGCTGTGATCACTGCCCTGGATGTCTTGGGGTGTTGGGAATTGTGGGCATTATCCAGCAGAAAGTCTCGGCATGGTGTTTGCTCGGTGTCACTGAGCTGTGATGAGGTGGAGTGGAGCCCCTGGAAGGGGTCACCCAGTACGGGGTGGTCTGTGGGGCACCTGTGCCTCTGCCCAGAGCCCAAACCTCTCTGCACACTGGTGTCCTCAAACTGCTCTCCCTGGCACAATCTCCATGCCATGCCCCTGGAATGGATGGCGTGGAAAAAATGGAAAAGCTGTGGGATCAGCCTTGGGGTTGGGTTCCAGGCATCCACCCTGTCCCACAGC
The DNA here is from genome assembly GCA_013400495.1 of Nicator chloris. Lineage (NCBI taxonomy): Eukaryota > Metazoa > Chordata > Aves > Passeriformes > Pycnonotidae > Nicator > Nicator chloris. The sequence continues at coordinate 113,475 of WAAE01026350.1, forward strand.
CGAGCTTGCTGCAGCGTCTGGAGAGGGCACTGGGAGCAGGATGAGACCTGTGCCAGGAGGCTGATCCAGGGCTGCACGGCTTGGGGATCCCATGGATGTGATCTCCCAGGCAGCCGTGCTGCAGGCACGGGCAGGGAGCAGGGATCCAAGTGCAGTCAGGAGGCTGTGAGAAGCACCACACACCCAGAGCAAGCACTGGAGGCGGTACAAGGCCGGCTCCAACCCAATCAAGGAGAAAAACTGGAAGCTTCCCAGCAAAGCCTGCAGCCAGGAGGGAAATCTTTGCTGGAGCAGGAGCCACCACAGCCGGTCTGCAGCTCTCCCTGCAGGGCCTGAGGGGCTGGAAGCAGCAGCCAGGATGCTGCTGGAGCCCAGCACAGGCCAGCAGGTACCCAGAGAGTCCCCAGGCACTCTGCAGAGCTCACAGAGCTCAGCAGGCATGAGGCCTTCAGCAGCTGAGGTGGGAAATGCTCTCATTCCGTGGCACTTGGAGCACAGCCTGGAGCAATCTTTGGGAAGGGCTGAGCTGTCCTAACCCCACAGAATGCATCCTCTGCTCTCCTGCTCAGCCCAAAGTCAGGCAGGGAGGGGCTGTCATGGACTGAAACCCACCTGAGGAGGCTCTTCCCACCTGGCCCAAGTCCTGGCATCTTCTCTGGGCTGGGTCTGAGCTGAGGCCAGAGCAGTGACACTGCAGCAGGAGGAGCTCTGGGCAGCCCCTCACACTCTTCAAGGATTCCCAGGATAAACTGGCAGTGGACCAAAGCACGGATGCTGAACTAGGCTGGGCAAATTAAACTGAGAGAAAGGAGGCCAAAAGCACCCGGGAGAGGCTGGGGCTGGCTCTGAGGCTGGAATCCTCCTCGCAGAGATGTGTCACCAAGACGTGCTGGAGGTGGGGGTGTGGGGCCCTCCCCCGGGGAAGGGGCTGGCACAGGGCAGGGTGACTCTCAGCTGGTTCCTGGAGTTATCAAACAATTAAAGAAGTGATAAATTTAGCCCGTGGAACAGGAAATTGGCAATAACGCCGAAATGAAAGGAAGCAGTTGAGCTAACTGCTGGGCACTCTACAAAATTGGCTATAAAAAAGAAGGACTGCCATAAACACGAGGGCAGCCAGGAAAGGACATTGCTGGTAATGAAACCCCTGCTCCCCATGCGGGAAATGGGAAGACACAGAGCTGGAGATGGGAAAATATCAACTGTGGCAGAAGGAGTGGGAATGGAGGGACAGCAGCCAAGTCTGTGCTGGGTTCTCTCATCCCTGAATTGATGGTGTTGCACTGGGAGGCTCCAAAACTACAAAATCCTCAGAGTGATGTGCTGAGCCCCAGCAGCGTCCCTGAGGAGAGGTGGGGACGGGCTGGGACAGGCACCGGGGTAATGGGAGAGCTCAGTCCCTGGGATTGCTGTGCACAATCCAGCAGGCTGTAAATGCCAGGAGCGGGGTCAGGCAAGCACAGCCCATGGAAATTGCCTTTGAAGGCTTCTCCCCGGTGAGCAGCAGCCTTTGGGAAGCTCTGGGCGCTGCGGAGCCGTTCCCCCCCTGCGCCAGGCAGCAGCAACAACAGCTCCCCGACAAACCCGAGCTAATGAACTGTTAACAGCGACTGGAGCTATTTTCAGCTGATCCAGGACTAAACATTCAGCAAAATTCCAGCTACGGGAGGAAAAGACCTGACAAGACAGCTGCCTTGTGTTCCAGAGGCAGGAAAGCGGGATCTCGTGGGATGGGCTGGGGGCCACGACCCCTCCATTCCCTCTGCCTTCGTATGGAGAGGGACTGGGGGGCTTTCACTGCTCTGCTGCCGAGAACTGAGCTGGGTTTAGCTGGTCCAGGCCACCCCGGGTTGGTGGCATCCCTGGTGGGACACAGGGCTGATGGCTGGGAGCTCAGGCACAGCCAGGGTTTGTCCCGTGGGGTTGGTGTGGAGGAGCTGCTGGAATTCTGAGGCCACAGCTCAAACACAAAGCTGCTCTGGGGAACGTCCATCCCAGAGAGGGAGGGGGCTTCTCTCAGCACAGAGCTGCTGGGTTGTCCCACAGCCCCTCCATGAGGGATGGCACCTCCCAGCCCTGCCCTTGTGACGAGGATGGGGAGCTAAAGGGGCGTGAGGAGGCTGCTGGGGGGGTCTCTGAGGAACCCCGAGGAGCGCAGGGGTCCCCACACACCCTGACTCTGGGGGGCTGCTGTAGCAGCCGTGCCCAAGGCCCTGCACGTGGCCCCCCTCCAGGGCACTGTCCTTTGATCCCATTCCCAGCTCATCCCTGGGCATGGATTCCAACCTGGCTCCCACAGCCCTGCTGTCCCCTGCCCTGCAGCCATCCCTCAGCCCTTCCCAGCCTGCAGCAGGTCTGGCCACCTCCATGGCCAAGAGAGCACCTGAACACCCATCCCAGGCTTCATTTCCATGAAACTGAGGTTGGCTTCAGGCTCGGAGACCTCAGGGACAGGCAGTGCAGAGGAAATGCTGTTTTATAACACCCTCCCGCCCATCTGTTGTGATCCTCAACCCCAAAAACTGTCACTTCCCCTGCTCCAAGGTGGCCTCTCCTCAGCTCTCTGCTGGCTCCCTGCTCCCCCAGCAGCCCCCAGCCCCACTGTGCTGCAGGTTCCCCCAGGCTGGGGGGTCCTGCCCCATCCCTTCCTGACATCCAGCCCATCCCCACAGTCTGTGTGCCCCCTGGGGACCAGGGCATGAGTGATTGCAGGGGACCGAGGTGACCCTGGCAGTGCCCAGACCTCCCCCAGCATTCCTGAACCTGCGTGGAACACCAGGGGGCACAGATGGAGGGAAAACCCCACCTGAGGTGGCTCCCGGCTCGGAATGGGGGTGGATTTGGCACCTCCACGGGCCAAACCCCCGGATGCAGCCAAAGGAGAGCTCCAGCCACGGGAGGGGACACAAGACCCCCAGCACAGGCTGCTGCCTCTGCGGGAAAGCTGCTCCAAGACAAAAATCCTCTCACCTCTCAGCACAGGCTGGGCAGAGGCAGCGGCCCCTCCTGTGGCAGCGGCCAGAGCCGGGCAGGGAATTTCCCTGGGGCACCGCAGGGCAGTGCCAGGCACGTGGAGCTGCCCCAGCTGGGGCCGGCTGAGGCCAGCGGGGCCACGCGACAGCCACCGCACGGAGGGGACAGCTGAGTCACCCCGGGGAGCGCAGCCCACGCTCCCCCACCTCCCACCAGCAATTAATGGCAGCACTAAATACCGACACGGCCCCGTTAGTCACCAGCGGGACGCGGCCGGGCGGCAGCGCCCAGCCTCCCCCGGCAGCAGCTTTAGAAACGAAACAAACTCCCCCGTGGAAACCTCCAGCTCCTCTTGGATCTGCTAATTTATTCCCCTTGCTGCTGCTGCTCAGCCTGCAGACAGGCCCCAGCGTGTGGGATGAGTCCAGAGCCGCCTGTGCCCACCTTCCCCGGGAAAAGAGCAGGCAGAAAGGGGCAGGGAAAAGGGGAGAGCATGGGAAGGGATGGAGCAGGGCAGGAGGCAGCTCGGAGGCACAGGGGGGTCTGATGGAGCAGGTGGAGAACAGCCCCTGCCTGAACCATGCAGGGTTTGAGCTGCACCACTGCGGCCCCAGTCTTCCCTGGATCGTGAGTCCTGCGGGTTTGTATGGATCACAGCTCCCTGCTCTCCCAGCAGGCAGTGGCTGGACACGTTTTGACAGCTCACAGTGCTTAATGCAGCTGGTGGCCGTGACCCCACACTCCGCAGGAGCTGGAAATCGATATTTTGTCACCAGGCACAGTGAAATCCTCAGGGTGGCATGAAAGGCCACCCTGCTTGGCCAGGGTTGTCCTGGGATGGGGCAGCACAGGCTCCCACCGCTCTCAGGGGCTGGGCACCAGCCTTGCCTGGTGCCACGTGGTCCTTTTGGGGGCCATCTGCTGCCCCTTAATGTAAATAACGAGGCGGAACCCAGCAGGCTCTGTGCCACCCCTAGAGCGCAGCCTGGACCAAGTGGAGGTGGCTGGTCATTGTCACTGAGTGCCACCCTGCTCTGCCCAGGGCTGCTGCTCCTGCTCCCTCTTCCTGCCGTCTCCAGGCCCCCTTGTGCAGCAGCAGAGCAGGAAAAGCTGTCCTGGAGCAGGGACCCAGGTGTCCCACACAGAGCCAGGGGACAACAGAGCCCACAGATCCCCCAGACCAGGACTCCCAGAGATGGGAACCCCTCTGGCTGCTGCTCATTCCACACCTCCAGAGAGATACTGGGACCAGTATGGGGCAGGGACAGGGTGTCACAGCCCCTCAGGATCCCTGGGGTCCGGCAGAGCCCCCGAGGGGCCGTGGGACACTGGGACCTGTGTCTGGCAGCCCCCAGGCACCCCTCTGGCAGCAGGGCCCAGCTGCCTGGGCACCTCTGGATAATCCATCTGCTGAACATGCTACAGGCCATTAGCTTTAACTAGAGGGAGTTGCGGGGAGAATCATTAAAGGAAAAGTTCACAACGCAATTAATAAAGCACCTCATTAGGTCTCCTTCCTCTCTGAGTGTGCAGCTCCCGCTGCTGGCTCTGGTGCTCCTGCTCCCCTGCTCTCAGGAGATCTTTTTCCTTTCCTTTTCCTCTCAGGAGATCCTTTTCCTTTCCTTTTCCCCTCAGGAGATCCTTTTCCTTTCCTTTTCCCCTCAGGAGGCAGCAGAAGGCTGGAGATGGCACTGACTCCTCTGGGAATGTGATGAGGCCTGGATGGTCTTACCCCACCGGGGTCCTGCCCAGGTGTCCCCCAGCTCTGGGATCCTCCAGGGCAGCTCTCCATGCCCAGGGCACAGAGAGGGACAAGCAGGATGCAAACCCATCCCTGGAAGGGGGATGCAGGCTCCAGGCCCCATCGCCTGCCCTGCTGTGTCCCTGTGGTCCCATTTGTTATGGGGGACCCAACAGCATCTCCAGGGCTGCTGACGCTTCAATCCTCTGCTCCTGGGGCTTCATTCCAACCAAAAACTGGATTCTTTACCCCCTCGGGCTCTCTGCACTCCTCCACAAGCTCATGAGAGCCAGGCAGGGCCAGTGCACCGGGCTGAGGGGGCTCACCACGCTCTGGGGCACAGGGAGCCCAAAAGGGGGCCAGGGGCTGCATTTGGGGATTTGCCACCCAGAGCCTCCCCCAGTGGCACACGGGGGTCTCCTGGCTGGATCCTGCCTGTCCACAGGGTGGGGAAGGGCAGTGCAGGCTCCAGCCTGGCTCCTGGCTGCACTTGGCTGGTGGTGGGGGCCACGGGCAGGGCTTTGCTGCCCCTTTGGCCACCACCAGACACTGGAGCTGCTTTCAGGGACCAGTTTCACATCTCCTCTCTCAGCTGCTCAAGGTCCCTTTTGTTTCCCTCTGCCAGCACCCGGGGGAAGCTCCTGGCAGCCACTCCCAGACGTGTCTGCACAGCAGCCCAGGGGGACACGGCGTGGAAGCGCCACGGAAGGGAAGTGCCAGGAGGGGTTGTCATTCCTGACTGCTCTTTTTGCTTCCAGCCCCTGTCTCCCATCTCTGGCTCTGTTTCGGTTTCCTTCATCTCATCCTCACCCTTGAAAAAGCTCCAAGGTCCCGGCTCTCACTGGGGTGGAGGATGTTCCCAGGGCCAGGGCTGCTCCAGAGCCATTTGTGCCGTGCCAGATTCCGAGGGGAGCAGCATCCTGATCCCATGGCAAGGAAAGGCCAGCGTGGTGGGGCTGGGGGCTTCCACTGCCTGTGCAACCAGGAGAGAGGAGAGCAGAGATCCTGGGAAACGGGCAGTCCTGGGCAGTGGAGCATCTCTGTGGGATTCAGGGCTGGATTCAGCTGTCCTTCCTGGCAGGTGGAATTTCAAGGGAATTGCACCCCTTGGAGCAGGGAAAGAGGGGGGCAAGCATGGAGGTGTCACTTGGACAGGGCTGGAGCTGTGGGAGCTGTGGCAGTACTGGAGATGGATCCCTGGGGGAAGGGGAAGCAGGAAATTCCAATTCCTTCCATCTCTTCTCATCTGCAGGCCCAGCAAGGGGTTTGTCCAGAGGGGAGCGAGGCAGGATCTACTGGGAAGCCATCAAGACTGATGCTGATCATGAGGAAGGAGGTGCAGGCACTTCCAGCCACGCACAGGGAGCCCCAGAGAGGGAAAAGGAGCTCTCCAGGCCCCACCCTTGCCCTCCGGGCTGGGTTGGTTCAGGACAAGCTGTTCCATTCCTGCACCACGAGCTGCTGGAATGTATGGCCAGGGCTCCGAGGGAGTGCAGCAGATTTCCCATCTAAATCAGACTCCTTCTGTCTTAATCTCAGCCAGTACAAGTGGCTTAACCCATCGGACCAGCTCCAAATCCTCCTCTCCTCCTCCCGATCCCACTTAAGCCCCGAGTTTTCCCCTCGATAATCTCTGATTCGCTGGGATCATGGGATTGCTCTGCCAGCTGCACAAATCCAGATGCTTTGCTGCTGGGTGGGCACCCAGATGGGCATGGATGCAGCTGGGGAATCTTAGGGACTCCTCCCTTCTCTCCTGCCCTGCCCAGCCCTGCTCTCCCCTCCCAGCCCAGGAAAGCAAAGCCATGGCACTCAGCAGGGAGAGGTGCCCACATTGCATGAAATCCACAGGTTCCCGTGGCACAGCACAGGTTCAAACAGCCCTCTGGGAACCAGGATGGGATGCAGGACCTCCTGACCAGAGCTAGGATGGCTGGCCTGGGACACGGGCTGTGCACGTGCTCCAGAGAAAGCCCAACTAAGGGACGGAAAACAAGGGCAGGGAATGGAAGCCAAGGGCAGGGGATGGAAGCCAAGGGCAGGGGATGCTCTGCTCTGCCAGGCTTATCCTTCAGCGTCCGTGCAACACGCTCCGTGCATGGAATCTTGCATCTGGGATGGCTCCAGCCGTGCAGCCGTGGGCTTTAGAGGCACAGGCAGGGAGCTGGGAGCATCTCCAGGCTGCTGGAAGCGGGACCCGATGGCACATGGCTCCTGCAGGGGGATGCTCTGATCCCAAGAAACAGACTAAACCCACCTCAGCCCTTCCCCTGCTGCTGCCCTGATTACTGGACGGGACAAAAGCAGGGAACAGACTGGGAAGAGCCTGCCTAGCCCAGGGCATGTCTGAGTCCTGTCGTCCCCCTGTGGACATGTCGTCCAAGGGCAAAATCCCGACATCAGAGGGCAGGGAGCCATCACACAGGTGGGCAGTGCCCAGCCACACATTCCACACCACCCCTTCTTGTAGGGAAACGTTCTGACAGTGCCACTCTCCCAGATTGCCCTCTCTAAGCTGGGAAATCCCTGCCTGTCAGGAATAAGGCTCAGTGTTGCTGTCTTGCAGCCATTTTGGAGGCATTTCCTTCACATCCTCCTGTGTTTTTACATTTTTGTTTTGCAGCCTGAATTCCCTATGATGTTTTCTGCCCTTGGGAATGGGCTCTGTGTGCTTTTCCCTCTGGAAACACAGAGTACCCCCAGCATCTCATGTAGGGCAGGATGGAGGAGTGAGGGAGTGGTGTAGGAGCCCGGTGGGCTCTGCTGCCACATCAGCCTTTCCTTGATCTCTCCTACAACAGCCTCCTGCCTAACAACATTTGCCTAATTAGCAACGTGCCCAATTGTTTTACCCAGCAGGAGAACGGGCTGCTTGGCTGAATCTCGCAGAGCTGAGGGGGACCCAGAGCCCCGAAACGAGGAGCTCCAGATGAGAGAGGAACATTCTCTTCAGGTGCTCTGTTCTGCCAGAGGGCCTTTGATTCGGGGGATTGTGCAGCATGAGAGGCCAGGCTCGTTCCAGCCTTTGTGTGACTGAGAGGGAGATTTTCCAGTTTGATGCGGTGCCCTGGGAGAGGCTCCGTGATGGAGAGAGGATCCTTGCAGGAGCTGGGGAGGCTTTGGGATCTTCGGGGGCTGTTTGTTATATATTTCCTTGCCTAGCGGGCTGCACGTGAGCAGAGTGCTGAGGTCGCAGCCGGCGTGGCCGCCGTGACCTTGGCCGATGATTTTCCCGAGGAGGAAGGTTGGGCTCCGCGCCGGGAGCGGCTCCTCGTGGATTGCAGGCGGTGACCCAGGGTGTCAGCGAGCAACCTGCACCATTTCATCTTCCACAAGAGTCATGGCTGGGATTGGCGGGGCAGAGCCAGCAGAGGTGGGTGAGGAGGCTCCGCGGGGATTCCTGCATCCAACACCGGCTCAGGCTGTGGGTGTGCCCTGGCAGCCTCCAAGAACAGGGGCAGCTCCAGATCTCCTGGTAACCTCCGTGGCACGGGGCACGGGCAGCAGGGTTTGGGCTTGGAATGCGTTTGCAGCAGGAACTCCCCGCTCTTTGGGCCCCTCTCCCCTTCCCCTGGGATGGGAGGGCTGGAGCAGGGCTGTGGCCAGGGACAGGACCCTGCTGTCACACGCCCCACAGGGAACCCAGCGATGCCAAAGCTTCTCCAGGCTTCCTGAACTCTGGATCCCGGGCAGCAGCAGCCCAGCCAGAGAGGCCTCTTCAGGCAAACCCTGGGGCTCAGAGCCTGCTGGGCACTGTGGCCATCCCAGAGCTGCCTGATGGCATCCCTGAAGCATCCCAGGGGTATGTGTGGAGTTCTGTGTGTGCGTTTGGCTGTCGGTGTGCAGGGCCAAGCCTCCTCCAGCTCCTGCCCAGGGCAGGGTGCCGGGAATGGGTGTCCCTGGGAGTGCAGATCCTTCTGCTGCTGTGCCCACATCCACAGGGAATTCTTCCCAACACCAAGCACTGCAGCAGCTGCATCCCAAGGATGCTCCAAGGACTCCGCGCTCCGGCCCTGAAGCCGCGCTGGCTGCAGGAAGCGATCAGTCCCCAGGACAGCTCGGCTCTGACACATTTCCCAGGACTGAGTCTTCCATTCTTGCTTTAACCTTTCCTGGTGACTCGTGGTGGCTGTGTTAAACCATGATATGCCTGCAACATGACAGTGATTTGTTTAAAGAGCCCACACTCGTCCTTGTTAGCGCTCACTCGGGGCTCTGACAGTCCTGTCAAAGCCTCGGCACATTTTTCTGTTCTCTCCCTCATTTGCTGCTGTCACCACGGGGAAATATCTGGATAACAACAGCCCTGGTGGCATTTGAGGAGCTCAGGGCCCTTGGCTTGGCTCCTGGTCCCTGCCCAGCATCCTGAGCCTGGCCCTGAGCAGCAGCAGCACCAAGGAGCTAAAGGTAGCTAAAGGTTTCCCAGCTCCCAGACTGGAGCAGGATGCTGATCCCAAGCCCCTTCACAGCCTGGATTTTGCATGGCTGGATCCTGGCAATGGGCTGGGCAAGGAGCAGGCACTGGTTCCTGCCGAGGGGAAGGCGGTGGAGTTTGGGAAGTGGGCAGCTCTCCCAGACCCAGCGTTTTCCAGCTAAAAGAGATCCCTGCTGCCCTCTCCCCAGCGGATGAGAGAGCAGAAAGGGAAGTCTGCTTCCCTTTCCAAGAATCCAAGGCCTGGGATTGGACATAACCAGGGCAGGCAGAGCAGCAGGGATGCAGAAACTGCTCCTCTCCAGGGAGCTGCCGGGGAGTGAGGTGCCTTTCTGAGCGTTTAAGAGCTAATGCTTCAGTGTCCAGGGAACTCCCACGTGGATGAGCTTCAGGGCTGAGCATGGCAGCGGGGAGAGGAGATTTATGCTGAGGTTTGGGTAAATCAGAGCGAGCTTGGAGGTGGTGTGGGAGAGCTGGCAGCAGGTTTGGTGTGCAAACAGCAGCCTGCTCCAAACAGAGAGTTTCCAGCCTGAACCATGATGGAAACGCTGGGAAATCCAAGTGGTCCCTCCGCTGTAACACCTGCAGATATCCAGGAGAAGGAGGCAAGGGGAGGGCAGTGGAGATTGAAGGGGAAGAGGGGCCCCAGAACTGACTGCCGCCCTGCACCGGGCAGAGCAGCCCTTCCCAATCCATGCAATCTCCTCCCATCTGCTCTGAGCACCACAAGGAATCTCCACCAGAGCCTCCTCGCACCCAGCCAGCCGCTGCACCCTTCCCAGGGGATGCTGACCTGTTCCCTGTGCTCCAACAAGGCTGCCGGGGTGTCACCTCCCACTCTGCTGCCTCACCTGGCACCTGGGACCCTCCTGGATCCGTGGAGCTGCCTGGAGAGGCCAAGCCTGGAGCAACCCATTTCCCAGAGATAATGTTGTATTTCCAGAGTGCGTGTAGACAAATCCGGCCAAATGTTCCCCTCCCTGAAGCCATCAAAGCCCGAATGACTCTGTAATATTTAATGGCTTGTTTTGCTCCCTAAATGATACAATGAAAAGGATTATTAATGTTAATAGCGTTCTTATCATATTTTAATAGCATCATGCATAACCCAAATGTCATCTCAGCACATATTTCTCCTGCTCTCACCCAGGGCGCGGAGCAATCACACTCCAGGGATGTGGAGAGGGAAGAGGCTTCGGCAACAGGCTGGAAACGGGGGCTGGAGCCTGAGGAGAAGCTGGACTTGGCTGGGTGGAGAGAGGGGATGCAAAGATGCGTTGGGAATTCCTTCCCTGGCAGCAGGGGAAGGAAGGAGGGAATCAAAGGGCTGCGGGAGGAGATGGGCAGGGAAAGGGACACAGGGTGGGCAGGGGAAGGATGTCTGGGATGGCAGGGGAAGGAGGCACAGGATGGGCAGGGAAATGGTGGATGGGGTGGGAAAGGATGCATTAAATGGGCAGGGGAAGGATGGATGGGATGGCAGGGGAAGGAGGCACAGGGAAAGTGTTCATGGGACAGGCAGGGGAAGGATGTGTGGGATGGGCAGGGGAAAGGAGCATGGGATAGGAAGGCAAAGGATGGCCAAGGCAGCTCCAGGCAGGCCCCAGGGATGCACAGGAACCCTGGGCATTGCAGGAACCACTCCTATCCAGGGTGTGAAAATGGCTCCCATCCCCTAGGGCCACCAGATCCCGCTAACCCATCAGGCCTGGAAAGAGCTGGATCCCCCAGACAAGGAAGGTCAGGCCACCACTGCAGGGCAGGATCCCCAAGGACCTGCCAAAGCTGCTGCTGCTGCTGCTGCTGCTCCCAGTTCTCTTCCCAACACCCAGGACTCCACCAGGAGCAGCTGTCAGTGACACACTCCAATTTCCAGCAAATCATTTCACAGTCCAGAGAGCATTTCCCTATTTTTTTCCCCATCCAATCCATTTTCTATATTAGTTTAACTAGGCTGAAATCCCTCATTTTTCACGTGGGGTTTGGTTTCCCTTGCATCCAGCCCTCACCTCCTTGCCAGGCAGGGACAGGCTGGAGTGCAGAGGGATCTCAAGGACAACACCATTTCATTTTCCCAGTCCTCAAACCAAGCCATGACATTTCCACAAAGGAATTGCAGAGAAAAGAGCCAGAAAGACTCAAGGAGAAGCCATGAGTCGCTAAAGCTTCCAAACAAAGCTCTGCACCTGTGAGAGCTTTGGACATGCGGACGTTTTCACTGTGGCGTGGATGGAAATGGGTTTTCCTCCTTGTCCTGTGCCAAGGGCTGAGCACAGGTGCAGCACCAACCCCTCCACACCCTCACTGACCCCAATCCTCCCCCAGACATTCGAGCACTGCTTGTACCACCCCAAAGCCACCTGTCCCAGGCGCTGGGAGCATCCCCCGTGGATGCAGGAGCACACGCGTTCGCCCAGTGCCAGCTCCCTCCCATCCAGCTGCTTTGTGCTGGGAGATGAAAGGGGGCAGCTCGGCTCTGACCTGCTCATATTTCACTAAAATGTTATTTTAACACTTAAAAGGGTAGAAAATACCATCGGCGGCTCCTCATTTATCAGATCGATGCGCGGGGAGCGGGGCACGCACGCGCTCCACATTAATGAGCCCGGGGGAGCTGGCAGCTTCCCGGCACTGCCCGGGCACACGGGAGGCAGGGATGGCAGCAGGCAGGGGTGGCTGCAGGCAGGGATGGGCTGCAGGCTCCTGTCCCCTCCAGGGAAGGCCACGGGAGCTCAGTGACTCCTGTAGAGCAGGAGCAGGGAAGGGAGGGCAGCAGTGGGGGAGACCCGAGGGCAGGGATGGATGGGATATTGGGAAGGAATTCCTCCCTGGGAGGGTGGGGATGTCCTGGGACAGGGTGCCCAGAGAAGCTGTGGCTGTCCCTGGATCCTTGGAGGTGTTCCAGGACGGGCTGGACAGGGCTTGGAGCACCCTGGGATGGTGGAAGGTGTCCCTGCCATGGCAGGGGTGGGATGGGATGAGCTTTAAGGTTCCTTCCAACCCAAACCATTCCATGTGGAGGAAGGGCAGATGCTGAGCTTGTCTTCCCACAGGACACATTCCCACAGCAATGGGATGGCTCCAAGATCCTGAAAGGGGCCACATGGACACTGTGCCATGGACAACAGCAGTGCCAGGCATTGCTCACCTCCAGATAGCCCTGGGGACTGTCACTGGCACAGGGATGGTCATTGTGCCCAGACACTGCCCCAGGGATGGTCACTGCCCCAGGGATGGTCACTCTGCCCAGCAAAGCCTCAGGCACTGCAGGAACTTTGCCCACACCTCCATCTCCACATGGATGTCTCTGCCCACCCCCAAAGCCGAGGACAAAGGACAGTCACAAGGATCAGGCAGTGCCAGGACAACTCCAGGGATCAGGGCTGGCTTTGCTTGTTCAACACCTCCGTTAATAATCCTGGCACAGGGAGTAAACAGAAGCAGCGGCTGTGAGGGACTTGCAGGGACTTTCCAGTTTCAAAGCAATATTTTGAATTTTTCACAGCCCTCAGGGCACTTGTGAAAACAGCTTTGAGTCTAAAAGGTCTCACAGCTTTAGGACAACGATTTTACTCATCACTTTTTCTTCTCTGACTCAGAAGGCATCATCAGAAGGCTTCCCAAAGGGCCCCAGAGGACACGGACAAGGGAACTGAGAGATTCCAGTGCTGCACAGCCACCGAGGTGGGAATGTCCTCACTGACTGCACCCAGACCTGCTCCAAGGACGGAGCTCCCTGTGCCTGGTACTGGCTGTGAAAATATCAGAGATGCCATGTCCTGTCTGCCTTCACACAGGACATGGAGTCAGTCATAAAACCTTTTTCCATGAGATTTCCCACAACCTTTTCAGCAGGTTTTGGGACCTGGGGGCAGCCTATGGTGGGTCTTGAAGCATCCCCATGGTGAGGCAAAGCTGCCAGAATGAAGCAGGGAGTCCCCAGGGACCCCCGTTCACAGAATTTGCAGTAGAACTGGTGTCACACAAAATGTTTTCACCCGCTTGAGTGAAAAAACAATCAGAGAAAAATCAGGAGTTTTGCAGAAATGTAGAGGAACTTTTTTAAGGCAGAAACAAAAGCGATATTCCCAAGCGGTGCTGGCTGGAAGGAGTGAGACACCCCTCTCCTAAATAACACATCCCTGAGATATGCAGATGAAACCAAACTGGGGAAGAGCTCAAAATGCCCAGGAGGAGAGAGGACCCCAGTGAGCCGGCAGGCGGAATGTGATCCACTTGGAGAAACACAGCCAGGCCATTGAGGGGGGAATGATCCGAACCCCGGGCTGAGGCTCTGGCAGGGGCAGCCCCGTGGGGCAGTGAGGCTGAGCAGGGCTGAGCACGCCTGCTCAGGGGGTCTCACCACTCTGCTGTTTCCTTCCTCACCATCCATCCCGGTTCCCAGAGGATTGGAGCCTGCCGAAAACCCTCCTGCTGCTGGCAGGGTTTTGAGCCAGGCTGGCTCCCCACGAGCCCTGGGGATGCTGCCCTGGGAGGGTGGTGATGCCTGCAGGGAGATGAGCTGGATCAATGCCTAACCAGAGGTTTTTTTAGGGTTGTACAGCCCAAAACACAGCCTCTATCCCAATTCCCTGGGATTCCAGGAGCCCTGGGTGCCTTCCAGCATTGCCCATCCTGGAGCAGCTTCACCCGTCCTTGCCGAGACAATTCCAGCCTCAGACCCTGCAGCCACTGCCGGACCATCCTCCCACAGGTCTTGGATTCCCTGGAGAGTCTCTGGGTGGTTTTCCTGCCCGCTGGGGCAGGGATTCCCTGCAGGAAGGCAGCCCAGGGCAGAGCCTGGCAGAGCCCCGGGGTGGGGACAGGAGCTGTGCTCAGGGAGCAGCTGTGCCGGGACCCGAGTGAGGGCTGTGGGCATATGGCAACCCATTCACTGAAGGAAAAAAATGGAATTACCCAGGACTATAAAGCAGTGAGTTTAGAGCCATATCCTGACTGTAATCAGGCACTAATGTTTCATTTACTGCCACTCCAGCAGTGCTGCCAAGGAGCGGAGCTTCGGGGGGCGGCTTTGGGGACACCCTGAACGCAGCCAGGTTCACAAGAGGGGTGAGGTGCCACAACTGGGGGTGTCCCAGCAGCCCCCACCCTGCTGTGGCAGTCCCTGCTCTTGTCCCACTGCTCCCAGGCTCACCGTGGGCACTCCAGGCTCTAGGACGTGCAGCTCGAGTGTCACATCAGCCCGATGGGCAGCTGCCTCATTTCCAGGTTCTGCAGCCTCATTTTCCAGGCACAGATGAGGTGTTTGTGCCCCGGCCGGTGCTGCCTGTCAGCGGGAAACGCTGCTGCTCTTCCCTCTCCTTGCTGGAATGTGGAAAAATGGAAGAATGCTTTGTAATCTGGTTATGTGGATCCTGAACATCTTTCACCTCCTGCTTTTTTTGTTGCTGTTGCTGGTTGGTTTTTTGGTTTGCTTTTGTTTTGGTTTGAGGTTCTGTTGTTTGGGTTTGTTGTTTTGGGGGTTTTTTTGTTTGGTTGGGGTTTTCTTGGTTTTGTGGGGTTTTTTGTTGCTTTTTTGTTTGGGGGGGGGGGGTGTTGCCCCTGAATCCCTGAATGTGCCCCAGGCCAGCTCATGGAAATGGGATGAAGCCTGGCCTGGATGGGAGGGATGGGGGGTTTGCCCAGAGAAGCTGTGGCTGCCCCTGAATCCCTGAATGTGCCCCAGGCCAGGCTGAATGGGGCTTGGAGCAGCCTGGGATAGTGGAAGGTGTCCCTGCCCGTGGCAAGGTTTGGAATGAGATGAGATTTAAGCTCCCTTCCAACCCAAACCAGGCTGGGATTCTGTGACGAGGATTCCTGTTTCTCCAGCCTGTCATTCCTCAGGGACCCCATCATCCCTTCCCTGTGGGATGCACCTTTCCAGCGACACGGAGGCTGCAAACACCAGACTGAGCATTTCCCACAAACTCCCTGGAGTGAGGGACCAAAAGCTCTTTAGAAGGAGCTGTGGAGGAGGGGGCTGTGATCATCCCCGAGGCTCCAAAACCAGCTGGGCAGGATAGAGAGGGAGCAGAGAGGAGCTTAGGCCACCCTTTGATGCTGCAAAGCACCCGCCAGCCTTAAGTGGCTCTCTCCAGCCCTTCTCCCTTCAAAGCAGACCCAGGCAGAGCTCAGCTGCCATCCCCATGGATTGCAGGGATCGTGCACCGGTTCCAGGAGTTATTTGGGGCAGCTGTGATAAGAGCAGGCAGGGAACAGCCCGCCTGGGGCACGGACCCGCAGCAGTCCCTGTGCTGGTCGGACCTGCTCTCCCTGCCCTTCCCAGCCTTCCTGCTCCTCATCCAGCCCTCTCCCTGCCCTTTCCCTGCTGTCTGCCCATGTGGACGTGAGCCTTGCCGGGTGCCACGGATCCCCTCCCTGCTGCTGGAATTGCAGGGTGCAGGCAGGAGCCAGGGGCAGAGCAAGGGCAGCGGCTCCAGCAGCTCGTTTCTAGGTCAGAGCACAGACCCAGGTGTCCTGCAGCACCCGTGGGTGCAGCTGGAACCCAGGCTGGCTGCAGGAAATCATCCCCAGCCGTGTCCCATATTCTGGGGACCACGAGCGCCGGGGTTGGAGTGCCCTGTGCCCCGCAGGTGGCTCGGGGAGGGGACAGGAGGGACGTGCGGGCTCTGCAGTGCTCCTGGCAGTAAATTACCCCGGGGAAGTGCTTTGGAAACCGGCTGGCCTGGCCATGTGGAATTCCCCTGCAGGAAGGAGAATTTAAAAACACAACACCTGCAGATGCTGCTTGACACCCCACCTCCCCAAATGATTTCCCAGAGGGATGGGACAGAGTCAGGGAAAAGGTCACCTCTGCCATCCTCCCCCTCTCTCTGCACAAAGCTGTTGGGTACAACGTGCAGGGCTCTCCAGGGACCCTGGGAGGGATTCCCCTGTTGGCTGGGGGGATTCTGTGTGACAGGCTCCAACAACACCATGTACAGGTCATGGAAATCATGGAATGGTTTGGGTTGGAAGGACCTTAAAGCTCATCCCATTCCCCCCCCTGCCATGGCAGGGTCAACTTCCACTACCTCAGGTTGCTTCAAGCCCCAGTGTCCAGCCTGGCCTTGGGCACTTCCAGTGATCCAGGGACAGCCAGAGCTTTTCTCCACCAGGCCTTCCCCAGGCTGATCCCCTTCCACCTCCACTGTCCCTTCACTGATTTGCACATATATTGAATTTTTCCATTTTCTGACTTCCTTTTCCCACCGTGCTCCTCTCTCCACCCAAACACAGCCAACATTTCACTGCTGAACAGGAGAGCTCCCTCTGACCCTTCCCGTGCTCAGTCCTCATGGAAGACCTTCAGGAATTGCTGCTGACAGCATTCCTTGGAACAGGACAGGGGCTGGACTCTCTACATGAGGATTTTCTTGTTGACTGACAGCAAGAGCTGCTAACTGAGACATCTCCCTAGGAAAGGACTGGATAATATTCCCTCTGCTCCCAGCCCCTGCCAGGGACTCAGGTCGGCTCCCCACACCTGTGCACGATTCCCTTTAACCCAAGCTGAGCTCCCATTAACACCATTAACACCTCCAACCTGGAAAGGAGCTGGTTGAGCTCTTCAGAACCAAGATATCCCTTGTTCCCACCTCATCTCAGGAGCTGCAGCCCTGTGGGTCCTCACTGGCACTGCCACATGCTGGAGGTCCTGGCAGACACTCCCCCCCACCCCAAACCTGCTCCCTCATTCGGCCAAACACACCCAGAGCATTGCTGGGGTGTGACAAGGACCAGGAGGGCCCTGCCTACCTCACCAGCTCTGAGGAGGGGATGAAGGGGGCTGGGGACCCGGGGCTGTGTCCCACACAGAGCCCTCGTGCTCTGGCTCTGCTCTGCAGGTTTGTGCTCCGGGGACTCTGGGTCCCTGGTGGGACACAGGGACATGTCTGCTCTCAGGAATGCACCCAGACAGCCTCGTGTCTCTGCTGGTGTGTGTGTTCTCCCAGGAATGTCTGCAGCAGCGTCCCCTTTGCAAACTCTCCCCATTTGGGGCCATTCTGGGGCTGTCAAGCCCCAAGATGAAAGCCTTTGGATCCTGACTCATCTCACCACCCACTGTAAACTCTGGATTTCCAGTTCCCCATCCTCTGGAGGAAGCTTTGGGTCGATTTGGGAGGAACTCCAGGGCTTTGCATGCTCCTTTGCATGGCAGATGAATGGCTGGGGCTCCCCACAGGGCCAGGTGGATCCTTCTCCTCCTGGGGACACGCAGCCACCCGTGCTCCTGCAGCACTGGTGCCACCTGCGGCCGTTTCACCTGCCCAAAATCCCCTGGAACTTCAGGTTTAATCTGCTGTGAACTCCTCCAAACGAGCTGTCCCTCCAAAATAATGCCGTGTTTTGATGGGTTGGTGACAAGGACATTTAATCCTGCAAGTTGATCCCTCCTTTCGTTTGACTGGTGGCCCTTTCATGTCAAAACTCTTCAAGGCACTGAGTGAGGGCTCCAAGGCTGCTGGTAAATTGTCAGCCCGGTGCCCTCGGAACAGGTCCAACGTGTTGTGCTGCTGTTGTTTCCCCAGGGAAAAATCACATCCCTTCTCCCTGTCCTGCGCATGCACGGGAGGTCGGGATTGTTATTTCTGATGAACTTCAAGGCGCCTCTCGCTGGAGAAATAACATTTCTGTGGGTTTATTTATTTATTGATCTGCTCCCTTCCAAAGCGAAGGGAGAAAAAGAGGCAAGGCGAAAAGGCAGAAGAGAGGGAGATGAAGAAGCAGGAGGGGGTGGGAGGCCGGGGAGATGAGCGCCAGCTCAATCCCGGCTGCCACGGTTTAATCAAAGGTTTCTACAAAGGGAGACCAAATCTTTTCAAATTTGTCCCTGGCCCTTTGTTGTGAAGCCACAGCCCCCGTTTGCCGGTGCCCAGCCGAGCCAGGGCTGGGAGCTGCTGTCCCCAGAGGCCACGGCTCCCTCTGTGGGGTGACACAAGACTTTTAGCTCCGAGCTACAAGCAGGGGCTGAGCTGGCAGCGGTGTCTGATCCCGGGCTGAGGGCTGGGTGCTGCTCCAGGTGAATCTGCCGGGAACGGCAGCGATTGCTCCTGGATTTCTGCCGGCTGCCTGACCCCGGGGAAGCACAGCAGCACTGCCAGGCCTTAATTGCAGACGGGTTTCAGTGCACCCTCTGCAGAGGGGCTGATCTCTGCTGCCAGCCTTTGGGAGGAACCATCTGCTGTTCCAGTAATGCCTCGTGCATCCCGCAGCACAGGTCCCTCCGAGCTCCCAGAACCTGCAGGGGTGATTGGCTCTCTCTGCACCTCCTCCGAGCTCCTGGATTTCCTCCAGCTCCTTCATTTCCTACCAGAGGCCTTGATGGCAAACAGGGTCACCCCTTCAACCCCAATCCGGAGCTCACAATGTTCTGCCTGGCCCCTCTCACCCCCCTGGGTGGTGCCACTATTGATCCCAGCATGCTGAAGCTCTGCCAGTCGTGTCTGTGCCAGGGGGAAACTCCAACAGAACAGAGAATCCTGGAGTCACCGAGGTTGGAAAAGGTCTCCAGGACCATCAAGCCCAAGCTGTGCCCCATCCCCATCCCTTGTCACCAGCCCAGAGCACTGAGTGCCACATCCAGGCCTTCCTTGGACACCTCCAGGAACGGGCACTCCAAACCTCCCTGGGCAGCTCCTCCCGATCCCTGACCACCCTTTCCATGGAGAAATTCCTCCTGGTATCTAGCCTGATCCTCCCTTGGCACAGCTTGATGCTGTTTCCTCTTGTCCTGCCATAGGATCCTGCCACTCTCACGGCCCTGTCACCTGGGGCACGGTGGCCACACAACTCTGCCCCATCAAGGCCTGGAGCAGTGTCCAAAGCGTGTTCCCCCCAAGCAGCACGGGTTCCCCCAAGGTTTGGGACCTCCCCATGGAGCAGAGCCCTCCCTGTGCAGTGAGAAGGGTCAGCAGCCCCACTTTTGGGGCACAGGAAGGCTGGCAGGGATCTCAGCCAGGCTGCTGCCCTTTATCTCCACGGAGCATCCATG